>JANZKI010000173.1:35000-38097 GCA_029224185.1 Karalla daura | reverse complement strand
AAATCATTTTCATTGCCCCGCTATTAAAATTTGTAATTCACACCTGCCATTGCAGTGATACATAGTTACATCGAACCCTCCTCCCCTCCACCTATTCCTCTCTTTCTTTTCCTCTCTGTGGCTCTTATTGCCTTCTTTGCTCGTCACTGTGGCTCCACACATCTTTCTTTCTCTCTCCCTCTCTCTTTCTCTCCGTCTATCTCTCCTCTCTCTCTTTCCATCCGTATCTTGTAAATCAAACAACCTCAGGTGACAGGTCATGCAGATTTCCCACAAGTCACTGGGGTGCAAACATCCATCCAAAAGAGTGGCGCGTTGCCGTCACACCTGATGACATAATGACCACTTGGAAACTAATAAACAGCTTCATTCAACCAAAGCTATTGCTCCTTTTCATAAGCGTTACAGCCCCCCATCCCTCTCTCTCTCTCTCTCTCTCTCTCTCTCTCTCTCTCTCTCCCGCCCCATCTCTCTTTTCCTTCCCTCTCCTATCTGTCACAAATTCATCCTCCTGCACCTCACCTCTTCGCTCGGCGCTGGAGTTACCCATAAATCACTGCTGTTGTCTAACGCTATCCATTTTCCCAGAAACACAGGGCGGCTGTTGCAGAAATTGGGTCAGGCATAATCTGCAGGGCAGCAGAGCCTGGCTAGTCATGATTCTGCTAGGTAATGTAGCCATTAGCACACACAGTGAGACATTGGCGGGATGGGTAGGAGGAGGGGATGGGCTGGGTGGGTGTATGTTGGTGGGGGTCCCTCGCACATGATGTGACACCCAAGAATAGCTGGCAAATGACATGGTTTTATCGCCCGCCATCAACAAGCAGCAGGAGTGACTAAGTGTGACTGATTCTGTTTAGCCTTTGGTTTCAAATTTGCATGAATTGAGTTGTTAGCAAAATAGTAAAGTCAACTTTGACAATTTAGGTTGGGTCGGGGAGTGCGTGTGTGTGTATGTGTGCATGTGTGTTGGGGGAGGGGGGGGGTTAACATGCGGGCCCCCCTTGGAAATCTAAACTAGCCCCTGAATTGACCAGACATGGAATCCAGGATTCAAAGTGTAACTGATACAGTAATTCATTAAGCAGATGGAAAAAAGAGAGCAGCTTCGATTAAAGAGAGTCCTGAACTTTGACAATGTGCCTCTTTATTATGTTTCCCCTTACATGGCCTGATGCTGGGAGGCAGACTTCAAATGTGGGATCAGCCCAGAGGCGTGATCAGCTTAGTATGCATCACTTTACCACCCTGCAAGAATCTGCTTATAGTTCCCTCCTTGCATTTATAAGGCAGTTTGCTCAGGTCACAGTCCTCTTGGTTACTTGTGCTGTTTATTAATTTGAAATGAGTGCCACAGCAAACATTCAATACTTTAACACATTGAAAACATCTACGGTTTTAGACATATCTTCATATTTTGTTTGCATGGGTAATCTATTCAGGAATCACACAATAAGCTGCAGCATGGGCCCTGCAGTGAGATAAGACATTTAATGTCACTTTACTGCATTAAAGATTAAAGATCACCTGTCAAGAAGCTCACATCCCAATATTTGGTGTGACAATCAGTACCAAAACCAATGTAAAGTGTAAATAGTGATGTCATATGCAAATTAGTACAAGGTTGTTTTTCATACTTTAGAGGTGGTTTGAAGAAAATTATAGAAATACGCACATACAATAATGATATAAATACTCAGATCAGAGCAAAAACAAATATCAATCTTTTTGGAGCCACATGAGCCAGTACATATAGCAATAATCACACTGGATTATAACAATGTCATGCAATAAATGTTTGTGCGCTCCTTTCTCAGGAGACAAGAAACCTAAGTCAAACAAGACACAGGTCTTGTTAACAGTAACTTTGAGCATGTACCCTCTATGATAACAATAAAAGGCAATATTTAAGCTGACAAACGTCAAACACACACACACACACACACACACACACACACACACTCACACACACACACAAACTCTGCATGAAATAAAACCAGGCAGGCCAAATTTTCTCTGAAATAGAAAATTTATTGGATGAGACGGATATTACTGAAGGTCTAAATTACAATAGAAACAATTATATTTTTCCCTTATGTGGAATAATAATGTTTTCTTGTCATGGTGAAATAAAATGGCTGATGTTTAAATCAATAGAAAAATGACATTTCATGTGGAATCCATTTTTTTCTTGAATGTGATATGAGTGCCATTATTATTATTATTATTATTATTATTATTATTACTATTATCATTATTAATAGCAGTTCGGGGGAGGAGGGGGGTGGGGAAGTGAACAAAAAAAGTACAAAAAAATACTGTAATTCGTTATACACATGGTGTATCTTATACATTTGGGGACTGCTTTCTGGTGAGAGTGCATAATAATAAGAATTTCCTCGGCAAATTAAAGTGATACAGTTTAACATACAGCGGTTATGTGGACACGTTATGGGAATGCTGTCGTTTCTTTTCACGTGGCAGTAGGGCAGAGTCAGTCAGTACTCGATCTTGTTGTACAGGTTGTATAAAGGTAACGCTGGCAGGTTGCTCCCGGGGTAGTACAGAGGCGTCGGGAAGGCGATGGAGCGCGGAACGGGGACGCGCAGTAGCGAGTTGTCGCGGAAAACCAGCGGCATCCCCACGAGTGTCTGTGCGGAGGCGTGGGCCATGTTCGCAGCCTCCAGCTCGGCAGACAGCTGCCGTTTCCATTTGTTCCGCCTGTTCTGAAACCACGTCTTGACCTGAGTCTCGGTGAGCTGCAGGCTGGAGGCTAAGCAGGCCCTCTCCGAGCTGCTCAGGTAGCGCTTCATGTCGAACGTGGACTCCAGCTGGTACACCTGGCTGCGAGAAAACACCGTGCGCGTCTTCTTCTTGGCCGAGCCGCCCCCCTGCTTGTCCGCGGAGGGGTCCGTCTGTCTCTCCTCGGACAGCGGCGACAGCTGTCTGTCTCTGTCCCGCTCCTCCTGGTAGTCCTGCAGCAGGGCGGGGGGCTGCAGCAGCGGCCGCCGGGACAGCGCGTCGCTCCCGGGCAGGAGTCCTTTAGAGGGACCTGCAAGGGACGAGCACGCAGCTGGTGAGCGCACACACACGA
>JANZKI010000173.1:0-30000 GCA_029224185.1 Karalla daura | reverse complement strand
TACTGCTATCCTGTGGCGATAGCCTATGCCATCCACCTTGCTAAACAATACAGTGGAAGAGCCAACAATATGTACTGCCAGCAACTTACTGCTGCCTTCCAGTCATGTGCCTTCATTTATTTGCGCACCTGAGCTGGAGCAGGTATATGCAAATTATTTTGGAGGTCAAATCACACCCATATTTCAAGTCATATTCTGTCTCTGTCTAAAATGACCTGTTTTTAGAGGCACAAAATGGAAGACTTAAATGGGCACCTGATGGGGGTTTTTTTGGATCTACAGTACATCTTACGCCAAGGTGAAAGGAGGTTTTCATTCTAGGTTCCCTTAAAGTGTCAGACTGACCGCGACTATGGCATTACTATGTGGTGCAGGATCCACCTGCTTATCGCAGTACAGATCTGCGTTTAGACAGATTTCCAAACACATGCTTTAAAGTTGCTCCAAACTGTCCGGCACACACACATATGAGCGAAAGGCTTGGGAGAGTTAAGCGACAGGCAAGGTGGTCGCGGGCCACTTGCGCGTTTCCAGGACTGGCACTAAAATTGCAGCCTAATGACGCACCGCGCAGCTCTTCATGGTAATGCAGCCCGCTGAGCGCGGTCCGTTTGCCCCCGGTCCCTCTGCAAATGTAGGCTGCTCCATCTGATTGCGGGGGGCCCCCGCTGCCTTCCCCTCCTTTACATAAAGATGTCGCACAAATGGAAATTATCGAGTGGTAATTTTTTCAATTTATGCGCGCGAATCAAGGTCATATACGCCCGAGCGTGAGCGTCGCTCTTTACTGGACGCCGTGCCACGGCAGACGTCCCCGGATCGATACGTGCCAGGGGAATAATGCCATACTAATCTATTAATTTGCAGTAATGGGGCCGCGCTGAGTGTGCATGGTGGGTACACGTCGATACTCGGCTGATGTGACGATATTTGGATGAACCCTTTGTCTCTTGATGAGGTCATCATACAGAGATTATTGCTGACTGATTCATTTCCAATAACCGCCTCGGCAGATGAAAACGCGGGATGACCTTTGAGGCTTGATTTTCACACATCATCCCATCTGTTAAATGTTGACTTCTGAGCATTGTTTTTCTCCATGTTGGGCTTTGATGTGTGTGTGTCTTCATTACAGTCCAAGTAGAATGAAGTCTGCAGGTGTGTTAGGGTTACGCGTCTAAACGTGTTAAAACATCCCACGAATTGTTTTTATTATTGTTTTTGATTATTACTGATTGCAAATAGGCCATGAGTTCCAGATTCAGTTTGGTTAAAAAGTAAACTAAAAGGGGGAAAAATGCAGTTAAAATCAAAGCTCGCTTTCAGAAAGATGTCTTGAACGAAATGTAACGCGTGCACCTTGCTTTTCCTCCTTAAAAGAAAAGTTTTCATCCTGTGTTGTATTTTTATTAATTCTATTAATGATATTAATCCTTATACATATACATTAATTTATTTGATAAAGTATAAAGTATAGAAACACATCCTACAAGACGATGTACATTATGTAGGCTAGCCTAATTTAAACTTTTTGAGACACTGCAATCAAATTGCTGTGTCTCAATATTCTCAGTTAAACAGGCAGATTTGCATGAATAGAAGAAAAAATATCTAATTTAAATTTCACTTTTAATTTAAATTTCCAATTTAAAAGTCCATGGAACTGTATTACTTGATGTTGAGAACTGTGCATTAGAGTGTCCATTAGAACCTGTTCAGGTCATGGGGCTTATACAGTGTAGCTTTATGTGGCGGTACTGTACAGGTATAAAAGAAATGTTGCAACAAGCGATATTATTATTATTAATAATAATAAAAATGATTTTATATCCTAAAACAATAATCCTCTTCATGACTTCAGTGCAGGGGGCATCGTGTGCGATGAGACGAGGAGGAGGAGGAGTTTCCTCATAATTAGATTTAAGATTAGGTCAAACAGAAAACCAAGAAAATTGCAGAAAAATAAAAATAAGACAGCACCTATAACTGTGAATGAAAATGGCCGCTCGCACCCGTAGCAGTATGGTGGAGATCCAGGTCCTTCCACCTCACATTGACCACACACACACACAAGCGGAAAAAATGTAAAAAAAAAAAGAAAAAAGAAAAAAGAGGACAGCAGCTCACACTCAGGGGGGTAATGCCCTCTTCTGAATACATTATCCATAATTTCGACAAGATGGCAGCAATTACGCATCTAATTGACCGAGCCACTTTTTATGTAAAACAACGTTTTTAAAGTGCATAACACCAAGATGATTACAGGTACCCACCTGCCCGAGCCACAAGTGGCGTGTGTGTGTGTGTGTGTGTGTGTGTGTGTGTGTGTGTGTGTGTGTGTGTGTGTGTGTGTTTGTATTCCATCATGAGAGAATAAATATTACTTTATTTGGACTATCATCTCCTGGTGCATAAAATGATTTGTGGAAAAATATGTCAAAGTAAACTACGCAGGTGATCTTTTTTTTCCCAGCAGAAAACTCTCGTACAACGACATCCTAAAATGTAAGGAATAATCTCCATTTATTTCACAACATGGTTCAGCAATACAATATCAAAACGTGTTTTTTTTTTAACTGTACAAAGGAGAAGCTGCAGGTGGCAGCTCCTCAGCACCCCCCCCCCACCCAAACCCGCCCACCCACCCCCTGTGCCTCATTAAATATATACATTTACAGAGTTTTTTTTCCCTTATTTTGTACACCAGTGTAGTCGATATTCTTGCCTGTTTCCAAAAAAAAAGAAATAAAAATCAAAAACGCGGATTAAAAAGACACCGGAGCTCACACGTGTGCTTGAAGGGTCCAAGAGAAGTCGAGACTAAACATAAAGCTACATGGGTATTTGTGCAGTCGACAGTGTCCTGATTGTCCAAAAATACCAGACGTGAAACAAAACAGTGTCAGGTCTGTGTAAATGTGAATAAAACCACTTGCGGATAAGCCAGCAGGCCAACAATCTTTTTTGTTGTTGTTGTTATTGTTGTTGTTGTAAACAATATCTTTTATATATATATATATATATATATATATATATATATATAATACATTATTGTCAATAAACAGCGTGTGGTGTAAAAAAAAAATATAAAGATGATCAGGCAGTGTACGCAGATAGATGGGCTCCTGAGGTGAGAACAGGCCAATAATAATAATAATAATAATAATAATAACAACAATAATAATAATAATGGACATTGAATTGTCGGATCACGTGTAAACCTTATGGACACAATATATTTGTCAAATTAGAGTCCATGTGGGCCTGACTGACTGAACTGACTTTTTTTTCTTTTTTTTTAATCTTCATCTCTCTCAATGACTTGTACAAAAATATCCAGTCTTTCTGCTTTTGCTTATCGTTAGCGTATTGTATCTGAAATCAGACGGGTCTGAGCAGGGGCACGGACGTGACGATGGGGTGCGAGTAGTAGACCCCGGGGTGAGGGAAGGTGAGGAGCGGCTGGCTGGCGGGGACGCTGCCCGCCGAGCCCGCGCCCTCGGCGGCCGAGTTCTCGTGGTAGAGGATGGGCACCCGCACTATCCTCTGCGCGGCTGCGTGGCTCAGGTTCGCAGCCTCCAGCTCCGCAGCCAGCTGCCTCTTCCACTTGTTCCTGCGGTTCTGGAACCAGATCTTCACCTGGGTCTCGGTGAGGTGCAGCGAGGCTGCCAGGCCGGCCCTCTCCGAGCTGCTCAGGTACCGCTTCATGTCGAAGGTGGACTCCAGCTGGAACACCTGGCTCCTGGAGAACACGGTGCGCGTCTTCTTCTTGCGGCACGGCTTCTTGTCGTCGTCCCGTTTCTTCCACTCCTCCAGCTCGTCCTTCTTCGCCTCCTCCGCGTCGCTCTCCTCCAGGATGATCTCGTCGCCGCTCTTGTTGTTGTTGTGCTCGTCGTCCTCGTCGTCGTCTTCTTTGCCGACCTGGTGCTCGGACTTGAGGACCAGGTCCGGAGAGTCTCTGTCGGTGCCGGAGGTCGGAGAGGAGTCTCTGGCTGCCGGTTTGTCGGTGCCTGGAACAGAGAGACGTGCTTGTTAACACCTGAGGGCCTGTTGATACTGCACTGCGCTGCGTAAAATCTGCCCAAACGTCTCGAAAAATCTAAGTCTTTATAGTAATGATTACTTGCAGGATATTCTGTACAATTCTTAAAATGTATTCAACTCAAAAAACGGAGGGTGGTCTGTCTATCTATCTATCTATCTATCTATCTATCTATCTATCTATCTATCTATCTATCTATCTATCTATCTATCTATCTATCTATCTATCTATCTATCTATCTATCTATCATCATTTCATCATATACATTGGAAACCCCTCTTCCCTGTCACCAATGCCATACTGTTTTCATTTCTTCTGCACTTGCACTAGTATAAGTCTACTCTCGCAGATCTTTTGCCATGCATTTTGAGAGTGTTTTTTCTTTAGTGTAACTCTTTCTGAATAAACACAAATGATCAAATATTCCAAATCGGACTTTTTCCTTTATTTCTCCTAAATGAGAATTCCTGAGAAAAGTCCTCCGTTTACATCCCTCCTCTCATCATTTCTGGTCCTTATTTTATTTATTACAAGTCTATACATCGCTCTTTTGCTCTTTTGTGGTTTTCCTCGAGTGGGGTTCTTTCCCTCTCCTATGTAAAAATTCTAGATAATAAAATATTCAAAATGGGCATCTTGTTCCATTTCGCCTGGCCGAGAGTTTCAGGGGGGGAAAAAACACCGCCTCTTGTTTGCATGGAGGCATGATAGTGTCATATCGTGTGTGAAATCCCCACATGAATAAATCACAGGGGACGGGCAGGTGGAGGCGCAGCGCCTCTGGGGGGGCAAGGCCGACAGACAAATCAAACGAGCGCCGCGCGTCGTCGCCCTGAGCCGATCATTTGACGACGTCTGCTCCATTTTATGCTCAGTGTGTCACTTTATCGATCCATTATCCTGCATCGTGGCGTAACAAAAATAGTCCTCGCCGACAGGCCCGACGTTTGCTCCCGAAAACACAACTTTGGCACAGCGGAAGTTTCAGGGACGTACCAAAACTGCCACATGTCAGGTGTTCATTTTTTAAAAATAATGAAGTTTATATGGCGAAAAGCGGGAAGAAAAATCTGAATTTAAAGGCCTAAATTGTACATCCACCTGCGTGTCAGTCTGATTGCAACTTGCTTAATTGTGTAATAGAATCAGATCGGTCCCCACAGCCCAAAAAACATAAATGTTTAGGCCAACTGGAGACTCTCAATTGCGCCCGGGCGGGTGTTAGACTGAATAGTGTATGTCCTGTAGACAGACACCAGTGGACCCCCATGAAACCATTAAGGTACAAAGATTGTCAGATAATGGTAGATGGGTGTATTGGTCAAGAGAGTCGGAACCATCCAGGCAGAAGAAAACAGATAAATGAATGAATGGATGAAAGTATGTCGGGTGTTCTTTATGGCCTACCTTCGGTTCTGTGCAGGTGTGCGGAGGAGCTGAGCGCGTACGGGTACCACCAGGCCGAGGTGCGCTCCAGGTAGTGAGCCGGGAGAGTGAACCTCTGTGCCGGCAGCTCGAAGCGAGGAAAGTTGAATTCCCCGACCTGGGAAAGGGAAAATCCTCCCTCCAGGGCCGCCTTGGTGGCAGCCAGCACGGGTTTGGGTTTGGATGGTTTGCTATCACAGTTCAGCAGGTTCTTAATGAAGAAAGGCGAGTCCTTGGCCGGAGCGCACGTCTCCTGCGTTGTCTCTGGCATCGCTGCGGTCTGGACGAGGAGCCCCGCGGAAGCAGGCACGCAAACGCGGAAAATAAAAAATAAAAAATAAAATAAATAAACACGGGCGTGACTTACAGACCGCAGAAATCCTTGCTGTCCCTTTCTTTCTTTCTTTTTCTCAGTTGCGGAGACTCCACAAGAGAGCGCGTCAAAACGCAGGTCCGTCTAGGCGAGAAAACCAAGGTAACAAGCTGTCTGCACCGCGAAACACACCAGTACCGACACTGAGATGTCTCATTCCGGGCTCGTTGGGTCAAAACTGTGTCCGGTGTGTCAGTCAGTCAGTCAGTCTGGCGTCTGATGCTAATGATGAAATAAAAATGTCATCCAAGTTAAATGCGGAAAGTATAGGCGATTGGGCATGTACAATGGCAAATGGGATTAAGGCAGAGACTGCGAGGAGGGAGGGATGGAGAGAGAGAGAGAGAGAGAGAGAGTGAGAGAGAGAGAGCGCGCATCCTCCCTCCCTGCTCTCTGGCTGCAGGCTGTGTGTGCTCGCCTGTTATTGGTCTCATACAGTCCAATTAGGCAGCAAATGAACACAGGGCTGTTAGAGGAAGGTTTGGGATAAGCGCCTCATCACACCACCGACATTACAGTCAGACACTCTGAAATCCACTGCACCAGGTGACTCACATTGCATTGTGAGTGTGTGTGTATGTGTGTGTTAAATAACCAGTGTTTAAAACGCTTTGACAGGATTTTTAGAAAATCACATTAATCTTCTAGATGACCAAAAGCAATGCAATAATAATAATAAAAAAGAAAAGTGTACGTAAGGGTTGCAGTGATTATCCAAGGCCTAAACGTGACGCTTTCATTCATTGAATGATAAAAAAATGAATATTCGTGTGGAGATGAATGTGTGTATGAGTGCACGGGTGTAAACAGCAAATAAACAGTAAATAAAATATCTTGTTGTTGATGTTTCATTGATAACGCGTCTCGCACTCTGAGTTCGAGGTGCCCAAAACTAGAAGTCGAGAAGTAGCCCCTAAATATTTGCGCGTTTGACACAATATGTAAAAACAAACAAACAAAAAAAAAACAAGAAAAAGAAAAAAGAAAAGGCCCGAGACCAGGCTGCAGCCGCTCAACGTGTCACCATCGGGCGATTAGATTCATATTTCTAATTCATTGATTTTCAGCAAGGGCCACTTCCACAATGTCTGCCGGTCGCACGGTCATTTATCCCCCCCACACCCCCACCCCCCACCCCCACCTAATCGATTCTGTTAATTCATCCCTCAGATTGCACTCTTTGTAAATGTGCTATGTATATTCACTCATTGATATTAATTGACTTGTTCGAGAAGGAAAAAAAGGAGGGAAAAGCGGCCCATTGGCTGGAAGCTGAGGAACGTGGACACAGCGTCCTCTGTTGGCTGCAGAGGGGAGATGCGTGTAGACGTTGTGGGGACTCTCCTTTTGTGGGGGCTAAAGCAGGACACACAGGGCAAACAAATGCACCTCACAATGAGAGTAATTGGTGATAGGAGTTGGAATAAGACTCCGGAATCGAAAAATAAAGCCAAACATTTGTCATGTTCATAAGAACAAACCCCTTCTTACCTTATCCTATGTCTTCTTGAGGTTTAACCCTTTTTTATTGAGTCCTACCCCTCCTCACTGCGTCCTACCTACTCCATTAGGACGTCAAGAATGGATCCAAGTCACAATGTATCCACAACAAGGATCATTTATAAATTACTCTCACCCCGTACTTGTTCTCTCTCTCTCTCTTTTTCTTTCTTTTTTGATGCAAAACAAAGCGGTACAAACACAGTTTTGCCCCAGCTCCGAACACTAAGCTCAACCAGACATTTCAATATTTGCACAATGACACACGGACGTCGACTACTGGATCATTATTTATTGACTATATGTATTGACACTAAGTGTGCTAGTCTAATATTTGCATATTGCCTTGGTTTAAGGTGTTATTTTTTTATTAACCTAAGTGCTGTTTTAAAATCTTTTAAACATTTTTCTCAAAATCCTTTGGACATTTTTTTTCTCTCTTTATGTTTTGATCTGTGGAGCCCTCATATTTTAGGAGGGTGTAACTGTCTGCTGTGCATTTGTCTCTGCCATATTGGAGGGTCATGTCCCACTGCAAAACAAATCAGGTACATGTAGAGCAACCTGAACCGGAACCTGATAGTCTTCTACTAATTTCTGTCCCACATGAGAGCTGGATCACGTGTGACCTAGCTGAAATGCTCATTTCAGTCATCATCATCATCATCGTCATCATCATCATCATCTGCTCCTGACAGACATTCATTAGCCATGTGATATGCAGCCGTGATGAATGGTGTCAGTTACTAGGTAAAGCTTCTCCTCCTCGTCCACAGAGTCCTTACATGCACCGGTATGTTCGTGTCATTAACACACGTCTTTACTCCAGCGAGCTGCCCGCGTGGAGATATCCTGTTGCTGCCGTGTAATTATCGCCTTTCCTTACCTGGTCATCAGCGCAGGTATTTGATGGCAGCCCGGGTGTATTATTTGGCTCGGGAACCTCTCTTCAAGCAAAATCCAAAGAATTCACATTCTTTTAATATGCATCGGTCGGGACCAGTGAATGTGCAGAAAATTGGCATTTAGAGGTGGGACAAGAATGCCCCGAAGCTCCTGAAAATCCCTCTGGTTGGAGCGTCACGCATGTTTTCCTAATATATGCATCATTTGTGCTCAAAATGAATAAAATTGTTCATACAAAAGTGTGTGAATCATCCATCCATTCACTACACAAGCACATACACACACACACAGTCATGCCTAGGGTCACTTAAGACTCTAACCATTGAAAACATGCATGTATTTGGGCTGTGGGGGAAAATCAGAATACTTGGAGAAAATCCAAAAAGCAAGAAAATGTACTCCTTTCCCACCACTCGCATACCGATTTGCCCTTGTTTAAAATCCCTGAACTCTGGAAAATCGAGATTATGTTGCGTTCTCAATCTTACGTTTCTGGTGCTTCTTCAGGTGACATAAAGTTTGGTGTTGAATTTATTGGTATTGTTAATTTCCAGGTGTTAATTGCACAAAAACAGCAGCCACACAAGAGTTACACAGAATGAATAAATGAGAAATTCTGGTGCAAAAGCTCCGGTGCGAAGGTATCACTTGTGCAGTGTCACTTGATTTTTCATGATTCATTCAATTGTGTGGAAAAGCAATACATTTTTTGGCAGAATCAATCATTGTCTTCAAGATAGAGCGTCAATAATTCCAAATATTTAAGTCACATAAGCACATGTAATCATATCATTAGATATGATATATCATTATTCGGTCCCCCATTTCATTACTCTCCTTCATACATTATGATTTTGGACCTTGGATTAAAGTGATATGTGCCCTGTTTGCCCGATTTCATGATTTGTTCAGTAATATCAATGCTACGAGTAACAGATAATTGCTGTAACGGTGATCCAAGGTGCTAAACAGGAACACAACAGATGCAAGCCCTGAAAGTAAACGGTACAAACCCAGATCCTGTAGTCTGCGCTTTAGGAAATGCAGTTCATTATGCAATGATTAGAAACACGCCGTAGACATCGCCCTGAGGCCATATAGGCCCTGTGAACGCTCCATAAGTCTATTTTTGTTGCTCCTCGGGTAGGTTACTATGACTTTCATATTATTTATTTCAAAGCGCCTAGATATTGATTATTTCACAAGGAAAAATGACAAATGGCAGCGGGGAATGACACGGTCAGCAGGTTCTATTAGAGAAATGATAGTGTTGCTCGTGGTTTGTTAAAAGGTCCAGTTTAGATACTTTATAGGTTTACATCCATCATCGTCTAATGACCTATTTGATGAAAAACACGCGCTCTGGTGACAACAGCCCTGTGCAGCCAACTTCGCTTTGTAATTGCTCCCATATTAAATATAGATTTTTGTTTTGATATCTTGTGAGAATTCCTTTCTGTGGGTCAAAATTGTGATAAAAGACGTGGATGCAACGGCAAGAGCTCAGAGGGAGAACACTGGGGGGAAAAATGGGGAAAAATGGGTGGGTACGAGATGTCGATGGTGCAACCACCAGTTTGTGATGTTGAGCCAAGAGCAGTGGTGAAGAATGTATTCACATCCTCTACTTTGAAAACAGCAATCCTGTGATATGGAAATGCTCTTATCAGCAAAGGCTGGGGGATGCTGTAAGGCATCGATGCTGTAATATCATTAAAATTGTACTGTATTTCTTGATTTTTCTAGATATTGCAGTTAGCTGAGGTAGAGCCGATTTTAGAAGCATTTGATCTAAAGAATTCCAGCGTTAGATAAATTTGATGACTTTGTAGGAGAACAGTACTTATCTTGTAAATAAATGAGGGTACGTATAAAAAATCCAGGCATGAAATATGTGTTACATATACAAATAAACATTATCTGAAAGTGTTTAATTTTGTAGGTAACTAAAGATGTTTGATTCTTAAACACATGTTCAAAAATACAATACTAATACAAAAAAACCTTTGCAATACTATGAGGCCTTTATATTGGATATATATTTTCAAGCAAAAAACGTTCTTGACACAAGAATGTTCTCAAAGCGTTGGCGAATTACATTAAGAGATAATAGGAAATGATTGTTGGTCACACAGGGAATAAGTAGAATTTTACTGCTGTGTTTGTTGAGATGAATTCTGATTCAGGGTTAGGGTTTGAACATGTTCTGCTGCAGTGTTGCACCGTGTCAAATGAAATGTACTGCAGCACTGGAATTTAAATTCAAGTACAGTACATATTATTTTCTGGGCATCGGTGAAACTGAAGAGGGGAAAAGCTTTATTTGGACAAGGTTCGCTCTGTGCAGTATGACTGCTGTCATACTGCACAGTAACAACACTGTTGCTACAGACTGAACAGCGAAATGAAATCTGGTGACAAGAGCCGAGTGACTCATACGCAAACACGGATGTCAACTGGTGACCTGTGCATGTGCCTGCTCAGAGCAGATTGTTGCCGTTTGGCATGAGAAACCGAGACACTTTGTGCACAAACCAGTTGGACAACACGATCTGGGTGCCAAGCACAGATAGCAGCACATATCAAAGGCTGCAGCCTGTCCACCCCGCGTCCTTCTTGCACTTTTAACTGGACACTCCTGCTTGGGACGAGCCATTAAACCACTGAAGGCCACAGCGAGATTGCTTAGATTTAAGTATTGCTTTTAACTTGAAAGGGAATTGGTGGCCCTCCACTGACCCGATAAGCTTTAATTGGGATTGTGCAAGTATTGATTGTAAGTGGCCAGGCGAATCTTGAATTACAGCCTGATTACCTTTTACTCGGCCCCTCGCACCAGCAAGTCCAAAGGAGCTCAATGTCACCCAGGTTGGAGCACTTTACGGGACACTTAACTAGACGGCGTTTTGTTACTTCCTGTGTAAACAGGAAACAACATGTATTCAAGGAGGGAAATGACAGCTTGTCTGACAAATGTACCTCAGTCACAAAAGGGTGTGATACGCTCTTAGCGCCCGATTATTTCACTTTCAGAAATAATTTGAAAATATATTGCTAAGCATGAACCCCCGTGGAAGAATTGAGCACATAGCAGGTGCATGCTCCTTTTTATCTCCCCTGCTCTCATTTTATCCTCATTTTATCACCCCTTCTCCTCCTTTATTGTCTCTCAGCCTAGATGATGACCTCTGTAAGGTTCGGACGGAAACAGTCACAGGAGCGATGTAGCTTTTTTTTTTTTTTCCTCTATTATGGCCATCGTTGTCCGAGCCCTCCGGGCAGCCAGCCTCGATATCCACCCTCTGTATAACCAAAAACTGTGCCCTCGGATCGTCAGCTTTTACCCGACCTGCCTGTATGTGTCATTACAACTCGATAATCTGGAGAGGGCAACAGAAAAGTTCTCATCAGTGTCAGCCTGAGATATAGATACGGGCCGGGTAACAAATGGCCAAATGCACAGGCAGCAGGGCAGACCATCAATAAAGCAATTTCTTGTGTCATAACAGCCGCGCTTTTCCTAAAGCCAACCTTTCAAAACTTTTCCCTCTGCAAATCGCTGCAGCCCCACCATTAGAGTCCTGCCTTGTGAATTTAATGGATTCCGTACAAACAATATTCCGCCATAATGGAAAAGGTTGAAGTCACTGAAGACAGATGAAGTCATAAACACGTATAATTGAGAATCAAAGACCGATAAATTTTAAACTGCTATCCATTTTCTCTTTTTAGATGATGATCTATGTCAGCGTGGCTGCAGGAAAATGGAGGAGATTATGGGGGAAAATTATAACAATAAATTTTCTAAACATACACCTTGATTATGCTTCGATTTTTTGGAGGGGTAGAGGGCAAGGGAGGGGGTTAGAAAGAGGGCTGGGATTGCTGAAAGCTTGCTGGCTAAATGGCACCATAAAATAGGTTCCCTGCTCTTTTGCCTGCAGAGCGTAGGCATGCCTCGAGGTGTGATCCCCCCCCCCACTCCCCTAAATGGGGGAAATGAATTGTGTAATTTATTGCAAACGTGCACACAGTGAGATTAGATCAGCATATCCCATCAAAGGAACAACAATCAATCAGCCTCTAGTTAACAGCTTGAAACACATAAACCAGGGCACCTAATGGCTTTCCAATTTAACAGATTGATAGACTTATCCAGTCCTAAGGGATGAATTAAGAAAACCGGGTACTTTCACACAGGCACTGGCACTTTTGACAGGACCTTTCCCCCCTCTAGCTTACTTACAATCTTAACTCCTGGATATAGAGATAAGGTTAACCTGAAAATAAAGAGAGAGTCAGTTATTCCTCTTTTCTTCTCTTTTTTTCTCCCCACTTTCTGTTTGAGAAAGCACTCCACCGCTGATTTGTTATTCAGATGAGGCGGAGTGGAAGTGTGTCAGATGTGGAGAATGGGCTCCATTTTAATGACCTGATTATCGCGGGTCATTTGGAACTGTGAAATCAAGGGAGCTATTCAAAGCCACTTAACAATATCTAAATGTGACCCGGGTGACCCATTCAGCCAAGAATGTAGTTTTAGAAAAAGGAGCTTGTTTGTTTCACATCTTATTACCCACATCATTGATTCATGTAAACTCATCAGCAAATTTATTTTAAAGGAACGGGCTCACGTATTGCTGATTTTGCTGAGACAAGATGAGAAGAATACAAACAACTCTAATATTTGATTGTAATGTAGCTCACCAACCGATTAATGGGTGACGCTCCTGCCCCACAGCAAGAAGATTCCCGGTTCAAATCTTGGTTGGACTGAAGGTCTTTCTGTGTGGAATTTGCATGTTTTCTTTTTTGCCTGATTGGAAACTCCCATACATACAACTATAGGTGCTTTAAAGGGATCACAAACAACACGTTTTTTTTCCAACAAACCAATAGAGCCCAATTGAAGGACTCTCTTCTCCTTATCCATTCACAAATTTGTAAATCTGTAAGATTTTTACCCCGCACAGAACAGATCACTTTTGGTGACCACAAATAATTTAGTGTACATTTAGGGGAGACGCTGATACAGTTTGTGATGTGCATTTTCACCCAGACTCAATGAATCGTTCGTGAAATTTGGTTTCAACTCGATTTCAATTTTATATTCAGCTGACACATGCACTGAAGAAACGACAATTGGCATCCAGCAACGCATTTTGGGATTCCTCACCAAATAGCATCTGGAAAGTATATTCAAATTCCATTAACTGGCTGCAGTGTGCTCTTGAGAACTTGGCGACAAACCCAAAGCCTTGACCCAGACAACAAGGGTAATGCACACTCAGTGTTACCTTATTATCTTGTCCACATCTATAGAGACAGCTGATCTCTCTATGTCACTGCATAATGGAAGAGCTGTTGCTCAAGGATGTGGTCCAGAGAAGGATGAGAAAGTGTCACCCTAGACCTCTGTGAGCAGGCCTGACGACTCAGCTGAGACCAGAACCTCAGACGAGGTGCTTCCACGGGCCGGAGACAGCAGATAATCTGGTACAGGCTTCAATCCCTCAGACTGAGGCTACTGGTCCAGAACAGGTACAAGTGACTGATGTGTGCACTCCACTGTAATGTGACTGAACTCCACCTTAAAGAGGAAAACAGATCTCTGCATCAGAATTAGGAACCAGAGAGCCTGGGGTCAATTTTACTTTGTCTGCAACGCCTCAGGAAATGGATTGAGACCCAGTTCACGGGTTGTGGATGAGCCAGGATTGATTACCGATGGATCAATAGATTGGCCCATGAATAAAAGCCCATTACTAACCATTCAAAAGGAATAGCCTTTTAGCTACCTCTTTGTTTCCATCAGAAAAACTGCAGATCTCTGATATGCAGAGTGATGAATGTCCCAGAATTGAAGAGGATGGCAGACATACAAACACAGAGCAAGAACAAGACTATTAAACTCAACAACGTTGCATACTTGCCAGGTCAGAAAACAAAAAAATGTTTTTGTACTCAAAACTAATACTTATGTCCCCTGTGTGGACACCACTCTGTTGACCCTCTTGTCGAGTCTGAGTATGGCAAGAAGCACATGATCACTGAGAGTGCCTTAACATGATTTGTACACCCCCTCCTCCTCGTGACGGACAGTAATTGGTGTTTGTTTGCTCTCCTCTCTCCCTCTCTTGTGTCGTGGGGTGGTAAAGAGTGCTATTACTGTCAGTTGATTAGCACTGCTCCTCTGCCTCTCCCAGCAGCTGTCAGGACTGCCTAACGAGAGGAAATTTGAGAAGAGACAAGAGAGACGTGGGCGGACACACACACACACACACACACACACACACACAGACACACACACACACACACAGGGCACGTGAATTTAAAATTTACAGTGAGTGCGAGACAGCCTAGTGCACAGAAGGAAAAAAAAACATGTACACTCGGACACTTTAAATGAAAGCATAATCAACATCAATTCTTTTCAAAGGGTTAAGAAAAATTACATAAACAATCACCTGGTTCACTTTTTTTTGTCTACTTAAGTCCAAATGAGAAACACATGAGTAATTCATCAAGCATTCACACCAAGCCTTGACAACTCGATCTTCCTCACACCTTAATGCAATGCAGGTCCTCAGGGCACCCAGGAAAATTAACCATTTAATAGCAATAAATAACAGCTTCTGACTCAGGGGGACTTCAAATCAGCCTCTGTTTTCCTCTCTCCCTTCTTCCTTTCCTCTCTCTCTGTTTCTCTCACACACAAAACAGCCTCATATACCTATGCCAAACAGCCCAGCTCTGTGTTGAACATATTAAACTGTGAGATCCAAACATTACGATAAGATGTATATTCAGCTACACCAAACCTGAAATGGTACAAATGAGCTCCAGCTTATTTTACAACGAAATACATGTCGGAGCAGGAAATACAGTTTTGTTTGTTAGAAGCTTCAAAGTTTTAAAAACAGAGGCGTTTTGAGTGTATAGTGGTCTTGCTCAGTCTTGTTAATGTAAAGGAAGTTTTAGATTAATGATGCTCTTGACCTTTGAGAGTATTGATCGAACCCAGGTGCAGCCAAGTGGCACAGGGTGTCAGGTTTGGTGGCCTTGGGATGCCATTCACCACTAGCTCTCTACCAGCACTCTGTCTGCAGTCCAACCACCACCCACGGTCAAGAGCTGTGAGAAATGACCGAAAGGATCAGATAGTGAGTACAAGCGGTTGAAATGAGCCTCCTCTGTGTCTGGATAAGTAGACGAGACCAAGATCTGCTCCAAGAAGCTCTCAGACAAGGTGCATTTGTGTTGCTCTTCACCTGTTTTTTTAAGCATGTTCTTATGAGGGAAACAGTTTGTTTTTGAACAGTTGGGTGTTTCTTTGCAACAACACAAAACCATATGAATTCAAACTCTTTATTCGCATGCTCACTAACAGCGGAACCGGAAAGTGAAACCAACGAGTTGCACTCAGGTTCAGGTGATGCTTTGTGCCCGGCTTAATTGTGAAATCCAGACCTAGCCCTGACCTCCACAACTCCGTTGAGGTAATGGATGAATGGATAATTTTTCTTCTGGTTGCCATTAAGGACTGTACGCAGACAATAAGATTCTGTTTTTTCAGACTTTCTTGGCATTTATCTTACATGTCAATAGATTTCCCATTAATGGCTCTCACTTTCCATGCTCCTTTCTCACTTCCCCTTGTGACAGTGTGTACTGTTAGAGGCCCTTGTATTAGTCAAAATGGGGCATTGATTATTTGTAAAAACATAAGTGCAAATCAAATCAACATCGCACGGGGACAGATGAGAGCTGCGTACCTGTGCACATGCCAGAATGGGTGGGGTGGGGGGGCAGTTATTGACCAATTGATTTGATGTGAAGGAGGGGCATTCTTTTTCCCCACAGCGGAAAGACCTTGACTGTAAGGCTAGCAATCACTCTACCACCTTACTTCCAACTACAACTACCTCTAGCACCCAACTGTGTCCTCAATCTCCACTCCAGCACGCCCAGGTATGCAACTTTTCCGTCAGCACTGTTGTGTATTTGGCTTTCTATTTCACTTTAATAGGGGAGAAATTGGCAACATATTCTTTTACAGCCCCCTGGCACCATTAGAAAGCCTGCTGTCATTTGGATTATTTATGAAAAACTATTTCATGCTTACTTACATTTGCCGCTTATTTTCCCCCAGTGTGACCTGCAGCAGATTTAGTTCCATTTCGAAAGCCTTAAAGCCAATTCTTTATGTCCGCAGGTCAGCCTTCTCGATTGAGCTGAGATTGAAATACCAGTGTGTAGTGGGAAAGGTATGGCACGAGGAAGCCAATGATCTTTTATTGTGTGGAGGGCTGTAGTAAAGAGAGAGAGAGGGGGATGCTGAGCGAAGAGAAACGACAGAGGGGTGAAGGCAGCGGAGAGGGGGTGATTTTAAGGTGGATGGAGAATTGAACAAACCTGCAGAAATAAGAGGCGATGCAAAGGCCGCAACAAAAGTTGAGGGATGAATGGGCCACAAACATCCGGCTGCTCGTGAGCAGCAAAGACAACAAAGACTAGCCCGTGGCTGAGTCAGCACACTGGCATAGGAAGTAAAGACAGAAAGGACATAAAACGAAAGTGGTCTTAAATCTGCAAGATTTTACACTTCATCCAAAAACATGTCACATGCCATTGCTCGCAAGGTGTTTTACAAGGACTACAGTGATAAACTTTGCGCAGGGATTTGTTTGGGATTTTTCTCCCCTTGCGTTTCTGGAATCTATACTCATATCCTTGTCTGTACAAAGAAAATTGGCAATCTTTGTCTTTCAATATATCAAATAAATCAAAATAAACTTCCCCACTAAGGGGTGCGACAGGCCACGACAAGGCAGTCACACTCATGCATCTATACTCATAATCCTATACTGCGTGATGGGGACTTTCATCCCCCATTGCACACACACGCACACGCACACGCACACACACACACACACACACACACAAGCACACACTTTTGATCTGGGTTTGGCCTGGGCTTTATACAGTGACCCTAATAAACAGTGGCGTGGCCAAGCATGTTTGTCACTGTCACACGTAAATGATGTAATTAATGACTGTGCAGCGCAGTGGATGGGAGCCGGGGTGTTAGCTTTTAAACACCTCTCCAGCTGACTGGGTTTGGGGAGGCCCAGCTGGACACGAACAGCGGATCGATACGGGGTCAAGGGTCAGTCAACCCTCCCATTATGGCCCCGGCAGCTCCCATCATCGCCTGGCTAACGATGCCTGCAGGAGGCCCGGGAGATGGAGCCGCTGCAGGGAGGGGAAGCAGCTCCTGGAGACAAACCAAGGTGGATGCCATTCCTCGGGCTGAAGCTGAACCTGAAATCTGCATGACTGTATGATGGAAGTTAAGCTGAAAATAACAGCCTTATGGTTGTCTTTATCTGTTTTGTTTTATTTTTTAAAATAAACTGACTCCGATTGTAACAATGTGACAATACAAGCGCCTCTGCACTACTGGCCCCTGGCTGACAAGGACAAAGAGAACAGAGCATGAGAAACTGCTCCCGGTGTGGTCTAATCAATGACTGTGAGTCCATTGACACAGTGTATCATCTGCTTTTTGGATATCATTTGTCTAAATTTCAACTTTGGTGAATTTCAGTGCATTCATAATTGGTACAAAGCAATTTGGCTTGACATTAAATAGTAATAAAAAAAAAAAAAAACAGAGGTTTGTTCAATATATCTTATGGGAAATTAAAAAGGACAGGGCCAGTGTAGCAAAGCTTTTATATATTTTTTTGATGAATCTACATATTTTATTTCTACTGAACTATGCAACTGAATTCTCAACTCCTAATTTTCTAATTCTTCTTTTTTTCATTCTCTTGGTAAAAGCAAAGATTGCAACCTGCTTCTTTTTGGACTGATTTTTCCATGACGTTGAGTCAAGCAGAGGCTTTATTTTGTCTTTTATGAAGCCAAAACAATTTTTATATCTCCCTATCAGTAGTGTTACTGTTTTATCTAAGGGTTGTATGTTAACCCCAAATGAAATGACAATATGAAGACTTTTATGGGTCTGGCCTCAAAAGGGTCGAAGCTTCATTAATCTAAAAGTTCCCTATCATCTATCCATTTCAAACCCGTCTTTACCCAGACTCAATAGTCATTCCAGCAGATCCATACGAAGATCAAAACCCAACAGCTAATTCTGGTGCACCTCACATTTCCTGGAGCTTTGAGTTTTGTATCCTGTGGCTGCCCGGGTGAATACTCGGACCGGTTTTGTTCTTGAGCTTGATACATTATTAATATTACAGCTGAGAATCATGGGAAATCGTTGCTGGCTAGGTCGGAATTGATCGATACCTTCAAAGCACAGAAGTCTAATCTAAAACTTCCTCTACATTAGAGGAAACGTCCATGTCGAATCCTCAGCACTCGGACTCAACAGCCACTTCCATAGATCCACGCAGAAGGCAAAATAGCTCATTCACAGAGCAGAAAAGTTTTCATGCAGTGAGCACCCAGAGGCAGACCAGCTCAGGATGCTGAAGATTTATTAGAGTTATAAAGGACCTCGATCTGTATGGGATTTCATCCAGGGACCTTGTGACAACTGTGCTATTCACCAAATCACTCGTATTATAACTTAGGAGCAAATCTTTTCATGACAGATTAGGTTTAATCAGTGCCCTCAAAGGCCCAGAGCCTCATTAATCCAAAACTTCCTTCACATTAGCAGGATTGAGTCAGACCACTCTACATTCATGTTAATACTGAAGCTTCACAATGAACAAAATTGGATTTCCTCACAATAAACATGTTTTACTTCGATCAGGTTGAAGTACCTTTTGAAAGATTACAAAAGAGTACAAAATTGATGAAGAGGTCCGTCTACATTCAGATTCACAAAACACAAGCATCATGACAAACTTATTTTTCTCCTTTTTTACGTGGAATCCTTTACATCCTTTAACATTATGGTCATAGACTGTGACATTTTGTACACATTTTGAGTTGTTTTTGTTTTTGGTGATTTTTGTAAGAAGTGTATTTTATTGCCTGTTTTCTCTGATATTGTCTGGTCTAGCACTCTACTACATACACTCCTCTATCTCAAAGTCTGTTTCTTGTTGAAACTTCTTAAAATCAAATGATGAAAATATGATAAACCGGAATTAAGTGTAAAAGATTGAAGAATTGATAATATTTGATTTTAGCAGACTTCACAGTTTAACGATCAGTTGGGAGCTGCACCAAAAGAAAAACAAATAGATCTTTGTTTTCCTTCGGTCCAAGCTACAATGTTGATGGCTAAAACCAGTAAATGTGAGTGTGGCGGGCAGGCTGAGAGTTGATACCTGTGACCCATTGGTGTTTAAAGATGTGCCAGTGGACACACTATATTATCTGACTATGGACAGGCTAATCCATTATCAGCCTTCTTTCGGTGCGAGTGAAATACTCGTATTAAGGCAACTGTGCGTTCAGAGGCATCATTCAGGACAATGAGCTATAGCCCGAGAGTGACAGGCTAGAAAAATGTCCCCACTTTTCAGGCTGTACAAATGACGTTTGGCCGCGATAACTCACAACTGGACACTTCATTTCAAGTCGCGAGCTAGCCGGCCAGTCAAAAGCTATTATACCATCTTCTTTATTTGTGGCCCGTGGTTTTGGTAGTGGGACCATCAAATAAATACTGCTAAAATGCCACTTCAGTCAAAAATATTGGCCAATTCTTTCGGTGCTGTGACTGGGTCCGGATGGCGACCGGTTTCTGATGGCATAAACCTCTGAGAGTCAGGTGGCCAGGCAGACCGCATCCATCAGCACTGTGACTTAGGCTTGGCTTTATAACGCAACTGACTACGAATGACCAATGCCGCTGATCCCTTGGAGGCGCTCTCGAAGCATAATAGTCAAATGAATTGATTACCGATTCATCACGGCCCAATTGCTTGCTTTAAGGAATAACCACTGACCGATAAAGAAGGCATGGCCGTGAATACATTCCAAGGATGACAATCTTCGAGGAGTAATAGTATAATTTGTCACATGTGACAGTCCGTTTGATCGTTCTCGATATTTCAGCCTGCTGGAAATATTGGACGGAATCGCGTCTCGTCGCCAGAGTCACACTGAGGTGCGTGTGCGTGCGCGTGTGTGCATTTGTCGAGTGCCGCTTTAATACGGTAATAAGGCAGTCACAGGAACACTTAGACTTCCTGCGGTGGCAGCAGCTTTATCGCGCGTCGCCTCATAAAGTCCCATCATATCTGTTTGCCAGCGTCGTCAAATGGCTGTTTAGCGCGCCTCTGTGTGTCCATGTGTGGGTGTGTGAAAGAGAGAGGCCGAGCACACAGCCGCTGCTTGTGTGCTAAAAGGGATGACATGAGAGCACAAAAAGATCAGCGTGAAAAGTGAGCTGATCCCGGCCGAGGGCAGAACAATACTGTAAGGGCCACAGAGATTTTCAGCTTTTTGTCAGAAAAATAAGCCCATCCTCCCACATTGAGGTGAAACATTTCTCTTTTTTTTCCCTTTGCTCTGACTCCCTCCTAAAGCCCAGGCAGCTGTGGTCAAACTTAGGTCAATAAAATGCCTGTCTGTTCATTGAGTTGCCACATTTATCAAAAGATGAAAGTTTGTCTTTAAAGGAGAGATAGAATTCAGCAGGAAAAGAGTGGGCCCTTTTCTGTGAGACATGCAGGAAATTAATCAAGGAAATGGGGTTTTTGGTGTGCCTATATCACATTTAATCTATCCTTTGTCCATGTGTAGCCGGCTCCAAGCCTCACCAATCAAGAGCGACACGCTGGCTTTATGAAAAGCCACTTGTTCCCTGCATAATTGGGGGGTCTCATTGCCGAGTTAAATGGGAGGTGGGGGTAGAGGGAGGGGCAGTCTTGTTTGCCCATGTAAAGTGTGATCCAGATAATAGCATTCTCATCAAAGGCAGCAATTACATTCATTACAGCGGCGCAAGGCGCGCCTGCAAGGAAATTAAGTGGTGGGAGGAAAGAAAAGCTTAATATATACCTCCTTTATCCTATCCCCCACCTCTCAGTTCTTTTTCAAATGCTCCTCGTGGAGCGGGAGACCTCAAGAAAGAAACAGACTCGGTGAGGGAAGAATAAATCTTGTCAAAGTCCCCCTTCACCTTTCTGCCTCCAAGAGGCTGCCGTCTACCGTTACTATGGCTGCACTTGTCTAGGATTAAAAAGCTTTTCCAGGAGGGTAATCTCGAATGCAGCTTTTACACAAGCCCAACAAATGACACCAAGTCTTTAAAAACTGCTAAAGACCTTCTCCAAATTAAATTCCAATTTCTTTCAGGAAAGGAGGAGCAAATCAATTGTCTTGTGTGGCGTTAAACCACAAACAGCCTGTAAATCAAGCTGTTAAGAGGAGAAGGGAACCTTTTCATTCACGCCTTTTAAATGCGAATCAGAGCAAGTGGATAACACTGCAACCTTCTCAAAGACAGGTGTCGTCCCAGAGCCCAATCTGCATCTAGCAGTGTTTATAATCAAGCTTGCTCCTATAATTTAAATTAAAGGGTTAAAGTTCAAGTCGGACCTATAAAATAAAGTGTATACGAATAACTGTCTGATTGCATACAATACGGTAGTCATCTTGGATGAGTGTATTT
The DNA here is from genome assembly GCA_029224185.1 of Karalla daura. Lineage (NCBI taxonomy): Eukaryota > Metazoa > Chordata > Actinopteri > Chaetodontiformes > Leiognathidae > Karalla > Karalla daura. The sequence goes on along the minus strand of JANZKI010000173.1, from coordinate 8,145 downwards.
TAGATCACATGATATTGTGCTCATGGCTTGAGGTTGCTTATCCAATATCACTGATCTTGTTCATTTTAAGTTTTCTAACAACAGGCGTAACAGGTGTGTCACATCGATGGAGGTTTCGGTAAGTGTGACCACAGCATTATTGGGTGTAAATGCCAGTGCCAGCGATCCCTACTAGACTATTACCTGCTCTCAGTCTCATTAATATAAGCTGGTTGCCCTTTAAAAGTACAGCTTAATATATCGTGTAGTGGACGTGTCATTAATGCAGAATTAAGTTTGACCAATTATTCCCCTCAAGTATTTTTAGGCTTAATAAATCCGTCTTTCAAACCAAAGGCCTCATTGGTCCTAACTGCAGGAAACACTTAGCAGGAACTGGAACATAAGATTATTGTTGCAATGATTTATCTCTCAGGAATTAAAAAACAAAACCACTGAAACAAATGAGAGCTCCAAGAAGCATGTACTTTGTCTTCTCACGTCGACAAATCATTGTGGCCGCGCGTAAATTATTCAACAGGATCTGGCTCCAGTGGAAACCTGAGCATAATTAAATTGCAATAAAATAACATTAGTGTGGACAGGCTGTTAGGAGTTGATGTAATTGGCCGCTCCGGCGGTCATGGTTCAACTGATGAGGTCGACTGTCGCGTCCTCCACCGGTCCTGTGCGAGCAGTCTCTGGGGAGAGGAAGCTGACAGGATGCGCTGCCTGTACACTGAGCTGTCTCTGCCGGTACAGTGATGTCTGCCATCTGCCCGACCCTGATGACTCCGAAGGTTAGTACTCAAAACCAACACTCGTCTAAGTCTCTTGGCTTTGCATCTTCTCTCAGGTGGGCCACTTGTGTCTGAAAACACTGTGGTAAACTGGGACGTACCCCTTTCACCGATGAGACTAGTGCGCCATCTAGTGTCCACATCTTGTGGCCAGACAGCAGCCCAAGTCCAAAGACTCCTGTCAAAACATGCTATGCTAATAGTATGTTGATATTACCTCTTTTAGAGTATTCTTCTTGTGTATGTGTGTTTTCTTTAGCTGTATGTTTTGTTCTCACAGTCCAAATAAGTTTGAGTGGAGATCCTGAATTGCCATTATCCGCTGCCTCCTCCCTATATGGAGATAGCGTCCAGTAATTGCGATACAAAATGGGTAATAAATGGATTGAAAATAATTTGTGATACACACATCTACACATCATCCACATGTCCTATTACACACAGCATAAAAGACAGGTAGATACGCTTAAAACACCGTGTGAGCTGCACTCATGTTACAAGGCTAAGAACGTACTGGTCACAGGTTTACATTACTGCCGTAACTCTAATGCTTTGGCAGATGCAGTCTTAATGTGGTAAAAGGATACAGCCGCTGTGCTCAACTTGGTCGTTTATCATCTACTCCTCAGTGGTTTTCCTACAACTTTGACAGAAAAGGGGCAACGCGATCTGCACCGAGCACTTACTGGTAAATTATTGATCGTGTTAAAACATGGATGAGTCAATATCTTTTGAAAGCAATATAGTTGTCGAGGCCTCATCTGCAACTTGCACACAATTGCCATCTGCACATCTGAAAGTGTGTTGCGTATCATGCGTGGATGGACACACTATCTGTAATGTTATTCATGGAAAGATACCGGTGTTTCAACCAGCCTGAATTGTAGGGGTCTTCTTGTACAATTTCTGATGGGATAATTTTTGATTTACCAATACCTAAGATGGCACAAGTGCGAGTGCAAGTACTCCAGTTTTCTTCCACAGGCTAAAGTGTGTGTACAAGCGTATGCATGCCCGGTGATAGACTGGTGACCTATCCGAGACGTAATCCCTGCTTTCACTTCAGTGTACTAGAGATGGGCCTCTATACGAATCTGAAGTTGATGTAAACTCGAGTGACCACATTTCGATCTCCTAAATCCGGGACACCCAGACAGGGCGGCCGAATTGGGGACAGGATAGATAGATGGACCGACAGATAGGTGTGTTTTCATGCATTATTACATGTGGCTGGAGTGACATCTCCCCTCGATCCCAGTCATGAGCAGGAGAATGCCTCAGTAAGTCATGTGTTATCGATGACAAACTAATGCCGCGCGGGGTGAGGTTTAGGAGGTAGGAACCTCTCTTTGCGGGCGATGGTTGTGCCCCGGAGTGTTTCCAAGCGGTGCACACGGCGACCTCCGACCCCTTCCGAGCGCTTCATTGTTTTGATTCGGCGGAGCGGCTTCCCCTTGCGAACCGTGGCAGCTGCGTGGATGGCGGAGAGATAATAAACGCGCCGGGGACCGCGAGGTAGCTACCCGAACGCGCGCCGACGACGCAAACGATGACAGGGTCGAGCCAAGAGGCGAAGAGTGCGCCGATTAGGAAGGTCTCTCCGAGATGAGCCCATGTTAGCTGTGTGGCTAACGGCGCACGTAGCTTTGGGAACAACATGACGGCGATCGGCAGCTGCCTGTAGGAGCCACCGAGCGGCCACACACCCGACCCGATTTTAAGGATTAGCTCGTGTGTCACTGTGTGTTTGAACACACATTAACCTACGGGTGGTCTTCCTAGAGGTACGTGTGCGTGCGTGCGTGCGTGCGTGTGTGTGTGAACACCTTTGTGCTGTATCTAGGTGTTCAGGTTTGCCGCTAAACAGTGTGTGTAACGTGTTATCTGCTACCCTCCGTTGTTGTTGTCTTTTTCCAGGCTGGGCATTTGCATCGCTGCCTTTCAATGGGCGAGGAAAAGCCAGACACGCTGGATTTTGTGAAGGACTTCCAGGAGTATCTGAGCCAGCAGACTCAACATGTCAACATGATATCCGGCTCGGTCAGCGGCGTCAAGGAGGCTGACGAGCTGCCCCCAGGTACCTCTCAGTGTGGCATGCACTCTCTCCATTCATTCATTCATCCATCTACCTACGCATCCACCCATCCATCACCCCTTCACCCTCCCATCATCTCACCTGCTCTGTACCCAGCGGGAGCCTCGGGGTCTGCTCGCCCCAGCTCTCGCAGATTGAAGCAAGGGAAGACACCTTTGATAGTCTGTTACCGGACACACACACACATCTACCCTCAAACTGATATCTGATACATGCATGTTTATGAATCGTGGGAGGAAACCTGAGCATCTGGAGTACGGAGCACTCGTGTAGATGTGGCGACGACGTGCAACTCTAGAAAGGTCCTCAAACCGATCGCTTACTGTTTACAAACCGCCTCTGTTGGTGCAGCAGTGGACATAGCTTGGGGCTTGGGGTTTGGGATCTGTCAGGACAGTTGTCCATCTATCCATTATCTTATTTTATTTCACAATGGTGTAACAGGAGTCTCGTGGAGCCTCCCTCCGGCACATCCAGGGCAGGGAAGGCACAGCGAACACACTGGTGGTCAGTCCACGAGGCCCACACACACACACACACACACACACACACACACACACACACACACCATTCACTCTCACACTCACACCGAGAGGCAACCTGCACTCTCCAGGATTTGTACTGGGGACCCTTCCGCTTTGAGGTGACAGCATTATCGATAAATTCATCTCAACACAGAAGCAGCAAAAGCAGGTCAATATAACCCCTACCCTTTCTTTATCTGTATTTTCATCATAGACATTGAGGTGATTCAGGTTTGAGTCTTCTTTCATAAGAATCATGTGTGTATGAGAAATGTATGGCATGTGAAAGTAGTATTAAGTGTGTGTGCTGAATTGTGGTCAGGGTTATTCTCTAATGTGTCATTTCCACTCTGTAGACTGCAGTCAGAATGGACTGGATCACCCCTCAGTGGACATGGCCCTGGAGGACAGCTCGGGGATCCTGGTGGACGGTTTCGAGAGGACCTATGATGGGAAGCTCAAGTGCCGTTACTGCAATTACGCCACCAGGGGCACGGCAAGACTCATAGAGCACATCAGGATTCACACGGGTGAGCGATACGGGGGAATTATCTGGGAATTCCATAGAGATGGAGGGGGTTTGCCACTAACCGCGCTTCCCCTCCCTCGAACAGGGGAGAAACCCCACCGCTGCCACCTGTGCCCCTTCGCCTCGGCCTACGAGCGCCACCTGGAGGCCCACATGCGCTCGCACACGGGCGAGAAGCCGTACAAGTGCGAGCTGTGCTCCTTCCGCTGCAGCGACCGCAGCAACCTGTCCCACCACCGCCGCCGGCGCCACAAGCTCCTGCCCATGAAGGGCGCCCGCTCGCTCTCCCACAAGAAGATGCTGAGCGTGCTGCAGAAGAAGGCCAGCTCCCTGGGCTACGGCCGGCGGCTCCTCATCAACTTCAGCCCCCCCGCCGTGGCGCCGCACAAGGCCGACGACGTCGGCGACTTCTCGCACGAGCTGCCCCACCTGCGCCAGGAGGGCCAGAATCACCACCACCACCACCACCACCACCACGACATGGTGCTGGATAACCCCCTGAACCAGCTGTCCACCCTGGCGGGCCAGCTGGCCAGCCTCCCGTCGGAGTCCCAGGCCCGGCCCCAGCCCCCCATGTCTCCGGGGGCGGAGTCCACGGTGGACGAGAAGCCCTTCCTCGTGCAGCAGCCCCACCCTGCCGCCGCCCCGGTCCGCGCCTCGTCCTCCTCCCCGGTCACCCCGGAGCCCCGCGCCCCCGCGCACAGCAGCTGCAGCCCCGGAGGGGGCCCGTGCAGCGAGCACAGCGGGCGCACCAGCACCCCCAGCGTCTCCAACAGCCAGCCCAGCACGCCCGCCCCCGGCCCGCCCGTGCCGCTCCAGGACCCCCACGCGCTGCACCACTGCCAGCACTGTGACATCTACTTCCCCGATAACGTCCTGTACACGATCCACATGGGCTGCCACGGCTACGAAAACCCATTCCAGTGCAACATCTGCGGCCACAAGTGCAAGACCAAGTATGACTTCGCCTGCCACTTTGCCCGCGGGCAGCACAAGTGACGGATGGAGAAATGAAGACAGATTTAGCAGAACTTCTCACGGACAGCTCTGTTTTATGAATTCCATAGTAATATTATTTATTGGTCTTTTACTTGGCCCTGATGTAGCCTAGCCTTTGGAAGTTATACAGGAAAATGTCAGCATCCCGATAGATTCACTTTGTATGGTGCCCAATCTAGTGTATTATCAAGGGGTGAGCAGTGTTTTCTAACGAGTTGAGAATTTCTTTGTGGTGGCGGGGTTGTGCTCCCGTGCCCTAGCATCCCCGACTCAGCCAAAACAATTAGCCATTCCTACTGTTGGCGAAGCTCCAACTCCTCTATTGGAGTTTCCCTTTTGTTTTTAGAACGTGGACTTCCAGCGTACGACCCCATGTCGCATATGTACGACCTGAGCTCACCCGTGCCTTCGAAGACAGGCTGGCCCGCTCGCGCAGCGGAGCTGTGGAGCGCTTTTCCTTTTCGCCGGCTCGAATCTGAAGCTTTTTTTTTTTTGTAGGGTAAGTCGCGGGGCGAGCCACACAGATGAATTCTCAGCACTCCTGGAGCCGTATCTGTGGCTATGCGACGCTAACTCAGGAGTGAAACTGTCCGGGAGAGATTTGATTTAAGCCTTGTTGAAATTCTTTCAGTGCTTGGTGCATTACTACTATTTCTTTGCAGTGCCTGACATTGTCACTTTCCCATATGTCCGAAGTGAAGGAGGACTGTTAGCTGAAGATTACTGGATGTTGTTACAATATCCCAGCCCAGAACCTTAGAAACAATGGTTGGACGATTGTTGTTTTCTACGGTAGCAATGTTTTACGTTTTTCCTTTTGCTGAAAATCTGCTCCACGAATGCTGCTAAGAAACTTTGGGATTGAAACGTAGAGACGGCATCCGGAGTTGACCGTGGCCAAATGTTGCCTCGGCGGCATTTGGTCGGCCATCTAGACATAGATCGGCTAGATCTTGTAGGGATGGCGTTGTCCTGAAGTCCCTCCGCACAGTGCCCTTCTTTGACCGGAGTCGTGGTAAATCCGCTCACTCATGCTGGAAGGCCTCATGCACATCCTGCTCATCAGACCATCCGCGTTCCCACCTTGTGATATTGTACGACGTCACTCTGATAATCGGTGTCCGCGTTTTAGGACAGAATCGGCGGGTCGCGTTCCCCACGTGAACACGCAGAATTGCCACGTAGCGCCGGGCATGCCACGTCAAAGCCTCAGTGACGCCGAGACGCCGAGGTTTCCCCGTTCGTCATCTGAATCCCAGTGCTTTTCTATATATCTACTGAGTATTGTATTATGAGTGGTTGGATAGATGTTCCCGTGTCAAAAAGAATCAACGTCGTTTTGCAGTAAGACTGCTACTATAGCCAGATTGTTCTTTGTCTTAGGTACTGTTGTCCGTTGCCTAGCAACATGCGTGGAGAACATAGTTACTGTTCCTAGGATCGCCTCATTGTCATTCTTACCAGTATAGAGGGGCATCTGGTGATGACTGCCTTGTGTTCTCTCAGTGTGTTGTAGGTTCATAGATGATGGTGAATGTTGAAGCCTGTTGGCCGTCGATGCTCTCCCGCTGGGATTGCAAATCATTTTATTGTGATATGAATTAATCTAACTAATTTATAAGTAAAGTGTTTTCTAACTGAGCTGTGCCCCTGTCTTTTTCTTTTCCCTTTGTATTCCACCACATGACTTGATGACTGATTGTAGTAATGGCTTTTTATACCTAATGTTAATCAAAGTGTGAATGAAGCAATGCACCACACGGCGGCGCTGTGGTGCCTGCAGCTGTCTCCTGCTATTTGAGTTTCCTCCTGCAGTCCAAAATTCTGCATGTTTAGGTGGGATGGAGACTCCAAGTTGCCCAAAGTGTGAGTGAGAAAGTGAATGGTGTGTGTGTGTACGTCAATGTACATGTATGTGAATGAGCTGGGTGTGTTTGGCAGCAACAAGTCAAGTGCAAAGCAAAGCATTGTCAGCTACTCACAGTGCATTGCCACTGTTTCAATACTCAAGTTGGAGATGATTATGGAATTTCAAAGAGTGCAGTGGCATAGAGCTATCAAATATTTGACTCAAAGCACAGTCACAACACCAAAGCAGAATGTCTTTTGATGATGCTTTTAATCAGTTCATGTGATTGTTGAGAACAATATTCAGTCTCACAGGATCACTGGTGAGAGCTGTCATGATTAGTAAAGATAAATGAAGCGGCTCACAGCCAAGTTAAGCCTTTTGCTGCTCACGAGCTGGAGCTGGAGCTAGTGAAATCAAAAACAAACATACTGTCAGTGCTGTGTTTTCTGGACATCCTATACAGATCCTATTTCATTCTGATTGATTCTTCAATTGATTGACTCTAAGAAGCAGGTAGCTACTCACCTTTGAGTTGGATGGGACCCAGGACCACAGTCTGGCTGTCATGTTGAGAGCCCAGATCTCTGGCTGCACGTCTTCTGCAGCCTTGGCGACAGCGGGAATTGTAGTCACTGGCCGGGCATATCAGGACCTTGCACTGAATGAACACTGACTCTGTGGCTCTCAGGAACTGGAAGGCCGTGAAGGTGAAACGGGCATAGGGGCGTGTGCCGGTCACATAAGCATAGTAGGTGCTGTCCATTTGGCATCTAAGAGAGGAAAGACCAAGAGAAGATCCAGGTCCTGTGCATGCTCACTCTTTTATTTTTATTACTTACATAAAATCACTGCTACTGCAAAAATTCTGACTCGGGTACCAAATTTTAAACCTGTTTATCAACAAAATTATCAGCAAAATGTAGTTGTCCTGGTCCAGAAAAATGGATAGAACTTCAGGAGTCCAAAAGTTGTACTGCAAATGCTCTTTCCCCCCATGGTCACCAGATTAATCAGCATTAATGTTTGTAAACTGTAAACTGAGTTCATTCACTCATCTGCCTGTGCTTCACCTACTGGGCTCACAGGGTTCTGCTGGTGCCTATCTCCTTAGATAGATCTCCCCATAAGATGGGCATAAACCTTAGACGGGTCACCAGTCCATCACAGGGCTTACACACCATTCACTCTCACACCTGTGGACAATTCAGAATCCCCACTTGACCTTAACAACTTCCAGTCTCCTCTTACCCGTTACGGACCAGGTAGTAAGCTCTGGTCTGGAAATCGTAAGGTGAAGGTGAGGCCACACAGGTGTCCAGAAAGAGGACCAGGCTGCTATCTTGCCTCATCAGCCTCACTTGCACGTA
>JANZKI010000059.1:0-404000 GCA_029224185.1 Karalla daura | reverse complement strand
CCTGTCGTTTTGGCCGAGGTCCCGACCCCGAGCGAGCGACACCAAACCCACCATTTGGGGTGTGAGCCGCCTCCGGGGTGGCCCACACTCACTGGACAAAGCAATCCCGTTGCTGGATTTCATCCTGGAGCTGAGATATTAAAGCTCGCCGAAAGTGAAAAAAACGACCACCCCGGACCTGTCGTTTTGGCCGAGATCCCGACCCCGAGCGAGCGAGTCCAAACACATGATTTGGGGTACGGGATGGCCCACGCTCACGGGAAAAAGCAATCCCAGCGCTGGGTGTGGTCCCCGAGCCGAGATATTAACGCTCGCCGAAAGTGAAAAAAACGACCACCCTGGACCTGTCGTTTTGGCCGAGGTCCCGACCCCGAGCGAGCGACACCAAACCCACCATTTGGGGTGTGAGCCGCCTCCGGGGTGGCCCACACTCACTGGACAAAGCAATCCCGTTGCTGGATTTCATCCTGCAGCTGAGATATTAAAGCTCGCCGAAAGTGAAAAAAACGACCACCCCGGACCTGTCGTTTTGGCCGAGATCCCGACCCCGAGCGAGCGAGACCAAACCCACCATTTGGGGTGTGAGCCGCCTCCGGGGTGGCCCACGCTCACTGGACAAAGCAATCCCGTTGCTGGATTTCATCCTGGAGCTGAGATATGAACGCTCGCCGAAAGTGAAAAAAACGACCACCCCGGACCTGTCGTTTTGGCCGAGATCCCGACCCCGAGCGAGCGAGTCCAAACACATGATTTGGGGTACGGGGTGGCCCACGCTCACGGGAAAAAACAATCCCAGCGCTGGGTGTGGTCCCCGAGCCGAGATATTAACGCTCGCCGAAAGTGAAAAAAAACGACCACCCCGGACCTGTCGTTTTGGCCGAGGTCCCGACCCCGAGCGAGCGACACCAAACCCACCATTTGGGGTGTGAGCCGCCTCCGGGGTGGCCCACGCTCACTGGACAAAGCAATCCCGTTGCTGGATTTCATCCTGGAGCTGAGATATTAAAGCTCGCCGAAAGTGAAAAAAACGACCACCCCGGACCTGTCGTTTCGGCCGAGATCCCGACCCCGAGCGAGCGAGTCCAAACACATGATTTGGGGTCCGGGGTGGCCCACGCTCACTGGACAAAGCAGTCCCGTTGCTGGATTTCATCCTGGAGCTGAGATATTAAAGCTCGCCGAAAGTGAAAAAAACGACCACCCCGGACCTGTCGTTTTGGCCGAGGTCCCGACCCCGAGCGAGCGACACCAAACCCACCATTTGGGGTGTGAGCCGCCTCCGGGGTGGCCTACGCTCACTGGACAAAGCAATCCCGTTGCTGGATTTCATTCTGCAGCTGAGATATTAAAGCTCGCCGAAAGTGAAAAAAACGACAACCCCGGACCTGTCGTTTCGGCCAAGATCCCGACCCCGAGCGAGCGAGTCCAAACACATGATTTGGGGTCCGGGGTGGCCCACGCTTACTGGACAAAGCAGTCCCGTTGCTGGATTTCATCCTGGAGCTGAGATATGAACGCTCGCCGAAAGTGAAAAAAACGACCACCCCGGACCTGTCGTTTTGGCCGAGATCCCGACCCCGAGCGAGCGAGACCAAACCCACCATTTGGGGTGTGAGCCGCCTCCGGGGTGGCCCACGCTCACTGGACAAAGCAATCCCGTTGCTGGATTTCATCCTGGAGCTGAGATATGAACGCTCGCCGAAAGTGAAAAAAACGACCACCCTGGACCTGTCGTTTTGGCCGAGATCCCGGCCCCGAGCGAGCGAGACCAAACCCACCATTTGGGGTGTGAGCCGCCTCCGGGGTGGCCCACGCTCACTGGACAAAGCAATCCCGTTGCTGGATTTCATCCTGGAGCTGAGATATGAACGCTCGCCGAAAGTGAAAAAAACGACCACCCCGGACCTGTCGTTTTGGCCGAGATCCCGACCCCGAGCGAGCGAGTCCAAACACATGATTTGGGGTACGGGGTGGCCCACGCTCACGGGAAAAAACAATCCCAGCGCTGGGTGTGGTCCCCGAGCCGAGATATTAACGCTCGCCGAAAGTGAAAAAAACGACCACCCTGGACCTGTCGTTTTGGCCGAGATCCCGACCCCGAGCGAGCGACACCAAACCCACCATTTGGGGTGTGAGCCGCCTCCGGGGTGGCCCACGCTCACTGGACAAAGCAATCCCGTTGCTGGATTTCATCCTGGAGCTGAGACACTAAAGCTCGCCGAAAGTGAAAAAAACGACCACCCCGGACCTGTCGTTTCGGCCGAGATCCCGACCCCGAGCGAGCGAGTCCAACACATGATTTGGGGTCCAGGGTGGCCCACGCTCACTGGACAAAGCAGTCCCGTTGCTGGATTTCATCCTGGAGCTGAGATATTAAAGCTCGCCGAAAGTGAAAAAAACGACCACCCCGGACCTGTCGTTTTGGCCGAGGTCCCGACCCCGAGCGAGCGACACCAAACCCACCATTTGGGGTGTGAGCCGCCTCCGGGGTGGCCCACGCTCACTGGACAAAGCAATCCCGTTGCTGGATTTCATCCTGCAGCTGAGATATTAAAGCTCGCCGAAAGTGAAAAAAACGACCACCCCGGACCTGTCGTTTCGGCCGGGATCCCGACCCCGAGCGAGCGAGTCCAAACACATGATTTGGGGTCCGGGGTGGCCCACGCTCACTGGACAAAGCAGTCCCGTTGCTGGATTTCATCCTGGAGCTGAGATATGAACGCTCGCCGAAAGTGAAAAAAACGACCCCCCCGGACCTGTCGTTTTGGCCGAGATCCCGACCCCGAGCGAGCGAGACCAAACCCACCATTTGGGGTGTGAGCCGCCTCCGGGGTGGCCCACGCTCACTGGACAAAGCAATCCCGTTGCTGGATTTCATCCTGGAGCTGAGATATGAACGCTCGCCGAAAGTGAAAAAAACGACCACCCCGGACCTGTCGTTTTGGCCGAGATCCCGACCCCGAGCGAGCGAGTCCAAACACATGATTTGGGGTACGGGGTGGCCCACGCTCATGGGAAAAAACAATCCCTGCGCTGGGTGTGGTCCCCGAGCCGAGATATTAACGCTCGCCGAAAGTGAAAAAAACCACCACCCCGGACCTGTCGTTTTTGGCGAGGTCCCGACCCCGAGCGAGCGACACCAAACCCACCATTTGGGGTGTGAGCCGCCTCCGGGGTGGCCCACGCTCACTGGACAAAGCAATCCCGTTGCTGGATTTCATCCTGGAGCTGAGATATTAAAGCTCGCCGAAAGTGAAAAAAACGACCACCCCGGACCTGTCGTTTCGGCCGAGATCCCGACCCCGAGCGAGCGAGTCCAAACACATGATTTGGGGTCCGGGGTGGCCCACGCTCACTGGAAATAGCAATCCCATTGCTGGATTTCATCCTGGAGCTGAGATATGAACGCTCGCCGAAAGTGAAAAAAACGACCACCCCGGACCTGTCGTTTTGGCCGAGATCCCGACCCCGAGCGAGCGAGTCCAAGCACATGATTTGGGGTACGGGGTGGCCCACGCTCACTGGAAAAAGCAATCCCGTTGCTGGATTTCATCCTGTAGCTGAGATATTAAAGCTCGCCGAAAGTGAAAAAAACGACCAGCCCGGACCTGTCGTTTTGGCCGAGATCCCGACCCCGAGCGAGCGAGTCCAAACACATGATTTGTGGTCCGGGGTGGCCCACGCTCACTGGACAAAGCAGTCCCGTTGCTGGATTTCATCCTGGAGCTGAGATATTAAAGCTCGCCGAAAGTGAAAAAAACGACCACCCCGGACCTGTCGTTTTGGCCGAGATCCCGACCCCGAGCGAGCGAGTCCAAACACATGATTTGCGGTCCGGGGTGGCCCACGCTCACTGGACAAAGCAATCCCGTTGCTGGATTTCATCCTGGAGCTGAGATATGAACGCTCGCCGAAAGTGAAAAAAACGACCACCCCGGACCTGTCGTTTTGGCCGAGATCCCGACCCCGAGCGAGCGAGTCCAAACACATGATTTGGGGTACGGGGTGGCCCACGCACATGGGAAAAAACAATCCCAGCGCTGAGTGTGGTCCCCGAGCCGAGATCTTAACGCTCGCCGAAAGTGAAAAAAACGACCACCCCGGACCTGTCGTTTTTGGCGAGGTCCCGACCCCGAGCGAGCGACACCAAACCCACCATTTGGGGTGTGAGCCGCCTCCGGGGTGGCCCACGCTCACTGGACAAAGCAATCCCGTTGCTGGATTTCATCCTGGAGCTGAGATATTAAAGCTCGCCGAAAGTGAAAAAAACGACCACCCCGGACCTGTCGTTTCGGCCGAGATCCCGACCCCGAGCGAGCGAGTCCAAACACATGATTTGGGGTACGGGGTGGCCCACGCTCACTGGAAATAGCAATCCCATTGCTGGATTTCATCCTGGAGCTGAGATATGAACGCTCGCCGAAAGTGAAAAAAACGACCACCCCGGACCTGTCGTTTTGGCCGAGATCCCGACCCAGAGCGAGCGAGACCAAACCCACCATTTGGGGTGTGGGCCGCCTCCGGGGTGGCCCACGCTCACTGGACAAAGCAATCCCGTTGCTGGATTTCATCCTGGAGCTGAGATATTAAAGCTCGCCGAAAGTGAAAAAAACGACCACCCCGGACCTGTCGTTTTGGCCGAGATCCCGACCCCGAGCGAGCGAGACCAAACCCACCATTTGGGGTGTGAGCCGCCTCCGGGGTGGCCCACGCTCACTGGACAAAGCAATCCCGTTGCTGGATTTCATCCTGGAGCTGAGATATGAACGCTCGCCGAAAGTGAAAAAAACGACCACCCCGGACCTGTCGTTTTTGCCGAGATCCCGACCCCGAGCGAGCGAGTCCAAACACATGATTTGGGGTACGGGATGGCCCACGCTCACGGGAAAAAGCAATCCCAGCGCTGGGTGTGGTCCCCGAGCCGAGATATTAACGCTCGCCGAAAGTGAAAAAAACGACCACCCCGGACCTGTCGTTTTGGCCGAGGTCCCGACCCCGAGCGAGCGACACCAAACCCACCATTTGGGGTGTGAGCCGCCTCCGGGGTGGCCCACACTCACTGGACAAAGCAATCCCGTTGCTGGATTTCATCCTGGAGCTGAGATATTAAAGCTCGCCGAAAGTGAAAAAAACGACCACCCCGGACCTGTCGTTTTGGCCGAGATCCCGACCCCGAGCGAGCGAGTCCAAACACATGATTTGGGGTACGGGGTGGCCCACGCTCACGGGAAAAAACAATCCCAGCGCTGGTTGTGGTCCCCGAGCCGAGATATTAACGCTCGCCGAAAGTGAAAAAAACGACCACCCCGGACCTGTCGTTTTGGCCGAGGTCCCGACCCCGAGCGAGCGACACCAAACCCACCATTTGGGGTGTGAGCCGCCTCCGGGGTGGCCCACGCTCACTGGACAAAGCAATCCCGTTGCTGGATTTCATCCTGGAGCTGAGATATGAATGCTCGCCGAAAGTGAAAAAAACGACCACCCCGGACCTGTCGTTTTGGCCGAGATCCCGACCCTGAGCGAGCGAGTCCAAACACATGATTTGGGGTCCGGGGTGGCCCACGCTCACTGGACAAAGCAGTCCCGTTGCTGGATTTCATCCTGGAGCTGAGATATTAAAGCTCGCCGAAAGTGAAAAAAACGACCACCCCGGACCTGTCGTTTTGGCCGAGGTCCCGACCCCGAGCGAGCGACACCAAACCCACCATTTGGGGTGTGAGCCGCCTCCGGGGTGGCCCACGCTCACTGGACAAAGCAATCCCGTTGCTGGATTTCATCCTGGAGCTGAGATATTAAAGCTCGCCGAAAGTGAAAAAAACGACCACCCCGGACCTGTCGTTTCGGCCGAGATCCCGACCCCGAGCGAGCGAGTCCAAACACATGATTTGGGGTCCGGGGTGGCCCACGCTCACTGGAAATAGCAATCCCATTGCTGGATTTCATCCTGGAGCTGAGATATGAAGGCTCGCCGAAAGTGAAAAAAACGACCACCCCGGACCTGTCGTTTTGGCCGAGATCCCGACCCCGAGCGAGCGAGTCCAAGCACATGATTTGGGGTACGGGGTGGCCCACGCTCACTGGAAAAAGCAATCCCGTTGCTGGATTTCATCCTGTAGCTGAGATATTAAAGCTCGCCGAAAGTGAAAAAAACGACCAGCCCGGACCTGTCGTTTTGGCCGAGATCCCGACCCCGAGCGAGTGAGTCCAAACACATGATTTGCGGTCCGGGGTAGCCCACGCTCACTGGACAAAGCAATCCCGTTGCTGGATTTCATCCTGGAGCTGAGATATTAAAGCTCGCCGAAAGTGAAAAAAACGACCACCCCGGACCTGTCGTTTTGGCCGAGATCCCGACCCCGAGCGAGCGAGACCAAACCCACCATTTGGGGTGTGAGCCGCCTCCGGGGTGGCCCACGCTCACTGGACAAAGCAATCCCGTTGCTGGATTTCATCCTGGAGCTGAGATATGAACGCTCGCCGAAAGTGAAAAAAACGACCACCCCGGACCTGTCGTTTTGGCCGAGATCCCGGCCCCGAGCGAGCGAGACCAAACCCACCATTTGGGGTGTGAGCCGCCTCCGGGGTGGCCCACGCTCACTGGACAAAGCAATCCCGTTGCTGGATTTCATCCTGGAGCTGAGATATGAACGCTCGCCGAAAGTGAAAAAAACGACCACCCCGGACCTGTCGTTTTGGCCGAGATCCCGATCCCGAGCGAGCGAGTCCAAACACATGATTTGGGGTACGGGGTGGCCCACGCTCACGGGAAAAAACAATCCCAGCGCTGGGTGTGGTCCCCGAGCCGAGATATTAACGCTCGCCGAAAGTGAAAAAAACGACAACCCTGGACCTGTCGTTTTGGCCGAGGTCCCGACCCCGAGCGAGCGACACCAAATCCACCATTTGGGGTGTGAGCCGCCTCCGGGGTGGCCCACGCTCACTGGACAAAGCAATCCCGTTGCTGGATTTCATCCTGGAGCTGAGATATTAAAGCTCGCCGAAAGTGAAAAAAACGACCACCCCGGACCTGTCGTTTCGGCCGAGATCCCGACCCCGAGCGAGCGAGTCCAAACACATGATTTGGGGTCCGGGGTGGCCCACGCTCACTGGACAAAGCAGTCCCGTTGCTGGATTTCATCCTGGAGCTGAGATATTAAAGCTCGCCGAAAGTGAAAAAAACGACCACCCCGGACCTGTCGTTTTGGCCGAGGTCCCGACCCCGAGCGAGCGACACCAAACCCACCATTTGGGGTGTGAGCCGCCTCCGGGGTGGCCCACGCTCACTGGACAAAGCAATCCCGTTGCTGGATTTCATCCTGCAGCTGAGATATTAAAGCTCGCCGAAAGTGAAAAAAACGACCACCCCGGACCTGTCGTTTCGGCCGGGATCCCGACCCCGAGCGAGCGAGTCCAAACACATGATTTGGGGTCCGGGGTGGCCCACGCTCACTGGACAAAGCAGTCCCGTTGCTGGATTTCATCCTGGAGCTGAGATATGAACGCTCGCCGAAAGTGAAAAAAACGACCACCCCGGACCTGTCGTTTTGGCCGAGATCCCGACCCCGAGCGAGCGAGACCAAACCCACCATTTGGGGTGTGAGCCGCCTCCGGGGTGGCCCACGCTCACTGGACAAAGCAATCCCGTTGCTGGATTTCATCCTGGAGCTGAGATATGAACGCTCGCCGAAAGTGAAAAAAACGACCACCCCGGACCTGTCGTTTTGGCCGAGATCCCGACCCCGAGCGAGCGAGTCCAAACACATGATTTGGGGTACGGGGTGGCCCACGCTCATGGGAAAAAACAATCCCAGCGCTGGGTGTGGTCCCCGAGCCGAGATCTTAACGCTCGCCGAAAGTGAAAAAAACGACCACCCCGGACCTGTCGTTTTTGGCGAGGTCCCGACCCCGAGCGAGCGACACCAAACCCACCATTTGGGGTGTGAGCCGCCTCCGGGGTGGCCCACGCTCACTGGACAAAGCAATCCCGTTGCTGGATTTCATCCTGGAGCTGAGATATTAAAGCTTGCCGAAAGTGAAAAAAACGACCACCCCGGACCTGTCGTTTCGGCCGAGATCCCGACCCCGAGCGAGCGAGTCCAAACACATGATTTGGGGTACGGGGTGGCCCACGCTCACTGGAAATAGCAATCCCATTGCTGGATTTCATCCTGGAGCTGAGATATGAACGCTCGCCGAAAGTGAAAAAAACGACCACCCCGGACCTGTCGTTTTGGCCGAGATCCCGACCCAGAGCGAGCGAGACCAAACCCACCATTTGGGGTGTGGGCCGCCTCCGGGGTGGCCCACGCTCACTGGACAAAGCAATCCCGTTGCTGGATTTCATCCTGGAGCTGAGATATTAAAGCTCGCCGAAAGTGAAAAAAACGACCACCCCGGACCTGTCGTTTTGGCCGAGATCCCGACCCCGAGCGAGCGAGACCAAACCCACCATTTGGGGTGTGAGCCGCCTCCGGGGTGGCCCACGCTCACTGGACAAAGCAATCCCGTTGCTGGATTTCATCCTGGAGCTGAGATATGAACGCTCGCCGAAAGTGAAAAAAACGACCACCCCGGACCTGTCGTTTTTGCCGAGATCCCGACCCCGAGCGAGCGAGTCCAAACACATGATTTGGGGTACGGGATGGCCCACGCTCACGGGAAAAAGCAATCCCAGCGCTGGGTGTGGTCCCCGAGCCGAGATATTAACGCTCGCCGAAAGTGAAAAAAACGACCACCCCGGACCTGTCGTTTTGGCCGAGGTCCCGACCCCGAGCGAGCGACACCAAACCCACCATTTGGGGTGTGAGCCGCCTCCGGGGTGGCCCACGCTCACTGGACAAAGCAATCCCGTTGCTGGATTTCATCCTGCAGCTGAGATATTAAAGCTCGCCGAAAGTGAAAAAAACGACCACCCCGGACCTGTCGTTTTGGCCGAGATCCCGACCCCGAGCGAGCGAGTCCAAACACATGATTTGGGGTACGGGGTGGCCCACGCTCATGGGAAAAAACAATCCCAGCGCTGGGTGTGGTCCCCGAGCCGAGATCTTAACGCTCGCCGAAAGTGAAAAAAACCACCACCCCGGACCTGTCGTTTTTGGCGAGGTCCCGACCCCGAGCGAGCGACACCAAACCCACCATTTGGGGTGTGAGCCGCCTCCGGGGTGGCCCACGCTCACTGGACAAAGCAATCCCGTTGCTGGATTTCATCCTGGAGCTGAGATATTAAAGCTCGCCGAAAGTGAAAAAAACGACCACCCCGGACCTGTCGTTTCGGCCGAGATCCCGACCCCGAGCGAGCGAGTCCAAGCACATGATTTGGGGTACGGGGTGGCCCACGCTCACTGGAAAAAGCAATCCCGTTGCTGGATTTCATCCTGTAGCTGAGATATTAAAGCTCGCCGAAAGTGAAAAAAACGACCACCCCGGACCTGTCGTTTTGGCCGAGATCCCGACCCCGAGCGAGCGAGACCAAACCCACCATTTGGGGTGTGAGCCGCCTCCGGGGTGGCCCACGCTCACTGGACAAAGCAATCCCGTTGCTGGATTTCATCCTGCAGCTGAGATATTAAAGCTCGCCGAAAGTGAAAAAAACGACCACCCCGGACCTGTCGTTTCGGCCGGGATCCCGACCCCGAGCGAGCGAGTCCAAACACATGATTTGGGGTCCGGGGTGGCCCACGCTCACTGGACAAAGCAGTCCCGTTGCTGGATTTCATCCTGGAGCTGAGATATGAACGCTCGCCGAAAGTGAAAAAAACGACCCCCCCGGACCTGTCGTTTTGGCCGAGATCCCGACCCCGAGCGAGCGAGACCAAACCCACCATTTGGGGTGTGAGCCGCCTCCGGGGTGGCCCACGCTCACTGGACAAAGCAATCCCGTTGCTGGATTTCATCCTGGAGCTGAGATATGAACGCTCGCCGAAAGTGAAAAAAACGACCACCCCGGACCTGTCGTTTTGGCCGAGATCCCGACCCCGAGCGAGCGAGTCCAAACACATGATTTGGGGTACGGGGTGGCCCACGCTCATGGGAAAAAACAATCCCTGCGCTGGGTGTGGTCCCCGAGCCGAGATATTAACGCTCGCCGAAAGTGAAAAAAACCACCACCCCGGACCTGTCGTTTTTGGCGAGGTCCCGACCCCGAGCGAGCGACACCAAACCCACCATTTGGGGTGTGAGCCGCCTCCGGGGTGGCCCACGCTCACTGGACAAAGCAATCCCGTTGCTGGATTTCATCCTGGAGCTGAGATATTAAAGCTCGCCGAAAGTGAAAAAAACGACCACCCCGGACCTGTCGTTTCGGCCGAGATCCCGACCCCGAGCGAGCGAGTCCAAACACATGATTTGGGGTCCGGGGTGGCCCACGCTCACTGGAAATAGCAATCCCATTGCTGGATTTCATCCTGGAGCTGAGATATGAACGCTCGCCGAAAGTGAAAAAAACGACCACCCCGGACCTGTCGTTTTGGCCGAGATCCCGACCCCGAGCGAGCGAGTCCAAGCACATGATTTGGGGTACGGGGTGGCCCACGCTCACTGGAAAAAGCAATCCCGTTGCTGGATTTCATCCTGTAGCTGAGATATGAACGCTCGCCGAAAGTGAAAAAAACGACCCCCCCGGACCTGTCGTTTTGGCCGAGATCCCGACCCCGAGCGAGCGAGACCAAACCCACCATTTGGGGTGTGAGCCGCCTCCGGGGTGGCCCACGCTCACTGGACAAAGCAATCCCGTTGCTGGATTTCATCCTGGAGCTGAGATATGAACGCTCGCCGAAAGTGAAAAAAACGACCACCCCGGACCTGTCGTTTTGGCCGAGATCCCGACCCCGAGCGAGCGAGTCCAAACACATGATTTGGGGTACGGGGTGGCCCACGCTCATGGGAAAAAACAATCCCTGCGCTGGGTGTGGTCCCCGAGCCGAGATATTAACGCTCGCCGAAAGTGAAAAAAACCACCACCCCGGACCTGTCGTTTTTGGCGAGGTCCCGACCCCGAGCGAGCGACACCAAACCCACCATTTGGGGTGTGAGCCGCCTCCGGGGTGGCCCACGCTCACTGGACAAAGCAATCCCGTTGCTGGATTTCATCCTGGAGCTGAGATATTAAAGCTCGCCGAAAGTGAAAAAAACGACCACCCCGGACCTGTCGTTTCGGCCGAGATCCCGACCCCGAGCGAGCGAGTCCAAACACATGATTTGGGGTCCGGGGTGGCCCACGCTCACTGGAAATAGCAATCCCATTGCTGGATTTCATCCTGGAGCTGAGATATGAACGCTCGCCGAAAGTGAAAAAAACGACCACCCCGGACCTGTCGTTTTGGCCGAGATCCCGACCCCGAGCGAGCGAGTCCAAGCACATGATTTGGGGTACGGGGTGGCCCACGCTCACTGGAAAAAGCAATCCCGTTGCTGGATTTCATCCTGTAGCTGAGATATTAAAGCTCGCCGAAAGTGAAAAAAACGACCAGCCCGGACCTGTCGTTTTGGCCGAGATCCCGACCCCGAGCGAGCGAGTCCAAACACATGATTTGTGGTCCGGGGTGGCCCACGCTCACTGGACAAAGCAGTCCCGTTGCTGGATTTCATCCTGGAGCTGAGATATTAAAGCTCGCCGAAAGTGAAAAAAACGACCACCCCGGACCTGTCGTTTTGGCCGAGATCCCGACCCCGAGCGAGCGAGTCCAAACACATGATTTGCGGTCCGGGGTGGCCCACGCTCACTGGACAAAGCAATCCCGTTGCTGGATTTCATCCTGGAGCTGAGATATGAACGCTCGCCGAAAGTGAAAAAAACGACCACCCCGGACCTGTCGTTTTGGCCGAGATCCCGACCCCGAGCGAGCGAGTCCAAACACATGATTTGGGGTACGGGGTGGCCCACGCACATGGGAAAAAACAATCCCAGCGCTGGGTGTGGTCCCCGAGCCGAGATCTTAACGCTCGCCGAAAGTGAAAAAAACGACCACCCCGGACCTGTCGTTTTTGGCGAGGTCCCGACCCCGAGCGAGCGACACCAAACCCACCATTTGGGGTGTGAGCCGCCTCCGGGGTGGCCCACGCTCACTGGACAAAGCAATCCCGTTGCTGGATTTCATCCTGGAGCTGAGATATTAAAGCTCGCCGAAAGTGAAAAAAACGACCACCCCGGACCTGTCGTTTCGGCCGAGATCCCGACCCCGAGCGAGCGAGTCCAAACACATGATTTGGGGTACGGGGTGGCCCACGCTCACTGGAAATAGCAATCCCATTGCTGGATTTCATCCTGGAGCTGAGATATGAACGCTCGCCGAAAGTGAAAAAAACGACCACCCCAGACCTGTCGTTTTGGCCGAGATCCCGACCCAGAGCGAGCGAGACCAAACCCACCATTTGGGGTGTGGGCCGCCTCCGGGGTGGCCCACGCTCACTGGACAAAGCAATCCCGTTGCTGGATTTCATCCTGGAGCTGAGATATTAAAGCTCGCCGAAAGTGAAAAAAACGACCACCCCGGACCTGTCGTTTTGGCCGAGATCCCGACCCCGAGCGAGCGAGACCAAACCCACCATTTGGGGTGTGAGCCGCCTCCGGGGTGGCCCACGCTCACTGGACAAAGCAATCCCGTTGCTGGATTTCATCCTGGAGCTGAGATATGAACGCTCGCCGAAAGTGAAAAAAACGACCACCCCGGACCTGTCGTTTTTGCCGAGATCCCGACCCCGAGCGAGCGAGTCCAAACACATGATTTGGGGTACGGGATGGCCCACGCTCACGGGAAAAAGCAATCCCAGCGCTGGGTGTGGTCCCCGAGCCGAGATATTAACGCTCGCCGAAAGTGAAAAAAACGACCACCCCGGACCTGTCGTTTTGGCCGAGGTCCCGACCCCGAGCGAGCGACACCAAACCCACCATTTGGGGTGTGAGCCGCCTCCGGGGTGGCCCACACTCACTGGACAAAGCAATCCCGTTGCTGGATTTCATCCTGCAGCTGAGATATTAAAGCTCGCCGAAAGTGAAAAAAACGACCACCCCGGACCTGTCGTTTTGGCCGAGATCCCGACCCCGAGCGAGCGAGACCAAACCCACCATTTGGGGTGTGAGCCGCCTCCGGGGTGGCCCACGCTCACTGGACAAAGCAATCCCGTTGCTGGATTTCATCCTGGAGCTGAGATATGAACGCTCGCCGAAAGTGAAAAAAACGACCACCCCGGACCTGTCGTTTTGGCCGAGATCCCGACCCCGAGCGAGCGAGTCCAAACACATGATTTGGGGTACGGGGTGGCCCACGCTCACGGGAAAAAACAATCCCAGCGCTGGGTGTGGTCCCCGAGCCGAGATATTAACGCTCGCCGAAAGTGAAAAAAACGACCACCCCGGACCTGTCGTTTTGGCCGAGGTCCCGACCCCGAGCGAGCGACACCAAACCCACCATTTGGGGTGTGAGCCGCCTCCGGGGTGGCCCACGCTCACTGGACAAAGCAATCCCGTTGCTGGATTTCATCCTGCAGCTGAGATATTAAAGCTCGCCGAAAGTGAAAAAAACGACCACCCCGGACCTGTCGTTTCGGCCGAGATCCCGACCCCGAGCGAGCGAGTCCAAACACATGATTTGGGGTCCGGGGTGGCCCACGCTCACTGGACAAAGCAGTCCCGTTGCTGGATTTCATCCTGGAGCTGAGATATGAACGCTCGCCGAAAGTGAAAAAAACGACCACCCCGGACCTGTCGTTTTGGCCGAGATCCCGACCCCGAGCGAGCGAGACCAAACCCACCATTTGGGGTGTGAGCCGCCTCCGGGGTGGCCCACGCTCACTGGACAAAGCAATCCCGTTGCTGGATTTCATCCTGGAGCTGAGATATGAACGCTCGCCGAAAGTGAAAAAAACGACCACCCCGGACCTGTCGTTTTGGCCGAGATCCCGACCCCGAGCGAGCGAGTCCAAACACATGATTTGGGGTACGGGGTGGCCCACGCTCATGGGAAAAAACAATCCCTGCGCTGGGTGTGGTCCCCGAGCCGAGATATTAACGCTCGCCGAAAGTGAAAAAAACCACCACCCCGGACCTGTCGTTTTTGGCGAGGTCCCGACCCCGAGCGAGCGACACCAAACCCACCATTTGGGGTGTGAGCCGCCTCCGGGGTGGCCCACGCTCACTGGACAAAGCAATCCCGTTGCTGGATTTCATCCTGGAGCTGAGATATTAAAGCTCGCCGAAAGTGAAAAAAACGACCACCCCGGACCTGTCGTTTCGGCCGAGATCCCGACCCCGAGCGAGCGAGTCCAAACACATGATTTGGGGTCCGGGGTGGCCCACGCTCACTGGAAATAGCAATCCCATTGCTGGATTTCATCCTGGAGCTGAGATATGAAGGCTCGCCGAAAGTGAAAAAAACGACCACCCCGGACCTGTCGTTTTGGCCGAGATCCCGACCCCGAGCGAGCGAGTCCAAGCACATGATTTGGGGTACGGGGTGGCCCACGCTCACTGGAAAAAGCAATCCCGTTGCTGGATTTCATCCTGTAGCTGAGATATTAAAGCTCGCCGAAAGTGAAAAAAACGACCAGCCCGGACCTGTCGTTTTGGCCGAGATCCCGACCCCGAGCGAGTGAGTCCAAACACATGATTTGCGGTCCGGGGTAGCCCACGCTCACTGGACAAAGCAATCCCGTTGCTGGATTTCATCCTGGAGCTGAGATATTAAAGCTCGCCGAAAGTGAAAAAAACGACCACCCCGGACCTGTCGTTTTGGCCGAGATCCCGACCCCGAGCGAGCGAGACCAAACCCACCATTTGGGGTGTGAGCCGCCTCCGGGGTGGCCCACGCTCACTGGACAAAGCAATCCCGTTGCTGGATTTCATCCTGGAGCTGAGATATGAACGCTCGCCGAAAGTGAAAAAAACGACCACCCCGGACCTGTCGTTTTGGCCGAGATCCCGGCCCCGAGCGAGCGAGACCAAACCCACCATTTGGGGTGTGAGCCGCCTCCGGGGTGGCCCACGCTCACTGGACAAAGCAATCCCGTTGCTGGATTTCATCCTGGAGCTGAGATATGAACGCTCGCCGAAAGTGAAAAAAACGACCACCCCGGACCTGTCGTTTTGGCCGAGATCCCGATCCCGAGCGAGCGAGTCCAAACACATGATTTGGGGTACGGGGTGGCCCACGCTCACGGGAAAAAACAATCCCAGCGCTGGGTGTGGTCCCCGAGCCGAGATATTAACGCTCGCCGAAAGTGAAAAAAACGACAACCCTGGACCTGTCGTTTTGGCCGAGGTCCCGACCCCGAGCGAGCGACACCAAATCCACCATTTGGGGTGTGAGCCGCCTCCGGGGTGGCCCACGCTCACTGGACAAAGCAATCCCGTTGCTGGATTTCATCCTGGAGCTGAGATATTAAAGCTCGCCGAAAGTGAAAAAAACGACCACCCCGGACCTGTCGTTTCGGCCGAGATCCCGACCCCGAGCGAGCGAGTCCAAACACATGATTTGGGGTCCGGGGTGGCCCACGCTCACTGGACAAAGCAGTCCCGTTGCTGGATTTCATCCTGGAGCTGAGATATTAAAGCTCGCCGAAAGTGAAAAAAACGACCACCCCGGACCTGTCGTTTTGGCCGAGGTCCCGACCCCGAGCGAGCGACACCAAACCCACCATTTGGGGTGTGAGCCGCCTCCGGGGTGGCCCACGCTCACTGGACAAAGCAATCCCGTTGCTGGATTTCATCCTGCAGCTGAGATATTAAAGCTCGCCGAAAGTGAAAAAAACGACCACCCCGGACCTGTCGTTTCGGCCGGGATCCCGACCCCGAGCGAGCGAGTCCAAACACATGATTTGGGGTCCGGGGTGGCCCACGCTCACTGGACAAAGCAGTCCCGTTGCTGGATTTCATCCTGGAGCTGAGATATGAACGCTCGCCGAAAGTGAAAAAAACGACCACCCCGGACCTGTCGTTTTGGCCGAGATCCCGACCCCGAGCGAGCGAGACCAAACCCACCATTTGGGGTGTGAGCCGCCTCCGGGGTGGCCCACGCTCACTGGACAAAGCAATCCCGTTGCTGGATTTCATCCTGGAGCTGAGATATGAACGCTCGCCGAAAGTGAAAAAAACGACCACCCCGGACCTGTCGTTTTGGCCGAGATCCCGACCCCGAGCGAGCGAGTCCAAACACATGATTTGGGGTACGGGGTGGCCCACGCTCATGGGAAAAAACAATCCCAGCGCTGGGTGTGGTCCCCGAGCCGAGATCTTAACGCTCGCCGAAAGTGAAAAAAACGACCACCCCGGACCTGTCGTTTTTGGCGAGGTCCCGACCCCGAGCGAGCGACACCAAACCCACCATTTGGGGTGTGAGCCGCCTCCGGGGTGGCCCACGCTCACTGGACAAAGCAATCCCGTTGCTGGATTTCATCCTGGAGCTGAGATATTAAAGCTTGCCGAAAGTGAAAAAAACGACCACCCCGGACCTGTCGTTTCGGCCGAGATCCCGACCCCGAGCGAGCGAGTCCAAACACATGATTTGGGGTACGGGGTGGCCCACGCTCACTGGAAATAGCAATCCCATTGCTGGATTTCATCCTGGAGCTGAGATATGAACGCTCGCCGAAAGTGAAAAAAACGACCACCCCGGACCTGTCGTTTTGGCCGAGATCCCGACCCAGAGCGAGCGAGACCAAACCCACCATTTGGGGTGTGGGCCGCCTCCGGGGTGGCCCACGCTCACTGGACAAAGCAATCCCGTTGCTGGATTTCATCCTGGAGCTGAGATATTAAAGCTCGCCGAAAGTGAAAAAAACGACCACCCCGGACCTGTCGTTTTGGCCGAGATCCCGACCCCGAGCGAGCGAGACCAAACCCACCATTTGGGGTGTGAGCCGCCTCCGGGGTGGCCCACGCTCACTGGACAAAGCAATCCCGTTGCTGGATTTCATCCTGGAGCTGAGATATGAACGCTCGCCGAAAGTGAAAAAAACGACCACCCCGGACCTGTCGTTTTTGCCGAGATCCCGACCCCGAGCGAGCGAGTCCAAACACATGATTTGGGGTACGGGATGGCCCACGCTCACGGGAAAAAGCAATCCCAGCGCTGGGTGTGGTCCCCGAGCCGAGATATTAACGCTCGCCGAAAGTGAAAAAAACGACCACCCCGGACCTGTCGTTTTGGCCGAGGTCCCGACCCCGAGCGAGCGACACCAAACCCACCATTTGGGGTGTGAGCCGCCTCCGGGGTGGCCCACGCTCACTGGACAAAGCAATCCCGTTGCTGGATTTCATCCTGCAGCTGAGATATTAAAGCTCGCCGAAAGTGAAAAAAACGACCACCCCGGACCTGTCGTTTTGGCCGAGATCCCGACCCCGAGCGAGCGAGTCCAAACACATGATTTGGGGTACGGGGTGGCCCACGCTCATGGGAAAAAACAATCCCAGCGCTGGGTGTGGTCCCCGAGCCGAGATCTTAACGCTCGCCGAAAGTGAAAAAAACCACCACCCCGGACCTGTCGTTTTTGGCGAGGTCCCGACCCCGAGCGAGCGACACCAAACCCACCATTTGGGGTGTGAGCCGCCTCCGGGGTGGCCCACGCTCACTGGACAAAGCAATCCCGTTGCTGGATTTCATCCTGGAGCTGAGATATTAAAGCTCGCCGAAAGTGAAAAAAACGACCACCCCGGACCTGTCGTTTCGGCCGAGATCCCGACCCCGAGCGAGCGAGTCCAAGCACATGATTTGGGGTACGGGGTGGCCCACGCTCACTGGAAAAAGCAATCCCGTTGCTGGATTTCATCCTGTAGCTGAGATATTAAAGCTCGCCGAAAGTGAAAAAAACGACCAGCCCGGACCTGTCGTTTTGGCCGAGATCCCGACCCCGAGCGAGCGAGTCCAAACACATGATTTGTGGTCCGGGGTGGCCCACGCTCACTGGACGAAGCAGTCCCGTTGGTGGATTTAATCCTGGAGCTGAGATATTAAAGCTCGCCGAAAGTGAAAAAAACGACCACCCCGGACCTGTCGTTTTGGCCGAGATCCCGACCCCGAGCGAGCGAGTCCAAACACATGATTTGCGGTCCGGGGTAGCCCACGCTCACTGGACAAAGCAATCCCGTTGCTGGATTTCATCCTGGAGCTGAGATATTAAAGCTCGCCGAAAGTGAAAAAAACGACCACCCCGGACCTGTCGTTTTGGCCGAGATCCCGACCCCGAGCGAGCGAGTCCAAACACATGATTTGCGGTCCGGGGTAGCCCACGCTCACTGGACAAAGCAATCCCGTTGCTGGATTTCATCCTGGAGCTGAGACATTAAAGCTCGCCGAAAGTGAAAAAAACGACCACCCCGGACCTGTCGTTTTGGCCGAGATCCCGACCCCGAGCGAGCGAGACCAAACCCACCATTTGGGGTGTGAGCCGCCTCCGGGGTGGCCCACGCTCACTGGACAAAGCAATCCCGTTGCTGGATTTCATCCTGGAGCTGAGATATGAACGCTCGCCGAAAGTGAAAAAAACGACCACCCCGGACCTGTCGTTTTTGCCGAGATCCCGACCCCGAGCGAGCGAGTCCAAACACATGATTTGGGGTACGGGATGGCCCACGCTCACGGGAAAAAGCAATCCCAGCGCTGGGTGTGGTCCCCGAGCCGAGATATTAACGCTCGCCGAAAGTGAAAAAAACGACCACCCTGGACCTGTCGTTTTGGCCGAGGTCCCGACCCCGAGCGAGCGACACCAAACCCACCATTTGGGGTGTGAGCCGCCTCCGGGGTGGCCCACGCTCACTGGACAAAGCAATCCCGTTGCTGGATTTCATCCTGGAGCTGAGATATTAAAGCTCGCCGAAAGTGAAAAAAACGACCACCCCGGACCTGTCGTTTTGGCCGAGATCCCGACCCCGAGCGAGCGAGTCCAAACACATGATTTGGGGTACGGGGTGGCCCACGCTCACTGGAAATAGCAATCCCATTGCTGGATTTCATCCTGGAGCTGAGATATGAACGCTCGCCGAAAGTGAAAAAAACGACCACCCCGGACCTGTCGTTTTGGCCGAGATCCCGACCCCGAGCGAGCGAGTCCAAACACTTGATTTGGGGTACGGGGTGGCACACGCTCACGGGAAAAAACAATCCCTGCGCTGGATTTCATCCTGGAGCTGAGATATGAACGCTCGCCGAAAGTGAAAAAAACGACCACCCTGGACCTGTCGTTTTGGCCGAGGTCCCGACCCCGAGCGAGCGACACCAAACCCACCATTTGGGGTGTGGGCCGCCTCCGGGGTGGCCCACGCTCACTGGACGAAGCAGTCCCGTTGCTGGATTTAATCCTGGAGCTGAGATATTAAAGCTCGCCGAAAGTGAAAAAAACGACCACCCCGGACCTGTCGTTTTGGCCGAGATCCCGACCCCGAGCGAGCGAGTCCAAACACATGATTTGCGGTCCGGGGTAGCCCACGCTCACTGGACAAAGCAATCCCGTTGCTGGATTTCATCCTGGAGCTGAGATATTAAAGCTCGCCGAAAGTGAAAAAAACGACCACCCCGGACCTGTCGTTTTGGCCGAGATCCCGACCCCGAGCGAGCGAGACCAAACCCACCATTTGGGGTGTGAGCCGCCTCCGGGGTGGCCCACGCTCACTGGACAAAGCAATCCCGTTGCTGGATTTCATCCTGGAGCTGAGATATGAACGCTCGCCGAAAGTGAAAAAAACGACCACCCCGGACCTGTCGTTTTGGCCGAGATCCCGACCCCGAGCGAGCGAGTCCAAACACATGATTTGGGGTACGGGATGGCCCACGCTCACGGGAAAAAGCAATCCCAGCGCTGGGTGTGGTCCCCGAGCCGAGATATTAACGCTCGCCGAAAGTGAAAAAAACGACCACCCTGGACCTGTCGTTTTGGCCGAGGTCCCGACCCCGAGCGAGCGACACCAAACCCACCATTTGGGGTGTGAGCCGCCTCCGGGGTGGCCCACGCTCACTGGACAAAGCAATCCCGTTGCTGGATTTCATCCTGGAGCTGAGATATTAAAGCTCGCCGAAAGTGAAAAAAACGACCACCCCGGACCTGTCGTTTTGGCCGAGATCCCGACCCCGAGCGAGCGAGTCCAAACACATGATTTGGGGTACGGGGTGGCCCACGCTCACTGGAAATAGCAATCCCATTGCTGGATTTCATCCTGGAGCTGAGATATGAACGCTCGCCGAAAGTGAAAAAAACGACCACCCCGGACCTGTCGTTTTGGCCGAGATCCCGACCCCGAGCGAGCGAGTCCAAACACTTGATTTGGGGTACGGGGTGGCCCACGCTCACGGGAAAAAACAATCCCTGCGCTGGATTTCATCCTGGAGCTGAGATATGAACGCTCGCCGAAAGTGAAAAAAACGACCACCCTGGACCTGTCATTTTGGCCGAGGTCCCGACCCCGAGCGAGCGACACCAAACCCACCATTTGGGGTGTGAGCCGCCTCCGGGGTGGCCCACGCTCACTGGACAAAGCAATCCCATTGCTGGATTTCATCCTGGAGCTGAGATATGAACGCTCGCCGAAAGTGAAAAAAACAACCACCCCGGACCTGTCGTTTTGGCCGAGATCCCGACCCCGAGCGAGCGAGTCCAAACACATGATTTGGGGTACGGGGTGGCCCACGCTCACTGGAAAAAGCAATCCCGTTGCTGGATTTCATCCTGGAGCTGAGATATTAAAGCTCGCCGAAAGTGAAAAAAACGACCACCCCGGACCTGTCGTTTTGGCCGAGATCCCGACCCCGAGCGAGCGAGTCCAAACACATGATTTGGGGTACGGGGTGTCCCACGCTCACGGGAAAAAACAATCCCAGCGCTGGGTGTGGTCCCCGAGCCGAGATATTAACGCTCGCCGAAAGTGAAAAAAACGACCACCCCGGACCTGTCGTTTTGGCCGAGGTCCCGACCCCGAGCGAGCGACACCAAACCCACCATTTGGGGTGTGAGCCGCCTCCGGGGTGGCCCACGCTCACTGGACAAAGCAATCCCGTTGCTGGATTTCATCCTGGAGCTGAGATATGAACGCTCGCCGAAAGTGAAAAAAACGACCACCCCGGACTTGTCGTTTTGGCCGAGATCCCGACCCGGAGCGAGCGAGACCAAACCCACCATTTGGGGTGTGAGCCGCCTCCGGGGTGGCCCACGCTCACTAGACAAAGCAATCCCGTTGCTGGATTTCATCCTGGAGCTGAGATATTAAAGCTCGCCGAAAGTGAAAAAAACGACCACCCCGGACCTGTCGTTTTGGCCGAGATCCCGACCCCGAGCGAGCGAGTCCAAACACATGATTTGGGGTACGGGGTGGCCCACGCTCACGGGAAAAAACAATCCCAGCGCTGGGTGTGGTCCCCGAGCCGAGATATTAACGCTCGCCGAAAGTGAAAAAAACGACCACCCCGGACCTGTCGTTTTGGCCGAGGTCCCGACCCCGAGCGAGCGACACCAAACCCACCATTTGGGGTGTGAGCCGCCTCCGGGGTGGCCCACGCTCACTGGACAAAGCAATCCCGTTGCTGGATTTCATCCTGGAGCTGAGATATGAACGCTCGCCGAAAGTGAAAAAAACGACCACCCCGGACTTGTCGTTTTGGCCGAGATCCCGACCCCGAGCGAGCGAGACCAAACCCACCATTTGGGGTGTGAGCCGCCTCCGGGGTGGCCCACGCTCACTGGACAAAGCAATCCCGTTGCTGGATTTCATCCTGGAGCTGAGATATTAAAGCTCGCCGAAAGTGAAAAAAACGACCACCCCGGACCTGTCGTTTTGGCCGAGATCCCGACCCCGAGCGAGCGAGTCCAAACACATGATTTGGGGTACGGGGTGGCCCACGCTCACTGGAAATAGCAATCCCATTGCTGGATTTCATCCTGGAGCTGAGATATGAACGCTCGCCGAAAGTGAAAAACACGACCACCCCGGACCTGTCGTTTTGGCCGAGATTCCGACCCCGAGCGAGCGAGTCCAAACACATGATTTGGGGTACGGGGTGGCCCACGCTCACTGGAAAAAGCAATCCCGTTGCTGGATTTCATCCTGGAGCTGAGATATTAAAGCTCGCCGAAAGTGAAAAAAACGACCACCCCGGACCAGTCGTTTTGGCCGAGATCCCGACCCCGAGCGAGCGAGACCAAACCCACCATTTGGGGTGTGAGCCGCCTCCGGGGTGGCCCATGCTCACAGGAAAAAGCAATCCCGTTGCCGGATTTCATCCTGGAGCTGAGATATTAAAGCTCGCCGAAAGTGGAAAAAACGACCACCCCGGACCTGTCGTTTTGGCCGAGATCCCGACCCCGAGCGAGCGAGTCCAAACACATGATTTGGGGTACGGGGTGGCCCACGCTCACTGGAAATAGCAATCCCATTGCTGGATTTCATCCTGGAGCTGAGATATGAACGCTCGCCGAAAGTGAAAAACACGACCACCCCGGACCTGTCGTTTTGGCCGAGATTCCGACCCCGAGCGAGCGAGTCCAAACACATGATTTGGGGTACGGGGTGGCCCACGCTCACTGGAAAAAGCAATCCCGTTGCTGGATTTCATCCTGTAGCTGAGATATTAAAGCTCGCCGAAAGTGAAAAAAACGACCACCCCGGACCAGTCGTTTTGGCCGAGATCCCGACCCCGAGCGAGCGAGACCAAACCCACCATTTGGGGTGTGAGCCGCCTCCGGGGTGGCCCACGCTCACAGGAAAAAGCAATCCCGTTGCCGGATTTCATCCTGGAGCTGAGATATTAAAGCTCGCCGAAAGTGGAAAAAACGACCACCCCGGACCTGTCATTTTGGCTGAGATCCCGACCCCGAGCGAGCGAGGACAAACCCACCATTTGGGGTGTGAGCCGCCTCCGGGGTGGCCCACGCTCACTGGAAAAAGCAATCCCGTTGCCGGATTTCATCCTGGAGCTGAGATATTAAAGCTCGCCGAAAGTGGAAAAAACGACCACCCCGGACCTGTCGTTTTGGCCGAGGTCCCGACCCCGAGCGAGCGACACCAAACCCACCATTTGGGGTGTGAGCCGCCTCCGGGGTGGCCCACGCTCACTGGACAAAGCAATCCCGTTGCTGGATTTCATCCTGGAGCTGAGATATTAAAGCTCGCCGAAAGTGAAAAAAACGACCACCCCGGACCTGTCGTTTTGGCCGAGATCCCGACCCCGAGCGAGCGAGTCCAAACACATGATTTGGGGTCCGGGGTGGCCCACGCTCACTGGACAAAGCAGTCCCGTTGCTGGATTTCATCCTGGAGCTGAGATATTAAAGCTCGCCGAAAGTGAAAAAAACGACCACCCCGGACCTGTCGTTTTGGCCGAGATCCCGACCCCGAGCGAGCGAGTCCAAACACATGATTTGGGGTACGGGGTGGCCCACGCTCACTGGAAATAGCAATCCCATTGCTGGATTTCATCCTGGAGCTAAGATATGAACGCTCGCCGAAAGTGAAAAAAACGACCACCCCGGACCTGTCGTTTTGGCCGAGATCCCGACCCCGAGCGAGCGAGTCCAAACACATGATTTGGGGTACGGGGTGGCCCACGCTCACTGGAGAAAGCAATCCCGTTGCTGGATTTCATCCTGGAGCTGAGATATTAAAGCTCGCCGAAAGTGAAAAAAACGACCACCCCGGACCTGTCGTTTTGGCCGAGATCCCGACCCCGAGCGAGCGAGTCCAAACACATGATTTGGGGTCCGGGGTGGCCCACGCCCACTGGACAAAGCAGTCCCGTTGCTGGATTTCATCCTGGAGCTGAGATATTAAAGCTCGCCGAAAGTGAAAAAAACGACCACCCCGGACCTGTCGTTTTGGCCGAGGTCCCGACCCCGAGCGAGCGACACCAAACCCACCATTTGGGGTGTGAGCCGCCTCCGGGGTGGCCCACGCTCACTGGACAAAGCAATCCCGTTGCTGGATTTCATCCTGGAGCTGAGATATTAAAGCTCGCCGAAAGTGAAAAAAACGACCACCCCGGACCTGTCGTTTTGGCCGAGATCCCGACCCCGAGCGAGCGAGTCCAAACACATGATTTGGGGTACGGGGTGGCCCACGCTCACTGGAAATAGCAATCCCATTGCTGGATTTCATCCTGGAGCTGAGATATGAACGCTCGCCGAAAGTGAAAAAAACGACCACCCCGGACCTGTCGTTTTTGCCGAGATCCCGACCCCGAGCGAGCGAGTCCAAACACATGATTTGGGGTACGGGATGGCCCACGCTCACGGGAAAAAGCAATCCCAGCGCTGGGTGTGGTCCCCGAGCCGAGATATTAACGCTCGCCGAAAGTGAAAAAAACGACCACCCTGGACCTGTCGTTTTGGCCGAGGTCCCGACCCCGAGCGAGCGAGACCAAACCCACCATTTGGGGTGTGAGCCGCCTCCGGGGTGGCCCACGCTCACTGGACAAAGCAATCCCGTTGCTGGATTTCATCCTGGAGCTGAGATATTAAAGCTCGCCGAAAGTGAAAAAAACGACCACCCCGGACCTGTCGTTTTGGCCGAGATCCCGACCCCGAGCGAGCGAGTCCAAACACATGATTTGGGGTCCGGGGTGGCCCACGCTCACTGGACAAAGCAGTCCCGTTGCTGGATTTCATCCTGGAGCTGAGATATTAAAGCTCGCCGAAAGTGAAAAAAACGACCACCCCGGACCTGTCGTTTTGGCCGAGATCCCGACCCCGAGCGAGCGAGTCCAAACACATGATTTGGGGTACGGGGTGGCCCACGCTCACTGGAAATAGCAATCCCATTGCTGGATTTCATCCTGGAGCTGAGATATGAACGCTCGCCGAAAGTGAAAAAAACGACCACCCCGGACCTGTCGTTTTGGCCGAGATCCCGACCCCGAGCGAGCGAGTCCAAACACATGATTTGGGGTACGGGGTGGCCCACGCTCACTGGAAAAAGCAATCCCGTTGCTGGATTTCATCCTGGAGCTGAGATATTAAAGCTCGCCGAAAGTGAAAAAAACGACCACCCCGGACCTGTCGTTTTGGCCGAGATCCCGACCCCGAGCGAGCGAGTCCAAACACATGATTTGGGGTACGGGGTGGCCCACGCTCACTGGAAATAGCAATCCCATTGCTGGATTTCATCCTGGAGCTGAGATATGAACGCTCGCCGAAAGTGAAAAAAACGACCACCCCGGACCTGTCGTTTTGGCCGAGATCCCGACCCCGAGCGAGCGAGTCCAAACACATGATTTGGGGTACGGGGTGGCCCACGCTCACTGGAGAAAGCAATCCTGTTGCTGGATTTCATCCTGGAGCTGAGATATTAAAGCTCGCCGAAAGTGAAAAAAACGACCACCCCGGACCTGTCGTTTTGGCCGAGGTCCCGACCCCGAGCGAGCGACACCAAACCCACCATTTGGGGTGTGAGCCGCCTCCGGGGTGGCCCACGCTCACTGGACAAAGCAATCCCGTTGCTGGATTTCATCCTGGAGCTGAGATATTAAAGCTCGCCGAAAGTGAAAAAAACGACCACCCCGGACCTGTCGTTTTGGCCGAGATCCCGACCCCGAGCGAGCGAGTCCAAACACATGATTTGGGGTACGGGGTGGCCCACGCTCACTGGAAATAGCAATCCCATTGCTGGATTTCATCCTGGAGCTGAGATATGAACGCTCGCCGAAAGTGAAAAAAACGACCACCCCGGACCTGTCGTTTTTGCCGAGATCCCGACCCCGAGCGAGCGAGTCCAAACACATGATTTGGGGTACGGGATGGCCCACGCTCACGGGAAAAAGCAATCCCAGCGCTGGGTGTGGTCCCCGAGCCGAGATATTAACGCTCGCCGAAAGTGAAAAAAACGACCACCCTGGACCTGTCGTTTTGGCCGAGGTCCCGACCCCGAGCGAGCGACACCAAACCCACCATTTGGGGTGTGAGCCGCCTCCGGGGTGGCCCACGCTCACTGGACAAAGCAATCCCGTTGCTGGATTTCATCCTGGAGCTGAGATATTAAAGCTCGCCGAAAGTGAAAAAAACGACCACCCCGGACCTGTCGTTTTGGCCGAGATCCCGACCCCGAGCGAGCGAGTCCAAACACATGATTTGGGGTCCGGGGTGGCCCACGCTCACTGGACAAAGCAGTCCCGTTGCTGGATTTCATCCTGGAGCTGAGATATTAAAGCTCGCCGAAAGTGAAAAAAACGACCACCCCGGACCTGTCGTTTTGGCCGAGATCCCGACCCCGAGCGAGCGAGTCCAAACACATGATTTGGGGTACGGGGTGGCCCACGCTCACTGGAAATAGCAATCCCATTGCTGGATTTCATCCTGGAGCTGAGATATGAACGCTCGCCGAAAGTGAAAAAAACGACCACCCCGGACCTGTCGTTTTGGCCGAGATCCCGACCCCGAGCGAGCGAGTCCAAACACATGATTTGGGGTACGGGGTGGCCCACGCTCACTGGAAAAAGCAATCCCGTTGCTGGATTTCATCCTGGAGCTGAGATATTAAAGCTCGCCGAAAGTGAAAAAAACGACCACCCCGGACCTGTCGTTTTGGCCGAGATCCCGACCCCGAGCGAGCGAGTCCAAACACATGATTTGGGGTACGGGGTGGCCCACGCTCACGGGAAAAAACAATCCCAGCGCTGGGTGTGGTCCCCGAGCCGAGATATTAACGCTCGCCGAAAGTGAAAAAAACGACCACCCCGGACCTGTCGTTTTGGCCGAGATCCCGATCCCGAGCGAGCGAGACCAAACCCACCATTTGGGGTGTGAGCCGCCTCCGGGGTGGCCCACGCTCACTGGACAAAGCAATCCCGTTGCTGGATTTCATCCTGGAGCTGAGATATTAAAGCTCGCCGAAAGTGAAAAAAACGACCACCCCGGACCTGTCGTTTTGGCCGAGATCCCGACCCCGAGCGAGCGAGTCCAAACACATGATTTGGGGTCCGGGGTGGCCCACGCTCACTGGACAAAGCAGTCCCGTTGCTGGATTTCATCCTGGAGCTGAGATATTAAAGCTCGCCGAAAGTGAAAAAAACGACCACCCCGGACCTGTCGTTTTGGCCGAGATCCCGACCCCGAGCGAGCGAGTCCAAACACATGATTTGGGGTACGGGGTGGCCCACGCTCACTGGAAATAGCAATCCCATTGCTGGATTTCATCCTGGAGCTGAGATATGAACGCTCGCCGAAAGTGAAAAAAACGACCACCCCGGACCTGTCGTTTTGGCCGAGATCCCGACCCCAAGCGAGCGAGTCCAAACACATGATTTGGGGTACGGGGTGGCCCACGCTCACTGGAAAAAGCAATCCCGTTGCTGGATTTCATCCTGGAGCTGAGATATTAAAGCTCGCCGAAAGTGAAAAAAACGACCACCCCGGACCTGTCGTTTTGGCCGAGATCCCGACCCCGAGCGAGCGAGTCCAAACACATGATTTGGGGTACGGGGTGGCCCACGCTCACGGGAAAAAACAATCCCAGCGCTGGGTGTGGTCCCCGAGCCGAGATATTAACGCTCGCCGAAAGTGAAAAAAACGACCACCCCGGACCTGTCGTTTTGGCCGAGATCCCGATCCCGAGCGAGCGAGACCAAACCCACCATTTGGGGTGTGAGCCGCCTCCGGGGTGGCCCACGCTCACTGGACAAAGCAATCCCGTTGCTGGATTTCATCCTGGAGCTGAGATATTAAAGCTCGCCGAAAGTGAAAAAAACGACCACCCCGGACCTGTCGTTTTGGCCGAGATCCCGACCCCGAGCGAGCGAGTCCAAACACATGATTTGGGGTCCGGGGTGGCCCACGCTCACTGGACAAAGCAGTCCCGTTGCTGGATTTCATCCTGGAGCTGAGATATTAAAGCTCGCCGAAAGTGAAAAAAACGACCACCCCGGACCTGTCGTTTTGGCCGAGATCCCGACCCCGAGCGAGCGAGTCCAAACACATGATTTGGGGTACGGGGTTGCCCACGCTCACTGGAAATAGCAATCCCATTGCTGGATTTCATCCTGGAGCTGAGATATGAACGCTCGCCGAAAGTGAAAAAAACGACCACCCCGGACCTGTCGTTTTGGCCGAGATGCCGACCCCGAGCGAGCGAGTCCAAACACATGATTTGGGGTACGGGGTGGCCCACGCTCACTGGAAAAAGCAATCCCGTTGCTGGATTTCATCCTGGAGCTGAGATATTAAAGCTCGCCGAAAGTGAAAAAAACGACCACCCCGGACCAGTCGTTTTGGCCGAGATCCCGACCCCGAGCGAGCGAGACCAAACCCACCATTTGGGGTGTGAGCCGCCTCCGGGGTGGCCCACGCTCACAGGAAAAAGCAATCCCGTTGCCGGATTTCATCCTGGAGCTGAGATATTAAAGCTCGCCGAAAGTGGAAAAAACGACCACCCCGGCCCTGTCATTTTGGCTGAGATCCCGACCCCGAGCGAGCGAGGACAAACCCACCATTTGGGGTGTGAGCCGCCTCCGGGGTGGCCCACGCTCACAGGAAAAAGCAATCCCGTTGCCGGATTTCATCCTGGAGCTGAGATATTAAAGCTCGCCGAAAGTGAAAAAAACGACCACCCCGGACCTGTCGTTTTGGCCGAGATCCCGACCCCGAGCGAGCGAGTCCAAACACATGATTTGGGGTACGGGGTGGCCCACGCTCACTGGAAATAGCAATCCCATTGCTGGATTTCATCCTGGAGCTGAGATATGAACGCTCGCCGAAAGTGAAAAAAACGACCACCCCGGACCTGTCGTTTTGGCCGAGGTCCCGACCCCGAGCGAGCGACACCAAACCCACCATTTGGGGTGTGAGCCGCCTCCGGGGTGGCCCACGCTCACTGGACAAAGCAATCCCGTTGCTGGATTTCATCCTGGAGCTGAGATATTAAAGCTCGCCGAAAGTGAAAAAAACGACCACCCCGGACCTGTCGTTTTGGCCGAGATCCCGACCCCGAGCGAGCGAGTCCAAACACATGATTTGGGGTCCGGGGTGGCCCACGCTCACTGGACAAAGCAGTCCCGTTGCTGGATTTCATCCTGGAGCTGAGATATGAACGCTCGCCGAAAGTGAAAAAAACGACCACCCCGGACCTGTCGTTTTGGCCGAGATCCCGACCCCGAGCGAGCGAGTCCAAACACATGATTTGGGGTACGGGGTGGCCCTCGCTCACTGGAAAAAGCAATCCCGTTGCTGGATTTCATCCTGGAGCTGAGATATTAAAGCTCGCCGAAAGTGAAAAAAACGACCACCCCGGACCAGTCGTTTTGGCCGAGATCCCGACCCCGAGCGAGCGAGACCAAACCCACCATTTGGGGTGTGAGCCGCCTCCGGGGTGGCCCACGCTCACAGGAAAAAGCAATCCCGTTGCCGGATTTCATCCTGGAGCTGAGATATTAAAGCTCGCCGAAAGTGGAAAAAACGACCACCCCGGCCCTGTCATTTTGGCTGAGATCCCGACCCCGAGCGAGCGAGGACAAACCCACCATTTGGGGTGTGAGCCGCCTCCGGGGTGGCCCACGCTCACTGGAAAAAGCAATCCCGTTGCCGGATTTCATCCTGGAGCTGAGATATTAAAGCTCGCCGAAAGTGGAAAAAACGACCACCCCGGACCTGTCGTTTTGGCCGAGGTCCCGACCCCGAGCGAGCGACACCAAACCCACCATTTGGGGTGTGAGCCGCCTCCGGGGTGGCCCACGGTCACTGGACAAAGCAATCCCGTTGCTGGATTTCATCCTGGAGCTGAGATATTAAAGCTCGCCGAAAGTGAAAAAAACGACCACCCCGGACCTGTCGTTTTGGCCGAGATCCCGACCCCGAGCGAGCGAGTCCAAACACATGATTTGGGGTACGGGGTGGCCCACGCTCACGGGAAAAAACAATCCCAGCGCTGGGTGTGGTCCCCGAGCCGAGATATTAACGCTCGCCGAAAGTGAAAAAAACGACCACCCCGGACCTGTCGTTTTGGCCGAGGTCCCGACCCCGAGCGAGCGACACCAAACCCACCATTTGGGGTGTGAGCCGCCTCCGGGGTGGCCCACGCTCACTGGACAAAGCAATCCCGTTGCTGGATTTCATCCTGGAGCTGAGATATGAACGCTCGCCGAAAGTGAAAAAAACGACCACCCCGGACTTGTCGTTTTGGCCGAGATCCCGACCCAGAGCGAGCGAGACCAAACCCACCATTTGGGGTGTGAGCCGCCTCCGGGGTGGCCCACGCTCACTAGACAAAGCAATCCCGTTGCTGGATTTCATCCTGGAGCTGAGATATTAAAGCTCGCCGAAAGTGAAAAAAACGACCACCCCGGACTTGTCGTTTTGGCCGAGATCCCGACCCCGAGCGAGCGAGTCCAAACACATGATTTGGGGTACGGGGTGGCCCACGCTCACTGGAAATAGCAATCCCATTGCTGGATTTCATCCTGGAGCTGAGATATGAACGCTCGCCGAAAGTGAAAAAAACGACCACCCCGGACCTGTCGTTTTGGCCGAGATTCCGACCCCAAGCGAGCGAGTCCAAACACATGATTTGGGGTACGGGGTGGCCCACGCTCACTGGAAAAAGCAATCCCGTTGCTGGATTTCATCCTGGAGCTGAGATATTAAAGCTCGCCGAAAGTGAAAAAAACGACCACCCCGGACCTGTCGTTTTGGCCGAGATCCCGACCCCGAGCGAGCGAGTCCAAACACATGATTTGGGGTCCGGGGTGGCCCACGCCCACTCGACAAAGCAGTCCCGTTGCTGGATTTCATCCTGGAGCTGAGATATTAAAGCTCGCCGAAAGTGAAAAAAACGACCACCCCGGACCAGTCGTTTTGGCCGAGATCCCGACCCCGAGCGAGCGAGACCAAACCCACCATTTGGGGTGTGAGCCGCCTCCGGGGTGGCCCACGCTCACAGGAAAAAGCAATCCCGTTGCCGGATTTCATCCTGGAGCTGAGATATTAAAGCTCGCCGAAAGTGGAAAAAACGACCACCCCTGCCCTGTCATTTTGGCTGAGATCCCGACCCCGAGCGAGCGAGGACAAACCCACCATTTGGGGTGTGAGCCGCCTCCGGGGTGGCCCACGCTCACTGGAAAAAGCAATCCCGTTGCCGGATTTCATCCTGGAGCTGAGATATTAAAGCTCGCCGAAAGTGGAAAAAACGACCACCCCGGACCTGTCGTTTTGGCCGAGGTCCCGACCCCGAGCGAGCGACACCAAACCCACCATTTGGGGTGTGAGCCGCCTCCGGGGTGGCCCACGCTCACTGGACAAAGCAATCCCGTTGCTGGATTTCATCCTGGAGCTGAGATATTAAAGCTCGCCGAAAGTGAAAAAAACGACCACCCCGGACCTGTCGTTTTGGCCGAGATCCCGACCCCGAGCGAGCGAGTCCAAACACATGATTTGGGGTACGGGGTGGCCCACGCTCACGGGAAAAAACAATCCCAGCGCTGGGTGTGGTCCCCGAGCCGAGATATTAACGCTCGCCGAAAGTGAAAAAAACGACCACCCCGGACCTGTCGTTTTGGCCGAGGTCCCGACCCCGAGCGAGCGACACCAAACCCACCATTTGGGGTGTGAGCCGCCTCCGGGGTGGCCCACGCTCACTGGACAAAGCAATCCCGTTGCTGGATTTCATCCTGGAGCTGAGATATGAACGCTCGCCGAAAGTGAAAAAAACGACCACCCCGGACTTGTCGTTTTGGCCGAGATCCCGACCCCGAGCGAGCGACACCAAACCCACCATTTGGGGTGTGAGCCGCCTCCGGGGTGGCCCACGCTCACTGGACAAAGCAATCCCGTTGCTGGATTTCATCCTGGAGCTGAGATATGAACGCTCGCCGAAAGTGAAAAAAACGACCACCCCGGACTTGTCGTTTTGGCCGAGATCCCGACCCAGAGCGAGCGAGACCAAACCCACCATTTGGGGTGTGAGACGCCTCCGGGGTGGCCCACGCTCACTAGACAAAGCAATCCCGTTGCTGGATTTCATCCTGGAGCTGAGATATTAAAGCTCGCCGAAAGTGAAAAAAACGACCACCCCGGACTTGTCGTTTTGGCCGAGATCCCGACCCCGAGCGAGCGAGTCCAAACACATGATTTGGGGTACGGGGTGGCCCACGCTCACTGGAAATAGCAATCCCATTGCTGGATTTCATCCTGGAGCTGAGATATGAACGCTCGCCGAAAGTGAAAAAAACGACCACCCCGGACCTGTCGTTTTGGCCGAGATTCCGACCCCAAGCGAGCGAGTCCAAACACATGATTTGGGGTACGGGGTGGCCCACGCTCACTGGAAAAAGCAATCCCGTTGCTGGATTTCATCCTGGAGCTGAGATATTAAAGCTCGCCGAAAGTGAAAAAAACGACCACCCCGGACCTGTCGTTTTGGCCGAGATCCCGACCCCGAGCGAGCGAGTCCAAACACATGATTTGGGGTCCGGGGTGGCCCACGCCCACTGGACAAAGCAGTCCCGTTGCTGGATTTCATCCTGGAGCTGAGATATTAAAGCTCGCCGAAAGTGAAAAAAACGACCACCCCGGACCAGTCGTTTTGGCCGAGATCCCGACCCCGAGCGAGCGAGACCAAACCCACCATTTGGGGTGTGAGCCGCCTCCGGGGTGGCCCACGCTCACAGGAAAAAGCAATCCCGTTGCCGGATTTCATCCTGGAGCTGAGATATTAAAGCTCGCCGAAAGTGGAAAAAACGACCACCCCGGCCCTGTCATTTTGGCTGAGATCCCGACCCCGAGCGAGCGAGGACAAACCCACCATTTGGGGTGTGAGCCGCCTCCGGGGTGGCCCACGCTCACTGGAAAAAGCAATCCCGTTGCCGGATTTCATCCTGGAGCTGAGATATTAAAGCTCGCCGAAAGTGGAAAAAACGACCACCCCGGACCTGTCGTTTTGGCCGAGGTCCCGACCCCGAGCGAGCGACACCAAACCCACCATTTGGGGTGTGAGCCGCCTCCGGGGTGGCCCACGCTCACTGGACAAAGCAATCCCGTTGCTGGATTTCATCCTGGAGCTGAGATATTAAAGCTCGCCGAAAGTGAAAAAAACGACCACCCCGGACCTGTCGTTTTGGCCTAGATCCCGACCCCGAGCGAGCGAGTCCAAACACATGATTTGGGGTACGGGGTGGCCCACGCTCACGGGAAAAAACAATCCCAGCGCTGGGTGTGGTCCCCGAGCCGAGATATTAACGCTCGCCGAAAGTGAAAAAAACGACCACCCCGGACCTGTCGTTTTGGCCGAGGTCCCGACCCCGAGCGAGCGACACCAAACCCACCATTTGGGGTGTGAGCCGCCTCCGGGGTGGCCCACGCTCACTGGACAAAGCAATCCCGTTGCTGGATTTCATCCTGGAGCTGAGATATGAACGCTCGCCGAAAGTGAAAAAAACGACCACCCCGGACTTGTCGTTTTGGCCGAGATCCCGACCCAGAGCGAGCGAGACCAAACCCACCATTTGGGGTGTGAGCCGCCTCCGGGGTGGCCCACGCTCACTAGACAAAGCAATCCCGTTGCTGGATTTCATCCTGGAGCTGAGATATTAAAGCTCGCCGAAAGTGAAAAAAACGACCACCCCGGACTTGTCGTTTTGGCCGAGATCCCGACCCCGAGCGAGCGAGTCCAAACACATGATTTGGGGTACGGGGTGGCCCACGCTCACTGGAAATAGCAATCCCATTGCTGGATTTCATCCTGGAGCTGAGATATGAACGCTCGCCGAAAGTGAAAAAAACGACCACCCCGGACCTGTCGTTTTGGCCGAGATTCCGACCCCAAGCGAGCGAGTCCAAACACATGATTTGGGGTACGGGGTGGCCCACGCTCACTGGAAAAAGCAATCCCGTTGCTGGATTTCATCCTGGAGCTGAGATATTAAAGCTCGCCGAAAGTGAAAAAAACGACCACCCCGGACCTGTCGTTTTGGCCGAGATCCCGACCCCGAGCGAGCGAGTCCAAACACATGATTTGGGGTCCGGGGTGGCCCACGCCCACTGGACAAAGCAGTCCCGTTGCTGGATTTCATCCTGGAGCTGAGATATTAAAGCTCGCCGAAAGTGAAAAAAACGACCACCCCGGACCAGTCGTTCTGGCCGAGATCCCGACCCCGAGCGAGCAAGACCAAACCCACCATTTGGGGTGTGAGCCGCCTCCGGGGTGGCCCACGCTCACTGGAAATAGCAATCCCATTGCTGGATTTCATCCTGGAGCTGAGATATGAACGCTCGCCGAAAGTGAAAAAAACGACCACCCCGGACTTGTCGTTTTGGCCGAGATCCCGACCCCGAGCGAGCGAGTCCAAACACATGATTTGGGGTACGGGGTGGCCCACGCTCACTGGAAATAGCAATCCCATTGCTGGATTTCATCCTGGAGCTGAGATATGAACGCTCGCCGAAAGTGAAAAAAACGACCACCCCGGACCTGTCGTTTTGGCCGAGATTCCGACCCCAAGCGAGCGAGTCCAAACACATGATTTGGGGTACGGGGTGGCCCACGCTCACTGGAAAAAGCAATCCCGTTGCTGGATTTCATCCTGGAGCTGAGATATTAAAGCTCGCCGAAAGTGAAAAAAACGACCACCCCGGACCTGTCGTTTTGGCCGAGATCCCGACCCCGAGCGAGCGAGTCCAAACACATGATTTGGGGTCCGGGGTGGCCCACGCCCACTGGACAAAGCAGTCCCGTTGCTGGATTTCATCCTGGAGCTGAGATATTAAAGCTCGCCGAAAGTGAAAAAAACGACCACCCCGGACCAGTCGTTTTGGCCGAGATCCCGACCCCGAGCGAGCGAGACCAAACCCACCATTTGGGGTGTGAGCCGCCTCCGGGGTGGCCCACGCTCACAGGAAAAAGCAATCCCGTTGCCGGATTTCATCCTGGAGCTGAGATATTAAAGCTCGCCGAAAGTGGAAAAAACGACCACCCCGGCCCTGTCATTTTGGCTGAGATCCCGACCCCGAGCGAGCGAGGACAAACCCACCATTTGGGGTGTGAGCCGCCTCCGGGGTGGCCCACGCTCACTGGAAAAAGCAATCCCGTTGCCGGATTTCATCCTGGAGCTGAGATATTAAAGCTCGCCGAAAGTGGAAAAAACGACCACCCCGGACCTGTCGTTTTGGCCGAGGTCCCGACCCCGAGCGAGCGACACCAAACCCACCATTTGGGGTGTGAGCCGCCTCCGGGGTGGCCCACGCTCACTGGACAAAGCAATCCCGTTGCTGGATTTCATCCTGGAGCTGAGATATTAAAGCTCGCCGAAAGTGAAAAAAACGACCACCCCGGACCTGTCGTTTTGGCCGAGATCCCGACCCCGAGCGAGCGAGTCCAAACACATGATTTGGGGTACGGGGTGGCCCACGCTCACGGGAAAAAACAATCCCAGCGCTGGGTGTGGTCCCCGAGCCGAGATATTAACGCTCGCCGAAAGTGAAAAAAACGACCACCCCGGACCTGTCGTTTTGGCCGAGGTCCCGACCCCGAGCGAGCGACACCAAACCCACCATTTGGGGTGTGAGCCGCCTCCGGGGTGGCCCACGCTCACTGGACAAAGCAATCCCGTTGCTGGATTTCATCCTGGAGCTGAGATATGAACGCTCGCCGAAAGTGAAAAAAACGACCACCCCGGACTTGTCGTTTTGGCCGAGATCCCGACCCCGAGCGAGCGACACCAAACCCACCATTTGGGGTGTGAGCCGCCTCCGGGGTGGCCCACGCTCACTGGACAAAGCAATCCCGTTGCTGGATTTCATCCTGGAGCTGAGATATGAACGCTCGCCGAAAGTGAAAAAAACGACCACCCCGGACTTGTCGTTTTGGCCGAGATCCCGACCCAGAGCGAGCGAGACCAAACCCACCATTTGGGGTGTGAGACGCCTCCGGGGTGGCCCACGCTCACTAGACAAAGCAATCCCGTTGCTGGATTTCATCCTGGAGCTGAGATATTAAAGCTCGCCGAAAGTGAAAAAAACGACCACCCCGGACTTGTCGTTTTGGCCGAGATCCCGACCCCGAGCGAGCGAGTCCAAACACATGATTTGGGGTACGGGGTGGCCCACGCTCACTGGAAATAGCAATCCCATTGCTGGATTTCATCCTGGAGCTGAGATATGAACGCTCGCCGAAAGTGAAAAAAACGACCACCCCGGACCTGTCGTTTTGGCCGAGATTCCGACCCCAAGCGAGCGAGTCCAAACACATGATTTGGGGTACGGGGTGGCCCACGCTCACTGGAAAAAGCAATCCCGTTGCTGGATTTCATCCTGGAGCTGAGATATTAAAGCTCGCCGAAAGTGAAAAAAACGACCACCCCGGACCTGTCGTTTTGGCCGAGATCCCGACCCCGAGCGAGCGAGTCCAAACACATGATTTGGGGTCCGGGGTGGCCCACGCCCACTGGACAAAGCAGTCCCGTTGCTGGATTTCATCCTGGAGCTGAGATATTAAAGCTCGCCGAAAGTGAAAAAAACGACCACCCCGGACCAGTCGTTTTGGCCGAGATCCCGACCCCGAGCGAGCGAGACCAAACCCACCATTTGGGGTGTGAGCCGCCTCCGGGGTGGCCCACGCTCACAGGAAAAAGCAATCCCGTTGCCGGATTTCATCCTGGAGCTGAGATATTA
Organism: Karalla daura; assembly: GCA_029224185.1. Classification (NCBI taxonomy): domain Eukaryota; kingdom Metazoa; phylum Chordata; class Actinopteri; order Chaetodontiformes; family Leiognathidae; genus Karalla; species Karalla daura. Next base: position 367,445 of record JANZKI010000059.1, on the reverse strand, counting down.
AAGCTCGCCGAAAGTGGAAAAAACGACCACCCCGGCCCTGTCATTTTGGCTGAGATCCCGACCCCGAGCGAGCGAGGACAAACCCACCATTTGGGGTGTGAGCCGCCTCCGGGGTGGCCCACGCTCACTGGAAAAAGCAATCCCGTTGCCGGATTTCATCCTGGAGCTGAGATATTAAAGCTCGCCGAAAGTGGAAAAAACGACCACCCCGGACCTGTCGTTTTGGCCGAGGTCCCGACCCCGAGCGAGCGACACCAAACCCACCATTTGGGGTGTGAGCCGCCTCCGGGGTGGCCCACGCTCACTGGACAAAGCAATCCCGTTGCTGGATTTCATCCTGGAGCTGAGATATTAAAGCTCGCCGAAAGTGAAAAAAACGACCACCCCGGACCTGTCGTTTTGGCCTAGATCCCGACCCCGAGCGAGCGAGTCCAAACACATGATTTGGGGTACGGGGTGGCCCACGCTCACGGGAAAAAACAATCCCAGCGCTGGGTGTGGTCCCCGAGCCGAGATATTAACGCTCGCCGAAAGTGAAAAAAACGACCACCCCGGACCTGTCGTTTTGGCCGAGGTCCCGACCCCGAGCGAGCGACACCAAACCCACCATTTGGGGTGTGAGCCGCCTCCGGGGTGGCCCACGCTCACTGGACAAAGCAATCCCGTTGCTGGATTTCATCCTGGAGCTGAGATATGAACGCTCGCCGAAAGTGAAAAAAACGACCACCCCGGACTTGTCGTTTTGGCCGAGATCCCGACCCAGAGCGAGCGAGACCAAACCCACCATTTGGGGTGTGAGCCGCCTCCGGGGTGGCCCACGCTCACTAGACAAAGCAATCCCGTTGCTGGATTTCATCCTGGAGCTGAGATATTAAAGCTCGCCGAAAGTGAAAAAAACGACCACCCCGGACTTGTCGTTTTGGCCGAGATCCCGACCCCGAGCGAGCGAGTCCAAACACATGATTTGGGGTACGGGGTGGCCCACGCTCACTGGAAATAGCAATCCCATTGCTGGATTTCATCCTGGAGCTGAGATATGAACGCTCGCCGAAAGTGAAAAAAACGACCACCCCGGACCTGTCGTTTTGGCCGAGATTCCGACCCCAAGCGAGCGAGTCCAAACACATGATTTGGGGTACGGGGTGGCCCACGCTCACTGGAAAAAGCAATCCCGTTGCTGGATTTCATCCTGGAGCTGAGATATTAAAGCTCGCCGAAAGTGAAAAAAACGACCACCCCGGACCTGTCGTTTTGGCCGAGATCCCGACCCCGAGCGAGCGAGTCCAAACACATGATTTGGGGTCCGGGGTGGCCCACGCCCACTGGACAAAGCAGTCCCGTTGCTGGATTTCATCCTGGAGCTGAGATATTAAAGCTCGCCGAAAGTGAAAAAAACGACCACCCCGGACCAGTCGTTCTGGCCGAGATCCCGACCCCGAGCGAGCAAGACCAAACCCACCATTTGGGGTGTGAGCCGCCTCCGGGGTGGCCCACGCTCACTGGAAATAGCAATCCCATTGCTGGATTTCATCCTGGAGCTGAGATATGAACGCTCGCCGAAAGTGAAAAAAACGACCACCCCGGACCTGTCGTTTTGGCCGAGATCCCGACCCCGAGCGAGCGAGTCCAAACACATGATTTGGGGTACGGGGTGGCCCACGCTCACTGGAGAAAGCAATCCCGTTGCTGGATTTCATCCTGGAGCTGAGATATTAAAGCTCGCCGAAAGTGAAAAAAACGACCACCCCGGACCTGTCGTTTTGGCCGAGATCCCGACCCCGAGCGAGCGAGTCCAAACACATGATTTGGGGTCCGGGGTGGCCCACGCCCACTGGACAAAGCAGTCCCGTTGCTGGATTTCATCCTGGAGCTGAGATATTAAAGCTCGCCGAAAGTGAAAAAAACGACCACCCCGGACCTGTCGTTTTGGCCGAGGTCCCGACCCCGAGCGAGCGAGTCCAAACACATGATTTGGGGTCCGGGGTGGCCCACGCCCACTGGACAAAGCAGTCCCGTTGCTGGATTTCATCCTGGAGCTGAGATATTAAAGCTCGCCGAAAGTGAAAAAAACGACCACCCCGGACCTGTCGTTTTGGCCGAGGTCCCGACCCCGAGCGAGCGACACCAAACCCACCATTTGGGGTGTGAGCCGCCTCCGGGGTGGCCCACGCTCACTGGACAAAGCAATCCCGTTGCTGGATTTCATCCTGGAGCTGAGATATTAAAGCTCGCCGAAAGTGAAAAAAACGACCACCCCGGACCTGTCGTTTTGGCCGAGATCCCGACCCCGAGCGAGCGAGTCCAAACACATGATTTGGGGTACGGGGTGGCCCACGCTCACTGGAAATAGCAATCCCATTGCTGGATTTCATCCTGGAGCTGAGATATGAACGCTCGCCGAAAGTGAAAAAAACGACCACCCCGGACCTGTCGTTTTGGCCGAGATTCCGACCCCGAGCGAGCGAGTCCAAACACATGATTTGGGGTACGGGGTGGCCCACGCTCACTGGAAAAAGCAATCCCGTTGCTGGATTTCATCCTGGAGCTGAGATATTAAAGCTCGCCGAAAGTGAAAAAAACGACCACCCCGGACCAGTCGTTTTGGCCGAGATCCCGACCCCGAGCGAGCGAGACCAAACCCACCATTTGGGGTGTGAGCCGCCTCCGGGGTGGCCCACGCTCACAGGAAAAAGCAATCCCGTTGCCGGATTTCATCCTGGAGCTGAGATATTAAAGCTCGCCGAAAGTGGAAAAAACGACCACCCCGGCCCTGTCATTTTGGCTGAGATCCCGACCCCGAGCGAGCGAGGACAAACCCACCATTTGGGGTGTGAGCCGCCTCCGGGGTGGCCCACGCTCACTGGAAAAAGCAATCCCGTTGCCGGATTTCATCCTGGAGCTGAGATATTAAAGCTCGCCGAAAGTGGAAAAAACGACCACCCCGGACCTGTCGTTTTGGCCGAGGTCCCGACCCCGAGCGAGCGACACCAAACCCACCATTTGGGGTGTGAGCCCCCTCCGGGGTGGCCCACGCTCACTGGACAAAGCAATCCCGTTGCTGGATTTCATCCTGGAGCTGAGATATTAAAGCTCGCCGAAAGTGAAAAAAACGACCACCCCGGACCTGTCGTTTTGGCCGAGATCCCGACCCCGAGCGAGCGAGTCCAAACACATGATTTGGGGTACGGGGTGGCCCACGCTCACTGGAAATAGCAATCCCATTGCTGGATTTCATCCTGGAGCTGAGATATGAACGCTCGCCGAAAGTGAAAAAAACGACCACCCCGGACCTGTCGTTTTGGCCGAGATTCCGACCCCGAGCGAGCGAGTCCAAACACATGATTTGGGGTACGGGGTGGCCCACGCTCACTGGAAAAAGCAATCCCATTGCTGGATTTCATCCTGGAGCTGAGATATTAAAGCTCGCCGAAAGTGAAAAAAACGACCACCCCGGACCAGTCGTTTTGGCCGAGATCCCGACCCCGAGCGAGCGAGACCAAACCCACCATTTGGGGTGTGAGCCGCCTCCGGGGTGGCCCACGCTCACAGGAAAAAGCAATCCCGTTGCCGGATTTCATCCTGGAGCTGAGATATTAAAGCTCGCCGAAAGTGGAAAAAACGACCACCCCGGCCCTGTCATTTTGGCTGAGATCCCGACCCCGAGCGAGCGAGGACAAACCCACCATTTGGGGTGTGAGCCGCCTCCGGGGTGGCCCACGCTCACTGGAAAAAGCAATCCCGTTGCCGGATTTCATCCTGGAGCTGAGATATTAAAGCTCGCCGAAAGTGGAAAAAACGACCACCCCGGACCTGTCGTTTTGGCCGAGGTCCCGACCCCGAGCGAGCGACACCAAACCCACCATTTGGGGTGTGAGCCGCCTCCGGGGTGGCCCACGCTCACTGGACAAAGCAATCCCGTTGCTGGATTTCATCCTGGAGCTGAGATATTAAAGCTCGCCGAAAGTGAAAAAAACGACCACCCCGGACCTGTCGTTTTGGCCGAGATCCCGACCCCGAGCGAGCGAGTCCAAACACATGATTTGGGGTACGGGGTGGCCCACGCTCACGGGAAAAAACAATCCCAGCGCTGGGTGTGGTCCCCGAGCCGAGATATTAATGCTCGCCGAAAGTGAAAAAAACGACCACCCCGGACCTGTCGTTTTGGCCGAGATCCCGATCCCGAGCGAGCGAGTCCAAACACATGATTTGGGGTACGGGGTGGCCCACGCTCACTGGAAATAGCAATCCCATTGCTGGATTTCATCCTGGAGCTGAGATATTAACGCTCGCCGAAAGTGAAAAAAACGACCACCCCGGACCTGTCGTTTTGGCCGAGATCCCGACCCCGAGCGAGCGAGTCCAAACACATGATTTGGGGTACGGGGTGGCCCACGCTCACTGGAAAAAGCAATCCCGTTGCTGGATTTCATCCTGGAGCTGAGATATTAAAGCTCGCCGAAAGTGAAAAAAACGACCACCCCGGACCTGTCGTTTTGGCCGAGATCCCGACCCCGAGCGAGCGAGTCCAAACACATGATTTGGGGTACGGGGTGGCCCACGCTCACGGGAAAAAACAATCCCAGCGCTGGGTGTGGTCCCCGAGCCGAGATATTAACGCTCGCCGAAAGTGAAAAAAACGACCACCCCGGACCTGTCGTTTTGGCCGAGGTCCCGACCGCGAGCGAGCGACACCAAACCCACCATTTGGGGTGTGAGCCGCCTCCGGGGTGGCCCACGCTCACTGGACAAAGCAATCCCGTTGCTGGATTTCATCCTGGAGCTGAGATATGAACGCTCGCCGAAAGTGAAAAAAACGACCACCCCGGACTTGTCGTTTTGGCCGAGATCCCGACCCAGAGCGAGCGAGACCAAACCCACCATTTGGGGTGTGAGCCGCCTCCGGGGTGGCCCACGCTCACTAGACAAAGCAATCCCGTTGCTGGATTTCATCCTGGAGCTGAGATATTAAAGCTCGCCGAAAGTGAAAAAAACGACCACCCCGGACCTGTCGTTTTGGCCGAGATCCCGACCCCGAGCGAGCGAGTCCAAACACATGATTTGGGGTACGGGGTGGCCCACGCTCACTGGAAATAGCAATCCCATTGCTGGATTTCATCCTGGAGCTGAGATATGAACGCTCGCCGAAAGTGAAAAAAACGACCACCCCGGACCTGTCGTTTTGGCCGAGATTCCGACCCCGAGCGAGCGAGTCCAAACACATGATTTGGGGTACGGGGTGGCCCACGCTCACTGGAAAAAGCAATCCCGTTGCTGGATTTCATCCTGGAGCTGAGATATTAAAGCTCGCCGAAAGTGAAAAAAACGACCACCCCGGACCTGTCGTTTTGGCCGAGATCCCGACCCCGAGCGAGCGAGTCCAAACACATGATTTGGGGTACGGGGTGGCCCACGCCCACTGGACAAAGCAGTCCCGTTGCTGGATTTCATCCTGGAGCTGAGATATGAACGCTCGCCGAAAGTGGAAAAAACGACCACCCCGGACCTGTCATTTTGGCTGAGATCCCGACCCCGAGCGAGCGAGGACAAACCCACCATTTGGGGTGTGAGCCGCCTCCGGGGTGGCCCACGCTCACTGGAAAAAGCAATCCCGTTGCCGGATTTCATCCTGGAGCTGAGATATTAAAGCTCGCCGAAAGTGGAAAAAACGACCACCCCGGACCTGTCGTTTTGGCCGAGGTCCCGACCCCGAGCGAGCGACACCAAACCCACCATTTGGGGTGTGAGCCGCCTCCGGGGTGGCCCACGCTCACTGGACAAAGCAATCCCGTTGCTGGATTTCATCCTGGAGCTGAGATATTAAAGCTCGCCGAAAGTGAAAAAAACGACCACCCCGGACCTGTCGTTTTGGCCGAGATCCCGACCCCGAGCGAGCGAGTCCAAACACATGATTTGGGGTCCGGGGTGGCCCACGCTCACTGGACAAAGCAGTCCCGTTGCTGGATTTCATCCTGGAGCTGAGATATTAAAGCTCGCCGAAAGTGAAAAAAACGACCACCCCGGACCTGTCGTTTTGGCCGAGATCCCGACCCCGAGCGAGCGAGTCCAAACACATGATTTGGGGTACGGGGTGGCCCACGCTCACTGGAAATAGCAATCCCATTGCTGGATTTCATCCTGGAGCTGAGATATGAACGCTCGCCGAAAGTGAAAAAAACGACCACCCCGGACCTGTCGTTTTGGCCGAGATCCCGACCCCGAGCGAGCGAGTCCAAACACATGATTTGGGGTACGGGGTGGCCCACGCTCACTGGAGAAAGCAATCCCGTTGCTGGATTTCATCCTGGAGCTGAGATATTAAAGCTCGCCGAAAGTGAAAAAAACGACCACCCCGGACCTGTCGTTTTGGCCGAGATCCCGACCCCGAGCGAGCGAGTCCAAACACATGATTTGGGGTCCGGGGTGGCCCACGCCCACTGGACAAAGCAGTCCCGTTGCTGGATTTCATCCTGGAGCTGAGATATTAAAGCTCGCCGAAAGTGAAAAAAACGACCACCCCGGACCAGTCGTTTTGGCCGAGATCCCGACCCCGAGCGAGCGAGACCAAACCCACCATTTGGGGTGTGAGCCGCCTCCGGGGTGGCCCACGCTCACAGGAAAAAGCAATCCCGTTGCCGGATTTCATCCTGGAGCTGAGATATTAAAGCTCGCCGAAAGTGGAAAAAACGACCACCCCGGACCTGTCATTTTGGCTGAGATCCCGACCCCGAGCGAGCGAGGACAAACCCACCATTTGGGGTGTGAGCCGCCTCCGGGGTGGCCCACGCTCACTGGAAAAAGCAATCCCGTTGCCGGATTTCATCCTGGAGCTGAGATATTAAAGCTCGCCGAAAGTGGAAAAAACGACCACCCCGGACCTGTCGTTTTGGCCGAGGTCCCGACCCCGAGCGAGCGACACCAAACCCACCATTTGGGGTGTGAGCCGTCTCCGGGGTGGCCCACGCTCACTGGACAAAGCAATCCCGTTGCTGGATTTCATCCTGGAGCTGAGATATTAAAGCTCGCCGAAAGTGAAAAAAACGACCACCCCGGACCTGTCGTTTTTGCCGAGATCCCGACCCCGAGCGAGCGAGTCCAAACACATGATTTGGGGTCCGGGGTGGCCCACGCTCACTGGACAAAGCAGTCCCGTTGCTGGATTTCATCCTGGAGCTGAGATATTAAAGCTCGCCGAAAGTGAAAAAAACGACCACACCGGACCTGTCGTTTTGGCCGAGATCCCGACCCCGAGCGAGCGAGTCCAAACACATGATTTGGGGTATGGGGTGGCCCACGCTCACTGGAAATAGCAATCCCATTGCTGGATTTCATCCTGGAGCTGAGATATGAACGCTCGCCGAAAGTGAAAAAAACGACCACCCCGGACCTGTCGTTTTGGCCGAGATCCCGACCCCGAGCGAGCGAGTCCAAACACATGATTTGGGGTACGGGGTGGCCCACGCTCACTGGAGAAAGCAATCCCGTTGCTGGATTTCATCCTGGAGCTGAGATATTAAAGCTCGCCGAAAGTGAAAAAAACGACCACCCCGGACCTGTCGTTTTGGCCGAGATCCCGACCCCGAGCGAGCGAGTCCAAACACATGATTTGGGGTCCGGGGTGGCCCACGCCCACTGGACAAAGCAGTCCCGTTGCTGGATTTCATCCTGGAGCTGAGATATTAAAGCTCGCCGAAAGTGAAAAAAACGACCACCCCGGACCAGTCGTTTTGGCCGAGATCCCGACCCCGAGCGAGCGAGACCAAACCCACCATTTGGGGTGTGAGCCGCCTCCGGGGTGGCCCACGCTCACAGGAAAAAGCAATCCCGTTGCCGGATTTCATCCTGGAGCTGAGATATTAAAGCTCGCCGAAAGTGGAAAAAACGACCACCCCGGACCTGTCATTTTGGCTGAGATCCCGACCCCGAGCGAGCGAGGACAAACCCACCATTTGGGGTGTGAGCCGCCTCCGGGGTGGCCCACGCTCACTGGAAAAAGCAATCCCGTTGCCGGATTTCATCCTGGAGCTGAGATATTAAAGCTCGCCGAAAGTGGAAAAAACGACCACCCCGGACCTGTCGTTTTGGCCGAGGTCCCGACCCCGAGCGAGCGACACCAAACCCACCATTTGGGGTGTGAGCCGTCTCCGGGGTGGCCCACGCTCACTGGACAAAGCAATCCCGTTGCTGGATTTCATCCTGGAGCTGAGATATTAAAGCTCGCCGAAAGTGAAAAAAACGACCACCCCGGACCTGTCGTTTTTGCCGAGATCCCGACCCCGAGCGAGCGAGTCCAAACACATGATTTGGGGTCCGGGGTGGCCCACGCTCACTGGACAAAGCAGTCCCGTTGCTGGATTTCATCCTGGAGCTGAGATATTAAAGCTCGCCGAAAGTGAAAAAAACGACCACACCGGACCTGTCGTTTTGGCCGAGATCCCGACCCCGAGCGAGCGAGTCCAAACACATGATTTGGGGTATGGGGTGGCCCACGCTCACTGGAAATAGCAATCCCATTGCTGGATTTCATCCTGGAGCTGAGATATGAACGCTCGCCGAAAGTGAAAAAAACGACCACCCCGGACCTGTCGTTTTGGCCGAGATCCCGACCCCGAGCGAGCGAGTCCAAACACATGATTTGGGGTACGGGGTGGCCCACGCTCACTGGAGAAAGCAATCCCGTTGCTGGATTTCATCCTGGAGCTGAGATATTAAAGCTCGCCGAAAGTGAAAAAAACGACCACCCCGGACCTGTCGTTTTGGCCGAGATCCCGACCCCGAGCGAGCGAGTCCAAACACATGATTTGGGGTCCGGGGTGGCCCACGCTCACTGGACAAAGCAGTCCCGTTGCTGGATTTCATCCTGGAGCTGAGATATTAAAGCTCGCCGAAAGTGAAAAAAACGACCACACCGGACCTGTCGTTTTGGCCGAGATCCCGACCCCGAGCGAGCGAGTCCAAACACATGATTTGGGGTATGGGGTGGCCCACGCTCACTGGAAATAGCAATCCCATTGCTGGATTTCATCCTGGAGCTGAGATATGAACGCTCGCCGAAAGTGAAAAAAACGACCACCCCGGACCTGTCGTTTTGGCCGAGATCCCGACCCCGAGCGAGCGAGTCCAAACACATGATTTGGGGTACGGGGTGGCCCACGCTCACTGGAGAAAGCAATCCCGTTGCTGGATTTCATCCTGGAGCTGAGATATTAAAGCTCGCCGAAAGTGAAAAAAACGACCACCCCGGACCTGTCGTTTTGGCCGAGATCCCGACCCCGAGCGAGCGAGTCCAAACACATGATTTGGGGTCCGGGGTGGCCCACGCCCACTGGACAAAGCAGTCCCGTTGCTGGATTTCATCCTGGAGCTGAGATATTAAAGCTCGCCGAAAGTGAAAAAAACGACCACCCCGGACCTGTCGTTTTGGCCGAGATCCCGACCCCGAGCGAGCGAGTCCAAACACATGATTTGGGGTACGAGGTGGCCCACGCTCACTGGAAAAAGCAATCCCGTTGCTGGATTTCATCCTGGAGCTGAGATATTAAAGCTCGCCGAAAGTGAAAAAAAACGACCACCCCGGACCTGTCGTTTTGGCCGAGATCCCGACCCCGAGCGAGCGAGTCCAAACACATGATTTGGGGTACGGGGTGGCCCACGCTCACGGGAAAAAACAATCCCAGCGCTGGGTGTGGTCCCCGAGCCGAGATATTAACGCTCGCCGAAAGTGAAAAAAACGACCACCCCGGACCTGTCGTTTTGGCCGAGGTCCCGACCCCGAGCGAGCGACACCAAACCCACCATTTGGGGTGTGAGCCGCCTCCGGGGTGGCCCACGCTCACTGGACAAAGCAATCCCGTTGCTGGATTTCATCCTGGAGCTGAGATATGAACGCTCGCCGAAAGTGAAAAAAACGACCACCCCGGACTTGTCGTTTTGGCCGAGATCCCGACCCCGAGCGAGCGAGACCAAACCCACCATTTGGGGTGTGAGCCGCCTCCGGGGTGGCCCACGCTCACTGGACAAAGCAATCCCGTTGCTGGATTTCATCCTGGAGCTGAGATATTAAAGCTCGCCGAAAGTGAAAAAAACGACCACCCCGGACCTGTCGTTTTGGCCGAGATCCCGACCCCGAGCGAGCGAGTCCAAACACATGATTTGGGGTACGGGGTGGCCCACGCTCACTGGAAATAGCAATCCCATTGCTGGATTTCATCCTGGAGCTGAGATATGAACGCTCGCCGAAAGTGAAAAAAACGACCACCCCGGACCTGTCGTTTTGGCCGAGATTCCGACCCCGAGCGAGCGAGTCCAAACACATGATTTGGGGTACGGGGTGGCCCACGCTCACTGGAAAAAGCAATCCCGTTGCTGGATTTCATCCTGGAGCTGAGATATTAAAGCTCGCCGAAAGTGAAAAAAACGACCACCCCGGACCTGTCGTTTTGGCCGAGATCCCGACCCCGAGCGAGCGAGTCCAAACACATGATTTGGGGTCCGGGGTGGCCCACGCCCACTGGACAAAGCAGTCCCGTTGCTGGATTTCATCCTGGAGCTGAGATATTAAAGCTCGCCGAAAGTGAAAAAAACGACCACCCCGGACCAGTCGTTTTGGCCGAGATCCCGACCCCGAGCGAGCGAGACCAAACCCACCATTTGGGGTGTGAGCCGCCTCCGGGGTGGCCCACGCTCACAGGAAAAAGCAATCCCGTTGCCGGATTTCATCCTGGAGCTGAGATATTAAAGCTCGCCGAAAGTGGAAAAAACGACCACCCCGGACCTGTCGTTTTGGCCGAGATCCCGACCCCGAGCGAGCGAGCCCAAACCCACCATTTGGGGTGTGAGCCGCCTCCGGGGTGGCCCACGCTCACTGGAAAAAGCAATCCCGTTGCCGGATTTCATCCTGGAGCTGAGATATTAAAGCTCGCCGAAAGTGGAAAAAACGACCACCCCGGACCTGTCGTTTTGGCCGAGATCCCGACCCCGAGCGAGCGAGACCAAACCTACCATTTGGGGTGTGAGCCGCCTCCGGGGTGGCCCACGCTCACTGGACAAAGCAATCCCGTTGCAGGATTTCATCCTGGAGCTGAGATATGAACGCTCGCCGAAAGTGAAAAAAACGACCACCCCGGACCTGTCGTTTTGGCCGAGATCCCGACCCCGAGCGAGCGAGTCCAAACACATGATTTGGGGTACGGGGTGGCCCACGCTCACGGGAAAAAACAATCCCAGCGCTGGGTGTGGTCCCCGAGCCGAGATGTTAACGCTCGCCGAAAGTGAAAAAAAACGACCACCCCGGACCTGTCGTTTTGGCCGAGATCCCGACCCCGAGCGAGCGAGTCCAAACACATGATTTGGGGTACGGGGTGGCCCACGCTCACGGGAAAAAACAATCCCAGCGCTGGGTGTGGTCCCCGAGCCGAGATATTAACGCTCGCCGAAAGTGAAAAAAACGACCACCCCGGACCTGTCGTTTTGGCCGAGGTCCCGACCCCGAGCGAGCGACACCAAACCCACCATTTGGGGTGTGAGCCGCCTCCGGGGTGGCCCACGCTCACTGGACAAAGCAATCCCGTTGCTGGATTTCATCCTGGAGCTGAGATATGAACGCTCGCCGAAAGTGAAAAAAACGACCACCCCGGACTTGTCGTTTTGGCCGAGATCCCGACCCCGAGCGAGCGAGACCAAACCCACCATTTGGGGTGTGAGCCGCCTCCGGGGTGGCCCACGCTCACTGGACAAAGCAATCCCGTTGCTGGATTTCATCCTGGAGCTGAGATATTAAAGCTCGCCGAAAGTGAAAAAAACGACCACCCCGGACCTGTCGTTTTGGCCGAGATCCCGACCCCGAGCGAGCGAGTCCAAACACATGATTTGGGGTACGGGGTGGCCCACGCTCACTGGAAATAGCAATCCCATTGCTGGATTTCATCCTGGAGCTGAGATATGAACGCTCGCCGAAAGTGAAAAAAACGACCACCCCGGACCTGTCGTTTTGGCCGAGATTCCGACCCCGAGCGAGCGAGTCCAAACACATGATTTGGGGTACGGGGTGGCCCACGCTCACTGGAAAAAGCAATCCCGTTGCTGGATTTCATCCTGGAGCTGAGATATTAAAGCTCGCCGAAAGTGAAAAAAACGACCACCCCGGACCTGTCGTTTTGGCCGAGATCCCGACCCCGAGCGAGCGAGTCCAAACACATGATTTGGGGTCCGGGGTGGCCCACGCCCACTGGACAAAGCAGTCCCGTTGCTGGATTTCATCCTGGAGCTGAGATATTAAAGCTCGCCGAAAGTGAAAAAAACGACCACCCCGGACCAGTCGTTTTGGCCGAGATCCCGACCCCGAGCGAGCGAGACCAAACCCACCATTTGGGGTGTGAGCCGCCTCCGGGGTGGCCCACGCTCACAGGAAAAAGCAATCCCGTTGCCGGATTTCATCCTGGAGCTGAGATATTAAAGCTCGCCGAAAGTGGAAAAAACGACCACCCCGGACCTGTCGTTTTGGCCGAGATCCCGACCCCGAGCGAGCGAGCCCAAACCCACCATTTGGGGTGTGAGCCGCCTCCGGGGTGGCCCACGCTCACTGGAAAAAGCAATCCCGTTGCCGGATTTCATCCTGGAGCTGAGATATTAAAGCTCGCCGAAAGTGGAAAAAACGACCACCCCGGACCTGTCGTTTTGGCCGAGATCCCGACCCCGAGCGAGCGAGACCAAACCTACCATTTGGGGTGTGAGCCGCCTCCGGGGTGGCCCACGCTCACTGGACAAAGCAATCCCGTTGCAGGATTTCATCCTGGAGCTGAGATATGAACGCTCGCCGAAAGTGAAAAAAACGACCACCCCGGACCTGTCGTTTTGGCCGAGATCCCGACCCCGAGCGAGCGAGTCCAAACACATGATTTGGGGTACGGGGTGGCCCACGCTCACGGGAAAAAACAATCCCAGCGCTGGGTGTGGTCCCCGAGCCGAGATGTTAACGCTCGCCGAAAGTGAAAAAAACGACCACCCCGGACCAGTCGTTTTGGCCGAGATCCCGACCCCGAGCGAGCGACACCAAACCCACCATTTGGGGTGTGAGCCGCCTCCGGGGTGGCCCACGCTCACTGGACAAAGCAATCCCGTTGCTGGATTTCATCCTGGAGCTGAGATATTAAAGCTCGCCGAAAGTGAAAAAAACGACCACCCCGGACCTGTCGTTTTGGCCGAGATCCCGACCCCGAGCGAGCGAGTCCAAACACATGATTTGGGGTCCGGGGTGGCCCACGCTCACTGGACAAAGCAGTCCCGTTGCTGGATTTCATCCTGGAGCTGAGATATTAAAGCTCGCCGAAAGTGAAAAAAACGACCACCCCGGACCAGTCGTTTTGGCCGAGATCCCGACCCCGAGCGAGCGAGACCAAACCCACCATTTGGGGTGTGAGCCGCCTCCGGGGTGGCCCACGCTCACAGGAAAAAGCAATCCCGTTGCCGGATTTCATCCTGGAGCTGAGATATTAAAGCTCGCCGAAAGTGGAAAAAACGACCACCCCGGACCTGTCATTTTGGCTGAGATCCCGACCCCGAGCGAGCGAGCCCAAACCCACCATTTGGGGTGTGAGCCGCCTCCGGGGTGGCCCACGCTCACTGGAAAAAGCAATCCCGTTGCCGGATTTCATCCTGGAGCTGAGATATTAAAGCTCGCCGAAAGTGGAAAAAACGACCACCCCGGACCTGTCGTTTTGGCCGAGATCCCGACCCCGAGCGAGCGAGACCAAACCTACCATTTGGGGTGTGAGCCGCCTCCGGGGTGGCCCACGCTCACTGGACAAAGCAATCCCGTTGCTGGATTTCATCCTGGAGCTGAGATATGAACGCTCGCCGAAAGTGAAAAAAACGACCACCCCGGACCTGTCGTTTTGGCCGAGATCCCGACCCCGAGCGAGCGAGTCCAAACACATGATTTGGGGTACGGGGTGGCCCACGCTCACGGGAAAAAACAATCCCAGCGCTGGGTGTGGTCCCCGAGCCGAGATGTTAACGCTCGCCGAAAGTGAAAAAAACGACCACCCCGGACCTGTCGTTTTGGCCGAGGTCCCGACCCCGAGCGAGCGACACCAAACCCACCATTTGGGGTGTGAGCCGCCTCCGGGGTGGCCCACGCTCACTGGACAAAGCAATCCCGTTGCTGGATTTCATCCTGGAGCTGAGATATTAAAGCTCGCCGAAAGTGAAAAAAACGACCACCCCGGACCTGTCGTTTTGGCCGAGATCCCGACCCCGAGCGAGCGAGTCCAAACACATGATTTGGGGTCCGGGGTGGCCCACGCCCACTGGACAAAGCAGTCCCGTTGCTGGATTTCATCCTGGAGCTGAGATATTAAAGCTCGCCGAAAGTGAAAAAAACGACCACCCCGGACCTGTCGTTTTGGCCGAGATCCCGACCCCGAGCGAGCGAGTCCAAACACATGATTTGGGGTCCGGGGTGGCCCACGCCCACTGGACAAAGCAGTCCCGTTGCTGGATTTCATCCTGGAGCTGAGATATTAAAGCTCGCCGAAAGTGAAAAAAACGACCACCCCGGACCTGTCGTTTTGGCCGAGGTCCCGACCCCGAGCGAGCGACACCAAACCCACCATTTGGGGTGTGAGCCGCCTCCGGGGTGGCCCACGCTCACTGGACAAAGCAATCCCGTTGCTGGATTTCATCCTGGAGCTGAGATATGAACGCTCGCCGAAAGTGAAAAAAACGACCACCCCGGACCTGTCGTTTTGGCCGAGATCCCGACCCCGAGCGAGCGAGTCCAAACACATGATTTGGGGTCCGGGGTGGCCCACGCTCACTGGAAATAGCAATCCCATTGCTGGATTTCATCCTGGAGCTGAGATATGAACGCTCGCCGAAAGTGAAAAAAACGACCACCCCGGACCTGTCGTTTTGGCCGAGATTCCGACCCCGAGCGAGCGAGTCCAAACACATGATTTGGGGTACGGGGTGGCCCACGCTCACTGGAAAAAGCAATCCCGTTGCTGGATTTCATCCTGGAGCTGAGATATTAAAGCTCGCCGAAAGTGAAAAAAACGACCACCCCGGACCTGTCGTTTTGGCCGAGATCCCGACCCCGAGCGAGTGAGTCCAAACACATGATTTGGGGTCCGGGGTGGCCCACGCCCACTGGACAAAGCAGTCCCGTTGCTGGATTTCATCCTGGAGCTGAGATATTAAAGCTCGCCGAAAGTGAAAAAAACGACCACCGGACCAGTCGTTTTGGCCGAGATCCCGACCCCGAGCGAGCGAGACCAAACCCACCATTTGGGGTGTGAGCCGCCTCCGGGGTGGCCCACGCTCACAGGAAAAAGCAATCCCGTTGCCGGATTTCATCCTGGAGCTGAGATATTAAAGCTCGCCGAAAGTGGAAAAAACGACCACCCCGGACCTGTCGTTTTGGCCGAGATCCCGACCCCGAGCGAGCGAGCCCAAACCCACCATTTGGGGTGTGAGCCGCCTCCGGGGTGGCCCACGCTCACTGGAAAAAGCAATCCCGTTGCCGGATTTCATCCTGGAGCTGAGATATTAAAGCTCGCCGAAAGTGGAAAAAACGACCACCCCGGACCTGTCGTTTTGGCCGAGATCCCGACCCCGAGCGAGCGAGACCAAACCTACCATTTGGGGTGTGAGCCGCCTCCGGGGTGGCCCACGCTCACTGGACAAAGCAATCCCGTTGCTGGATTTCATCCTGGAGCTGAGATATGAACGCTCGCCGAAAGTGAAAAAAACGACCACCCCGGACCTGTCGTTTTGGCCGAGATCCCGACCCCGAGCGAGCGAGTCCAAACACATGATTTGGGGTACGGGGTGGCCCACGCTCACGGGAAAAAACAATCCCAGCGCTGGGTGTGGTCCCCGAGCCGAGATGTTAACGCTCGCCGAAAGTGAAAAAAACGACCACCCCGGACCAGTCGTTTTGGCCGAGATCCCGACCCCGAGCGAGCGACACCAAACCCACCATTTGGGGTGTGAGCCGCCTCCGGGGTGGCCCACGCTCACTGGACAAAGCAATCCCGTTGCTGGATTTCATCCTGGAGCTGAGATATTAAAGCTCGCCGAAAGTGAAAAAAACGACCACCCCGGACCTGTCGTTTTGGCCGAGATCCCGACCCCGAGCGAGCGAGTCCAAACACATGATTTGGGGTCCGGGGTGGCCCACGCCCACTGGACAAAGCAGTCCCGTTGCTGGATTTCATCCTGGAGCTGAGATATGAACGCTCGCCGAAAGTGAAAAAAACGACCACCCCGGACCAGTCGTTTTGGCCGAGATCCCGACCCCGAGCGAGCGAGACCAAACCCACCATTTGGGGTGTGAGCCGCCTCCGGGGTGGCCCACGCTCACAGGAAAAAGCAATCCCGTTGCCGGATTTCATCCTGGAGCTGAGATATTAAAGCTCGCCGAAAGTGGAAAAAACGACCACCCCGGACCTGTCATTTTGGCTGAGATCCCGACCCCGAGCGAGCGAGCCCAAACCCACCATTTGGGGTGTGAGCCGTCTCCGGGGTGGCCCACGCTCACTGGAAAAAGCAATCCCGTTGCCGGATTTCATCCTGGAGCTGAGATATTAAAGCTCGCCGAAAGTGGAAAAAACGACCACCCCGGACCTGTCGTTTTGGCCGAGATCCCGACCCCGAGCGAGCGAGACCAAACCCACCATTTGGGGTGTGAGCCGCCTCCGGGGTGGCCCACGCTCACTGGACAAAGCAATCCCGTTGCTGGATTTCATCCTGGAGCTGAGATATGAACGCTCGCCGAAAGTGAAAAAAACGACCACCCCGGACCTGTCGTTTTGGCCGAGATCCCGACCCCGAGCGAGCGAGTCCAAACACATGATTTGGGGTCCGGGGTGGCCCACGCTCACGGGAAAAAACAATCCCAGCGCTGGGTGTGGTCCCCGAGCCGAGATGTTAACGCTCGCCGAAAGTGAAAAAAACGACCACCCCGGACCTGTCGTTTTGGCCGAGGTCCCGACCCCGAGCGAGCGACACCAAACCCACCATTTGGGGTGTGAGCCGCCTCCGGGGTGGCCCACGCTCACTGGACAAAGCAATCCCGTTGCTGGATTTCATCCTGGAGCTGAGATATTAAAGCTCGCCGAAAGTGAAAAAAACGACCACCCCGGACCTGTCGTTTTGGCCGAGATCCCGACCCCGAGCGAGCGAGTCCAAACACATGATTTGGGGTCCGGGGTGGCCCACGCTCACTGGAAAAAGCAATCCCGTTGCTGGATTTCATCCTGGAGCTGAGATATTAAAGCTCGCCGAAAGTGAAAAAAACGACCACCCCGGACCAGTCGTTTTGGCCGAGATCCCGACCCCGAGCGAGCGAGACCAAACCCACCATTTGGGGTGTGAGCCGCCTCCGGGGTGGCCCACGCTCACAGGAAAAAGCAATCCCGTTGCCGGATTTCATCCTGGAGCTGAGATATTAAAGCTCGCCGAAAGTGGAAAAAACGACCACCCCGGACCTGTCATTTTGGCTGAGATCCCGACCCCGAGCGAGCGAGCCCAAACCCACCATTTGGGGTGTGAGCCGTCTCCGGGGTGGCCCACGCTCACTGGAAAAAGCAATCCCGTTGCCGGATTTCATCCTGGAGCTGAGATATTAAAGCTCGCCGAAAGTGGAAAAAACGACCACCCCGGACCTGTCGTTTTGGCCGAGATCCCGACCCCGAGCGAGCGAGACCAAACCCACCATTTGGGGTGTGAGCCGCCTCCGGGGTGGCCCACGGTCACTGGACAAAGCAATCCCGTTGCTGGATTTCATCCTGGAGCTGAGATATGAACGCTCGCCGAAAGTGAAAAAAACGACCACCCCGGACCTGTCGTTTTGGCCGAGATCCCGACCCCGAGCGAGCGAGTCCAAACACATGATTTGGGGTACGGGGTGGCCCACGCTCACGGGAAAAAACAATCCCAGCGCTGGGTGTGGTCCCCGAGCCGAGATGTTAACGCTCGCCGAAAGTGAAAAAAACGACCACCCCGGACCTGTCGTTTTGGCCGAGGTCCCGACCCCGAGCGAGCGACACCAAACCCACCATTTGGGGTGTGAGCCGCCTCCGGGGTGGCCCACGCTCACTGGACAAAGCAATCCCGTTGCTGGATTTCATCCTGGAGCTGAGATATTAAAGCTCGCCGAAAGTGAAAAAAACGACCACCCCGGACCTGTCGTTTTGGCCGAGATCCCGACCCCGAGCGAGCGAGTCCAAACACATGATTTGGGGTCCGGGGTGGCCCACGCTCACTGGAAAAAGCAATCCCGTTGCTGGATTTCATCCTGGAGCTGAGATATTAAAGCTCGCCGAAAGTGAAAAAAACGACCACCCCGGACCTGTCGTTTTGGCCGAGATCCCGACCCCGAGCGAGTGAGTCCAAACACATGATTTGGGGTCCGGGGTGGCCCACGCCCACTGGACAAAGCAGTCCCGTTGCTGGATTTCATCCTGGAGCTGAGATATTAAAGCTCGCCGAAAGTGAAAAAAACGACCACCCCGGACCAGTCGTTTTGGCCGAGATCTCGACCCCGAGCGAGCGAGACCAAACCCACCATTTGGGGTGTGAGCCGCCTCCGGGGTGGCCCACGCTCACAGGAAAAAGCAATCCCGTTGCCGGATTTCATCCTGGAGCTGAGATATTAAAGCTCGCCGAAAGTGGAAAAAACGACCACCCCGGACCTGTCATTTTGGCTGAGATCCCGACCCCGAGCGAGCGAGCCCAAACCCACCATTTGGGGTGTGAGCCGCCTCCGGGGTGGCCCACGCTCACTGGAAAAAGCAATCCCGTTGCCGGATTTCATCCTGGAGCTGAGATATTAAAGCTCGCCGAAAGTGGAAAAAACGACCACCCCGGACCTGTCGTTTTGGCCGAGATCCCGACCCCGAGCGAGCGAGACCAAACCTGCCATTTGGGGTGTGAGCCGCCTCCGGGGTGGCCCACGCTCACTGGACAAAGCAATCCCGTTGCTGGATTTCATCCTGGAGCTGAGATATGAACGCTCGCCGAAAGTGAAAAAAACGACCACCCCGGACCTGTCGTTTTGGCCGAGATCCCGACCCCGAGCGAGCGAGTCCAAACACATGATTTGGGGTACGGGGTGGCCCACGCTCACGGGAAAAAACAATCCCAGCGCTGGGTGTGGTCCCCGAGCCGAGATGTTAACGCTCGCCGAAAGTGAAAAAAACGACCACCCCGGACCTGTCGTTTTGGCCGAGGTCCCGACCCCGAGCGAGCGACACCAAACCCACCATTTGGGGTGTGAGCCGCCTCCGGGGTGGCCCACGCTCACTGGACAAAGCAATCCCGTTGCTGGATTTCATCCTGGAGCTGAGATATTAAAGCTCGCTGAAAGTGAAAAAAACGACCACCCCGGACCTGTCGTTTTGGCCGAGATCCCGACCCCGAGCGAGCGAGTCCAAACACATGATTTGGGGTCCGGGGTGGCCCACGCTCACTGGACAAAGCAGTCCCGTTGCTGGATTTCATCCTGGAGCTGAGATATTAAAGCTCGCCGAAAGTGAAAAAAACGACCACCCCGGACCAGTCGTTTTGGCCGAGATCCCGACCCCGAGCGAGCGAGACCAAACCCACCATTTGGGGTGTGAGCCGCCTCCGGGGTGGCCCACGCTCACAGGAAAAAGCAATCCCGTTGCCGGATTTCATCCTGGAGCTGAGATATTAAAGCTCGCCGAAAGTGGAAAAAACGACCACCCCGGACCTGTCATTTTGGCTGAGATCCCGACCCCGAGCGAGCGAGCCCAAACCCACCATTTGGGGTGTGAGCCGCCTCCGGGGTGGCCCACGCTCACTGGAAAAAGCAATCCCGTTGCCGGATTTCATCCTGGAGCTGAGATATTAAAGCTCGCCGAAAGTGGAAAAAACGACCACCCCGGACCTGTCGTTTTGGCCGAGATCCCGACCCCGAGCGAGCGAGACCAAACCTACCATTTGGGGTGTGAGCCGCCTCCGGGGTGGCCCACGCTCACTGGACAAAGCAATCCCGTTGCTGGATTTCATCCTGGAGCTGAGATATGAACGCTCGCCGAAAGTGAAAAAAACGACCACCCCGGACCTGTCGTTTTGGCCGAGATCCCGACCCCGAGCGAGCGAGTCCAAACACATGATTTGGGGTACGGGGTGGCCCACGCTCACGGGAAAAAACAATCCCAGCGCTGGGTGTGGTCCCCGAGCCGAGATGTTAACGCTCGCCGAAAGTGAAAAAAACGACCACCCCGGACCTGTCGTTTTGGCCGAGGTCCCGACCCCGAGCGAGCGACACCAAACCCACCATTTGGGGTGTGAGCCGCCTCCGGGGTGGCCCACGCTCACTGGACAAAGCAATCCCGTTGCTGGATTTCATCCTGGAGCTGAGATATTAAAGCTCGCCGAAAGTGAAAAAAACGACCACCCCGGACCTGTCGTTTTGGCCGAGATCCCGACCCCGAGCGAGCGAGTCCAAACACATGATTTGGGGTACGGGGTGACCCACGCTCACTGGAAATAGCAATCCCATTGCTGGATTTCATCCTGGAGCTGAGATATGAACGCTCGCCGAAAGTGAAAAAAACGACCACCCCGGACCTGTCGTTTTGGCCGAGATTCCGACCCCGAGCGAGCGAGTCCAAACACATGATTTGGGGTACGGGGTAGCCCACGCTCACTGGAAAAAGCAATCCCGTTGCTGGATTTCATCCTGGAGCTGAGATACTAAAGCTCGGCGAAAGTGAAAAAAACGACCACCCCGGACCAGTCGTTTTGGCCGAGATCCCGACCCCGAGCGAGCGAGGACAAACCCACCATTTGGGGTGTGAGCCGCCTCCGGGGTGGCCCACGCTCACTGGAAAAAGCAATCCCGTTGCCGGATTTCATCCTGGAGCTGAGATATTAAAGCTCGCCGAAAGTGGAAAAAACGACCACCCCGGACCTGTCGTTTTGGCCGAGGTCCCGACCCCGAGCGAGCGACACCAAACCCACCATTTGGGGTGTGAGCCGCCTCCGGGGTGGCCCACGCTCACTGGACAAAGCAATCCCGTTGCTGGATTTCATCCTGGAGCTGAGATATTAAAGCTCGCCGAAAGTGAAAAAAACGATCACCCCGGACCTGTCGTTTTGGCCGAGATCCCGACCCCGAGCGAGCGAGTCCAAACACATGATTTGGGGTCCGGGGTGGCCCACGCTCACTGGACAAAGCAGTCCCGTTGCTGGATTTCATCCTGGAGCTGAGATATTAAAGCTCGCCGAAAGTGAAAAAAACGACCACCCCGGACCTGTCGTTTTGGCCGAGATCCCGACCCCGAGCGAGCGAGTCCAAACACATGATTTGGGGTACGGGGTGGCCCACGCTCACTGGAGAAAGCAATCCCGTTGCTGGATTTCATCCTGGAGCTGAGATATTAAAGCTCGCCGAAAGTGAAAAAAACGACCACCCCGGACCTGTCGTTTTGGCCGAGATCCCGACCCCGAGCGAGCGAGTCCAAACACATGATTTGGGGTACGGGGTGGCCCACGCTCACGGGAAAAAACAATCCCAGCGCTGGGTGTGGTCCCCGAGACGAGATATTAACGCTCGCCGAAAGTGAAAAAAACGACCACCCCGGACCTGTCGTTTTGGCCGAGGTCCCGACCCCGAGCGAGCGACACCAAACCCACCATTTGGGGTGTGAGCCGCCTCCGGGGTGGCCCACGCTCACTGGACAAAGCAATCCCGTTGCTGGATTTCATCCTGGAGCTGAGATATTAATGCTCGCCGAAAGTGAAAAAAACGACCACCCCGGACCTGTCGTTTTGGCCGAGATCCCGACCCCGAGCGAGCGAGTCCAAACACATGATTTGGGGTACGGGGTGGCCCACGCTCACTGGAAATAGCAATCCCATTGCTGGATTTCATCCTGGAGCTGAGATATGAACGCTCGCCGAAAGTGAAAAAAACGACCACCCCGGACCTGTCGTTTTGGCCGAGATCCCGACCCCGAGCGAGCGAGTCCAAACACATGATTTGGGGTACGGGGTGGCCCACGCTCACTGGAAAAAGCAATCCCGTTGCTGGATTTCATCCTGGAGCTGAGATATTAAAGCTCGCCGAAAGTGAAAAAAACGACCACCCCGGACCTGTCGTTTTGGCCGAGATCCCGACCCCGAGCGAGCGAGTCCAAACACATGATTTGGGGTACGGGGTGGCCCACGCTCACGGGAAAAAACAATCCCAGCGCTGGGTGTGGTCCCCGAGCCGAGATATTAACGCTCGCCGAAAGTGAAAAAAACGACCACCCCGGACCTGTCGTTTTGGCCGAGGTCCCGACCCCGAGCGAGCGACACCAAACCCACCATTTGGGGTGTGAGCCGCCTCCGGGGTGGCCCACGCTCACTGGACAAAGCAATCCCATTGCTGGATTTCATCCTGGAGCTGAGATATGAACGCTCGCCGAAAGTGAAAAAAACGACCACCCCGGACCTGTCGTTTTGGCCGAGATCCCGACCCCGAGCGAGCGAGTCCAAACACATGATTTGGGGTACGGGGTGGCCCACGCTCACTGGAAAAAGCAATCCCGTTGCTGGATTTCATCCTGGAGCTGAGATATTAAAGCTCGCCGAAAGTGAAAAAAACGACCACCCCGGACCTGTCGTTTTGGCCGAGATCCCGACCCCGAGCGAGCGAGTCCAAACACATGATTTGGGGTACGGGGTGGCCCACGCTCACGGGAAAAAACAATCCCAGCGCTGGGTGTGGTCCCCGAGCCGAGATATTAACGCTCGCCGAAAGTGAAAAAAACGACCACCCCGGACCTGTCGTTTTGGCCGAGGTCCCGACCCCGAGCGAGCGACACCAAACCCACCATTTGGGGTGTGAGCCGCCTCCGGGGTGGCCCACGCTCACTGGACAAAGCAATCCCGTTGCTGGATTTCATCCTGGAGCTGAGATATTAATGCTCGCCGAAAGTGAAAAAAACGACCACCCCGGACCTGTCGTTTTGGCCGAGATCCCGACCCCGAGCGAGCGAGTCCAAACACATGATTTGGGGTACGGGGTGGCCCACGCTCACTGGAAATAGCAATCCCATTGCTGGATTTCATCCTGGAGCTGAGATATGAACGCTCGCCGAAAGTGAAAAAAACGACCACCCCGGACCTGTCGTTTTGGCCGAGATCCCGACCCCGAGCGAGCGAGTCCAAACACATGATTTGGGGTACGGGGTGGCCCACGCTCACTGGAAAAAGCAATCCCGTTGCTGGATTTCATCCTGGAGCTGAGATATTAAAGCTCGCTGAAAGTGAAAAAAACGACCACCCCGGACCTGTCGTTTTGGCCGAGATCCCGACCCCGAGCGAGCGAGTCCAAACACATGATTTGGGGTCCGGGGTGGCCCACGCCCACTGGACAAAGCAGTCCCGTTGCTGGAATTCATCCTGGAGCTGAGATATTAAAGCTCGCCGAAAGTGAAAAAAACGACCACCCCGGACCAGTCGTTTTGGCCGAGATCCCGACCCCGAGCGAGCGAGACCAAACCCACCATTTGGGGTGTGAGCCGCCTCCGGGGTGGCCCACGCTCACAGGAAAAAGCAATCCCGTTGCCGGATTTCATCCTGGAGCTGAGATATTAAAGCTCGCCGAAAGTGAAAAAAACGACCACCCCGGACCTGTCGTTTTGGCCGAGGTCCCGACCCCGAGCGAGCGACACCAAACCCACCATTTGGGGTGTGAGCCGCCTCCGGGGTGGCCCACGCTCACTGGACAAAGCAATCCCGTTGCTGGATTTCATCCTGGAGCTGAGATATTAATGCTCGTCGAAAGTGAAAAAAACGACCACCCCGGACCTGTCGTTTTGGCCGAGATCCCGACCCCGAGCGAGCGAGTCCAAACACATGATTTGGGGTACGGGGTGGCCCACGCTCACTGGAAATAGCAATCCCATTGCTGGATTTCATCCTGGAGCTGAGATATGAACGCTCGCCGAAAGTGAAAAAAACGACCACCCCGGACCTGTCGTTTTGGCCGAGATCCCGACCCCGAGCGAGCGAGTCCAAACACATGATTTGGGGTACGGGGTGGCCCACGCTCACTGGAAAAAGCAATCCCGTTGCTGGATTTCATCCTGGAGCTGAGATATTAAAGCTCGCCGAAAGTGAAAAAAACGACCACCCCGGACCTGTCGTTTTGGCCGAGATCCCGACCCCGAGCGAGCGAGTCCAAACACATGATTTGGGGTACGGGGTGGCCCACGCTCACGGGAAAAAACAATCCCAGCGCTGGGTGTGGTCCCCGAGCCGAGATATTAACGCTCGCCGAAAGTGAAAAAAACGACCACCCCGGACCTGTCGTTTTGGCCGAGGTCCCGACCCCGAGCGAGCGACACCAAACCCACCATTTGGGGTGTGAGCCGCCTCCGGGGTGGCCCACGCTCACTGGACAAAGCAATCCCGTTGCTGGATTTCATCCTGGAGCTGAGATATTAATGCTCGCCGAAAGTGAAAAAAACGACCACCCCGGACCTGTCGTTTTGGCCGAGATCCCGACCCCGAGCGAGCGAGTCCAAACACATGATTTGGGGTACGGGGTGGCCCACGCTCACTGGAAATAGCAATCCCATTGCTGGATTTCATCCTGGAGCTGAGATATGAACGCTCGCCGAAAGTGAAAAAAACGACCACCCCGGACCTGTCGTTTTGGCCGAGATCCCGACCCCGAGCGAGCGAGTCCAAACACATGATTTGGGGTACGGGGTGGCCCACGCTCACTGGAAAAAGCAATCCCGTTGCTGGATTTCATCCTGGAGCTGAGATATTAAAGCTCGCCGAAAGTGAAAAAAACGACCACCCCGGACCTGTCGTTTTGGCCGAGATCCCGACCCCGAGCGAGCGAGTCCAAACACATGATTTGGGGTACGGGGTGGCCCACGCTCACGGGAAAAAACAATCCCAGCGCTGGGTGTGGTCCCCGAGCCGAGATATTAACGCTCGCACTCAGATATTAAAGCTCGCCGAAAGTGAAAAAAACGACCACCCCGGACCTGTCGTTTTGGCCGAGATCCCGACCCCGAGCGAGCGAGTCCAAACACATGATTTGGGGTACGGGGTGGCCCACGCTCACTGGAAATAGCAATCCCATTGCTGGATTTCATCCTGGAGCTGAGATATGAACGCTCGCCGAAAGTGAAAAAAACGACCACCCCGGACCTGTCGTTTTGGCCGAGATCCCGACCCCGAGCGAGCGAGTCCAAACACATGATTTGGGGTACGGGGTGGCCCACGCTCACTGGAAAAAGCAATCCCGTTGCTGGATTTCATCCTGGAGCTGAGATATTAAAGCTCGCCGAAAGTGAAAAAAACGACCACCCCGGACCTGTCGTTTTGGCCGAGATCCCGACCCCGAGCGAGCGAGTCCAAACACATGATTTGGGGTACGGGGTGGCCCACGCTCACGGGAAAAAACAATCCCAGCGCTGGGTGTGGTCCCCGAGACGAGATATTAACGCTCGCCGAAAGTGAAAAAAACGACCACCCCGGACCTGTCGTTTTGGCCGAGGTCCCGACCCCGAGCGAGCGACACCAAACCCACCATTTGGGGTGTGAGCCGCCTCCGGGGTGGCCCACGCTCACTGGACAAAGCAATCCCGTTGCTGGATTTCATCCTGGAGCTGAGATATTAATGCTCGCCGAAAGTGAAAAAAACGACCACCCCGGACCTGTCGTTTTGGCCGAGATCCCGACCCCGAGCGAGCGAGTCCAAACACATGATTTGGGGTACGGGGTGGCCCACGCTCACTGGAAATAGCAATCCCATTGCTGGATTTCATCCTGGAGCTGAGATATGAACGCTCGCCGAAAGTGAAAAAAACGACCACCCCGGACCTGTCGTTTTGGCCGAGATCCCGACCCCGAGCGAGCGAGTCCAAACACATGATTTGGGGTACGGGGTGGCCCACGCTCACTGGAAAAAGCAATCCCGTTGCTGGATTTCATCCTGGAGCTGAGATATTAAAGCTCGCCGAAAGTGAAAAAAACGACCACCCCGGACCTGTCGTTTTGGCCGAGATCCCGACCCCGAGCGAGCGAGTCCAAACACATGATTTGGGGTACGGGGTGGCCCACGCTCACGGGAAAAAACAATCCCAGCGCTGGGTGTGGTCCCCGAGCCGAGATATTAACGCTCGCCGAAAGTGAAAAAAACGACCACCCCGGACCTGTCGTTTTGGCCGAGGTCCCGACCCCGAGCGAGCGACACCAAACCCACCATTTGGGGTGTGAGCCGCCTCCGGGGTGGCCCACGCTCACTGGACAAAGCAATCCCATTGCTGGATTTCATCCTGGAGCTGAGATATGAACGCTCGCCGAAAGTGAAAAAAACGACCACCCCGGACCTGTCGTTTTGGCCGAGATCCCGACCCCGAGCGAGCGAGTCCAAACACATGATTTGGGGTACGGGGTGGCCCACGCTCACTGGAAAAAGCAATCCCGTTGCTGGATTTCATCCTGGAGCTGAGATATTAAAGCTCGCCGAAAGTGAAAAAAACGACCACCCCGGACCTGTCGTTTTGGCCGAGATCCCGACCCCGAGCGAGCGAGTCCAAACACATGATTTGGGGTACGGGGTGGCCCACGCTCACGGGAAAAAACAATCCCAGCGCTGGGTGTGGTCCCCGAGCCGAGATATTAACGCTCGCCGAAAGTGAAAAAAACGACCACCCCGGACCTGTCGTTTTGGCCGAGGTCCCGACCCCGAGCGAGCGACACCAAACCCACCATTTGGGGTGTGAGCCGCCTCCGGGGTGGCCCACGCTCACTGGACAAAGCAATCCCGTTGCTGGATTTCATCCTGGAGCTGAGATATTAATGCTCGCCGAAAGTGAAAAAAACGACCACCCCGGACCTGTCGTTTTGGCCGAGATCCCGACCCCGAGCGAGCGAGTCCAAACACATGATTTGGGGTACGGGGTGGCCCACGCTCACTGGAAATAGCAATCCCATTGCTGGATTTCATCCTGGAGCTGAGATATGAACGCTCGCCGAAAGTGAAAAAAACGACCACCCCGGACCTGTCGTTTTGGCCGAGATCCCGACCCCGAGCGAGCGAGTCCAAACACATGATTTGGGGTACGGGGTGGCCCACGCTCACTGGAAAAAGCAATCCCGTTGCTGGATTTCATCCTGGAGCTGAGATATTAAAGCTCGCTGAAAGTGAAAAAAACGACCACCCCGGACCTGTCGTTTTGGCCGAGATCCCGACCCCGAGCGAGCGAGTCCAAACACATGATTTGGGGTCCGGGGTGGCCCACGCCCACTGGACAAAGCAGTCCCGTTGCTGGAATTCATCCTGGAGCTGAGATATTAAAGCTCGCCGAAAGTGAAAAAAACGACCACCCCGGACCAGTCGTTTTGGCCGAGATCCCGACCCCGAGCGAGCGAGACCAAACCCACCATTTGGGGTGTGAGCCGCCTCCGGGGTGGCCCACGCTCACAGGAAAAAGCAATCCCGTTGCCGGATTTCATCCTGGAGCTGAGATATTAAAGCTCGCCGAAAGTGAAAAAAACGACCACCCCGGACCTGTCGTTTTGGCCGAGGTCCCGACCCCGAGCGAGCGACACCAAACCCACCATTTGGGGTGTGAGCCGCCTCCGGGGTGGCCCACGCTCACTGGACAAAGCAATCCCGTTGCTGGATTTCATCCTGGAGCTGAGATATTAATGCTCGTCGAAAGTGAAAAAAACGACCACCCCGGACCTGTCGTTTTGGCCGAGATCCCGACCCCGAGCGAGCGAGTCCAAACACATGATTTGGGGTACGGGGTGGCCCACGCTCACTGGAAATAGCAATCCCATTGCTGGATTTCATCCTGGAGCTGAGATATGAACGCTCGCCGAAAGTGAAAAAAACGACCACCCCGGACCTGTCGTTTTGGCCGAGATCCCGACCCCGAGCGAGCGAGTCCAAACACATGATTTGGGGTACGGGGTGGCCCACGCTCACTGGAAAAAGCAATCCCGTTGCTGGATTTCATCCTGGAGCTGAGATATTAAAGCTCGCCGAAAGTGAAAAAAACGACCACCCCGGACCTGTCGTTTTGGCCGAGATCCCGACCCCGAGCGAGCGAGTCCAAACACATGATTTGGGGTACGGGGTGGCCCACGCTCACGGGAAAAAACAATCCCAGCGCTGGGTGTGGTCCCCGAGCCGAGATATTAACGCTCGCCGAAAGTGAAAAAAACGACCACCCCGGACCTGTCGTTTTGGCCGAGGTCCCGACCCCGAGCGAGCGACACCAAACCCACCATTTGGGGTGTGAGCCGCCTCCGGGGTGGCCCACGCTCACTGGACAAAGCAATCCCGTTGCTGGATTTCATCCTGGAGCTGAGATATTAATGCTCGCCGAAAGTGAAAAAAACGACCACCCCGGACCTGTCGTTTTGGCCGAGATCCCGACCCCGAGCGAGCGAGTCCAAACACATGATTTGGGGTACGGGGTGGCCCACGCTCACTGGAAATAGCAATCCCATTGCTGGATTTCATCCTGGAGCTGAGATATGAACGCTCGCCGAAAGTGAAAAAAACGACCACCCCGGACCTGTCGTTTTGGCCGAGATCCCGACCCCGAGCGAGCGAGTCCAAACACATGATTTGGGGTACGGGGTGGCCCACGCTCACTGGAAAAAGCAATCCCGTTGCTGGATTTCATCCTGGAGCTGAGATATTAAAGCTCGCCGAAAGTGAAAAAAACGACCACCCCGGACCTGTCGTTTTGGCCGAGATCCCGACCCCGAGCGAGCGAGTCCAAACACATGATTTGGGGTACGGGGTGGCCCACGCTCACGGGAAAAAACAATCCCAGCGCTGGGTGTGGTCCCCGAGCCGAGATATTAACGCTCGCACTCAGATATTAAAGCTCGCCGAAAGTGAAAAAAACGACCACCCCGGACCTGTCGTTTTGGCCGAGATCCCGACCCCGAGCGAGCGAGTCCAAACACATGATTTGGGGTACGGGGTGGCCCACGCTCACTGGAAATAGCAATCCCATTGCTGGATTTCATCCTGGAGCTGAGATATGAACGCTCGCCGAAAGTGAAAAAAACGACCACCCCGGACCTGTCGTTTTGGCCGAGATTCCGACCCCGAGCGAGCGAGTCCAAACACATGATTTGGGGTACGGGGTGGCCCACGCTCACTGGAAAAAGCAATCCCGTTGCTGGATTTCATCCTGGAGCTGAGATACTAAAGCTCGGCGAAAGTGAAAAAAACGACCACCCCGGACCAGTCGTTTTGGCCGAGATCCCGACCCCGAGCGAGCGAGGACAAACCCACCATTTGGGGTGTGAGCCGCCTCCGGGGTGGCCCACGCTCACTGGAAAAAGCAATCCCGTTGCCGGATTTCATCCTGGAGCTGAGATATTAAAGCTCGCCGAAAGTGGAAAAAACGACCACCCCGGACCTGTCGTTTTGGCCGAGGTCCCGACCCCGAGCGAGCGACACCAAACCCACCATTTGGGGTG
Organism: Karalla daura; assembly: GCA_029224185.1. Taxonomy (NCBI): domain Eukaryota; kingdom Metazoa; phylum Chordata; class Actinopteri; order Chaetodontiformes; family Leiognathidae; genus Karalla; species Karalla daura. The sequence continues at coordinate 337,952 of JANZKI010000059.1, read as the reverse complement.
TGAGCCGCCTCCGGGGTGGCCCACGCTCACTGGACAAAGCAATCCCGTTGCTGGATTTCATCCTGGAGCTGAGATATTAATGCTCGTCGAAAGTGAAAAAAACGACCACCCCGGACCTGTCGTTTTGGCCGAGATCCCGACCCCGAGCGAGCGAGTCCAAACACATGATTTGGGGTACGGGGTGGCCCACGCTCACTGGAAATAGCAATCCCATTGCTGGATTTCATCCTGGAGCTGAGATATGAACGCTCGCCGAAAGTGAAAAAAACGACCACCCCGGACCTGTCGTTTTGGCCGAGATCCCGACCCCGAGCGAGCGAGTCCAAACACATGATTTGGGGTACGGGGTGGCCCACGCTCACTGGAAAAAGCAATCCCGTTGCTGGATTTCATCCTGGAGCTGAGATATTAAAGCTCGCCGAAAGTGAAAAAAACGACCACCCCGGACCTGTCGTTTTGGCCGAGATCCCGACCCCGAGCGAGCGAGTCCAAACACATGATTTGGGGTCCGGGGTGGCCCACGCCCACTGGACAAAGCAGTCCCGTTGCTGGAATTCATCCTGGAGCTGAGATATTAAAGCTCGCCGAAAGTGAAAAAAACGACCACCCCGGACCAGTCGTTTTGGCCGAGATCCCGACCCCGAGCGAGCGAGACCAAACCCACCATTTGGGGTGTGAGCCGCCTCCGGGGTGGCCCACGCTCACAGGAAAAAGCAATCCCGTTGCCGGATTTCATCCTGGAGCTGAGATATTAAAGCTCGCCGAAAGTGAAAAAAACGACCACCCCGGACCTGTCGTTTTGGCCGAGATCCCGACCCCGAGCGAGCGAGTCCAAACACATGATTTGGGGTACGGGGTGGCCCACGCTCACGGGAAAAAACAATCCCAGCGCTGGGTGTGGTCCCCGAGCCGAGATATTAACGCTCGCCGAAAGTGAAAAAAACGACCACCCCGGACCTGTCGTTTTGGCCGAGGTCCCGACCCCGAGCGAGCGACACCAAACCCACCATTTGGGGTGTGAGCCGCCTCCGGGGTGGCCCACGCTCACTGGACAAAGCAATCCCGTTGCTGGATTTCATCCTGGAGCTGAGATATTAATGCTCGCCGAAAGTGAAAAAAACGACCACCCCGGACCTGTCGTTTTGGCCGAGATCCCGACCCCGAGCGAGCGAGTCCAAACACATGATTTGGGGTACGGGGTGGCCCACGCTCACTGGAAATAGCAATCCCATTGCTGGATTTCATCCTGGAGCTGAGATATGAACGCTCGCCGAAAGTGAAAAAAACGACCACCCCGGACCTGTCGTTTTGGCCGAGATCCCGACCCCGAGCGAGCGAGTCCAAACACATGATTTGGGGTACGGGGTGGCCCACGCTCACTGGAAAAAGCAATCCCGTTGCTGGATTTCATCCTGGAGCTGAGATATTAAAGCTCGCCGAAAGTGAAAAAAACGACCACCCCGGACCTGTCGTTTTGGCCGAGATCCCGACCCCGAGCGAGCGAGTCCAAACACATGATTTGGGGTACGGGGTGGCCCACGCTCACGGGAAAAAACAATCCCAGCGCTGGGTGTGGTCCCCGAGCCGAGATATTAACGCTCGCACTCAGATATTAAAGCTCGCCGAAAGTGAAAAAAACGACCACCCCGGACCTGTCGTTTTGGCCGAGATCCCGACCCCGAGCGAGCGAGTCCAAACACATGATTTGGGGTACGGGGTGGCCCACGCTCACTGGAAATAGCAATCCCATTGCTGGATTTCATCCTGGAGCTGAGATATGAACGCTCGCCGAAAGTGAAAAAAACGACCACCCCGGACCTGTCGTTTTGGCCGAGATTCCGACCCCGAGCGAGCGAGTCCAAACACATGATTTGGGGTACGGGGTGGCCCACGCTCACTGGAAAAAGCAATCCCGTTGCTGGATTTCATCCTGGAGCTGAGATACTAAAGCTCGGCGAAAGTGAAAAAAACGACCACCCCGGACCAGTCGTTTTGGCCGAGATCCCGACCCCGAGCGAGCGAGGACAAACCCACCATTTGGGGTGTGAGCCGCCTCCGGGGTGGCCCACGCTCACTGGAAAAAGCAATCCCGTTGCCGGATTTCATCCTGGAGCTGAGATATTAAAGCTCGCCGAAAGTGGAAAAAACGACCACCCCGGACCTGTCGTTTTGGCCGAGGTCCCGACCCCGAGCGAGCGACACCAAACCCACCATTTGGGGTGTGAGCCGCCTCCGGGGTGGCCCACGCTCACTGGACAAAGCAATCCCGTTGCTGGATTTCATCCTGGAGCTGAGATATTAATGCTCGTCGAAAGTGAAAAAAACGACCACCCCGGACCTGTCGTTTTGGCCGAGATCCCGACCCCGAGCGAGCGAGTCCAAACACATGATTTGGGGTACGGGGTGGCCCACGCTCACTGGAAATAGCAATCCCATTGCTGGATTTCATCCTGGAGCTGAGATATGAACGCTCGCCGAAAGTGAAAAAAACGACCACCCCGGACCTGTCGTTTTGGCCGAGATCCCGACCCCGAGCGAGCGAGTCCAAACACATGATTTGGGGTACGGGGTGGCCCACGCTCACTGGAAAAAGCAATCCCGTTGCTGGATTTCATCCTGGAGCTGAGATATTAAAGCTCGCCGAAAGTGAAAAAAACGACCACCCCGGACCTGTCGTTTTGGCCGAGATCCCGACCCCGAGCGAGCGAGTCCAAACACATGATTTGGGGTACGGGGTGGCCCACGCTCACGGGAAAAAACAATCCCAGCGCTGGGTGTGGTCCCCGAGCCGAGATATTAACGCTCGCCGAAAGTGAAAAAAACGACCACCCCGGACCTGTCGTTTTGGCCGAGGTCCCGACCCCGAGCGAGCGACACCAAACCCACCATTTGGGGTGTGAGCCGCCTCCGGGGTGGCCCACGCTCACTGGACAAAGCAATCCCGTTGCTGGATTTCATCCTGGAGCTGAGATATTAATGCTCGCCGAAAGTGAAAAAAACGACCACCCCGGACCTGTCGTTTTGGCCGAGATCCCGACCCCGAGCGAGCGAGTCCAAACACATGATTTGGGGTACGGGGTGGCCCACGCTCACTGGAAATAGCAATCCCATTGCTGGATTTCATCCTGGAGCTGAGATATGAACGCTCGCCGAAAGTGAAAAAAACGACCACCCCGGACCTGTCGTTTTGGCCGAGATCCCGACCCCGAGCGAGCGAGTCCAAACACATGATTTGGGGTACGGGGTGGCCCACGCTCACTGGAAAAAGCAATCCCGTTGCTGGATTTCATCCTGGAGCTGAGATATTAAAGCTCGCCGAAAGTGAAAAAAACGACCACCCCGGACCTGTCGTTTTGGCCGAGATCCCGACCCCGAGCGAGCGAGTCCAAACACATGATTTGGGGTACGGGGTGGCCCACGCTCACGGGAAAAAACAATCCCAGCGCTGGGTGTGGTCCCCGAGCCGAGATATTAACGCTCGCCGAAAGTGAAAAAAACGACCACCCCGGACCTGTCGTTTTGGCCGAGGTCCCGACCCCGAGCGAGCGACACCAAACCCACCATTTGGGGTGTGAGCCGCCTCCGGGGTGGCCCACGCTCACTGGACAAAGCAATCCCATTGCTGGATTTCATCCTGGAGCTGAGATATGAACGCTCGCCGAAAGTGAAAAAAACGACCACCCCGGACCTGTCGTTTTGGCCGAGATCCCGACCCCGAGCGAGCGAGTCCAAACACATGATTTGGGGTACGGGGTGGCCCACGCTCACTGGAAAAAGCAATCCCGTTGCTGGATTTCATCCTGGAGCTGAGATATTAAAGCTCGCCGAAAGTGAAAAAAACGACCACCCCGGACCTGTCGTTTTGGCCGAGATCCCGACCCCGAGCGAGCGAGTCCAAACACATGATTTGGGGTACGGGGTGGCCCACGCTCACTGGAAATAGCAATCCCATTGCTGGATTTCATCCTGGAGCTGAGATATGAACGCTCGCCGAAAGTGAAAAAAACGACCACCCCGGACCTGTCGTTTTGGCCGAGATTCCGACCCCGAGCGAGCGAGTCCAAACACATGATTTGGGGTACGGGGTGGCCCACGCTCACTGGAAAAAGCAATCCCGTTGCTGGATTTCATCCTGGAGCTGAGATACTAAAGCTCGGCGAAAGTGAAAAAAACGACCACCCCGGACCAGTCGTTTTGGCCGAGATCCCGACCCCGAGCGAGCGAGGACAAACCCACCATTTGGGGTGTGAGCCGCCTCCGGGGTGGCCCACGCTCACTGGAAAAAGCAATCCCGTTGCCGGATTTCATCCTGGAGCTGAGATATTAAAGCTCGCCGAAAGTGGAAAAAACGACCACCCCGGACCTGTCGTTTTGGCCGAGGTCCCGACCCCGAGCGAGCGACACCAAACCCACCATTTGGGGTGTGAGCCGCCTCCGGGGTGGCCCACGCTCACTGGACAAAGCAATCCCGTTGCTGGATTTCATCCTGGAGCTGAGATATTAATGCTCGTCGAAAGTGAAAAAAACGACCACCCCGGACCTGTCGTTTTGGCCGAGATCCCGACCCCGAGCGAGCGAGTCCAAACACATGATTTGGGGTACGGGGTGGCCCACGCTCACTGGAAATAGCAATCCCATTGCTGGATTTCATCCTGGAGCTGAGATATGAACGCTCGCCGAAAGTGAAAAAAACGACCACCCCGGACCTGTCGTTTTGGCCGAGATCCCGACCCCGAGCGAGCGAGTCCAAACACATGATTTGGGGTACGGGGTGGCCCACGCTCACTGGAAAAAGCAATCCCGTTGCTGGATTTCATCCTGGAGCTGAGATATTAAAGCTCGCCGAAAGTGAAAAAAACGACCACCCCGGACCTGTCGTTTTGGCCGAGATCCCGACCCCGAGCGAGCGAGTCCAAACACATGATTTGGGGTACGGGGTGGCCCACGCTCACGGGAAAAAACAATCCCAGCGCTGGGTGTGGTCCCCGAGCCGAGATATTAACGCTCGCCGAAAGTGAAAAAAACGACCACCCCGGACCTGTCGTTTTGGCCGAGGTCCCGACCCCGAGCGAGCGACACCAAACCCACCATTTGGGGTGTGAGCCGCCTCCGGGGTGGCCCACGCTCACTGGACAAAGCAATCCCGTTGCTGGATTTCATCCTGGAGCTGAGATATTAATGCTCGCCGAAAGTGAAAAAAACGACCACCCCGGACCTGTCGTTTTGGCCGAGATCCCGACCCCGAGCGAGCGAGTCCAAACACATGATTTGGGGTACGGGGTGGCCCACGCTCACTGGAAATAGCAATCCCATTGCTGGATTTCATCCTGGAGCTGAGATATGAACGCTCGCCGAAAGTGAAAAAAACGACCACCCCGGACCTGTCGTTTTGGCCGAGATCCCGACCCCGAGCGAGCGAGTCCAAACACATGATTTGGGGTACGGGGTGGCCCACGCTCACTGGAAAAAGCAATCCCGTTGCTGGATTTCATCCTGGAGCTGAGATATTAAAGCTCGCCGAAAGTGAAAAAAACGACCACCCCGGACCTGTCGTTTTGGCCGAGATCCCGACCCCGAGCGAGCGAGTCCAAACACATGATTTGGGGTACGGGGTGGCCCACGCTCACGGGAAAAAACAATCCCAGCGCTGGGTGTGGTCCCCGAGCCGAGATATTAACGCTCGCCGAAAGTGAAAAAAACGACCACCCCGGACCTGTCGTTTTGGCCGAGGTCCCGACCCCGAGCGAGCGACACCAAACCCACCATTTGGGGTGTGAGCCGCCTCCGGGGTGGCCCACGCTCACTGGACAAAGCAATCCCATTGCTGGATTTCATCCTGGAGCTGAGATATGAACGCTCGCCGAAAGTGAAAAAAACGACCACCCCGGACCTGTCGTTTTGGCCGAGATCCCGACCCCGAGCGAGCGAGTCCAAACACATGATTTGGGGTACGGGGTGGCCCACGCTCACTGGAAAAAGCAATCCCGTTGCTGGATTTCATCCTGGAGCTGAGATATTAAAGCTCGCCGAAAGTGAAAAAAACGACCACCCCGGACCTGTCGTTTTGGCCGAGATCCCGACCCCGAGCGAGCGAGTCCAAACACATGATTTGGGGTACGGGGTGGCCCACGCTCACGGGAAAAAACAATCCCAGCGCTGGGTGTGGTCCCCGAGCCGAGATATTAACGCTCGCCGAAAGTGAAAAAAACGACCACCCCGGACCTGTCGTTTTGGCCGAGGTCCCGACCCCGAGCGAGCGACACCAAACCCACCATTTGGGGTGTGAGCCGCCTCCGGGGTGGCCCACGCTCACTGGACAAAGCAATCCCGTTGCTGGATTTCATCCTGGAGCTGAGATATTAATGCTCGCCGAAAGTGAAAAAAACGACCACCCCGGACCTGTCGTTTTGGCCGAGATCCCGACCCCGAGCGAGCGAGTCCAAACACATGATTTGGGGTACGGGGTGGCCCACGCTCACTGGAAATAGCAATCCCATTGCTGGATTTCATCCTGGAGCTGAGATATGAACGCTCGCCGAAAGTGAAAAAAACGACCACCCCGGACCTGTCGTTTTGGCCGAGATCCCGACCCCGAGCGAGCGAGTCCAAACACATGATTTGGGGTACGGGGTGGCCCACGCTCACTGGAAAAAGCAATCCCGTTGCTGGATTTCATCCTGGAGCTGAGATATTAAAGCTCGCCGAAAGTGAAAAAAACGACCACCCCGGACCTGTCGTTTTGGCCGAGATCCCGACCCCGAGCGAGCGAGTCCAAACACATGATTTGGGGTCCGGGGTGGCCCACGCCCACTAGACAAAGCAGTCCCGTTGCTGGAATTCATCCTGGAGCTGAGATATTAAAGCTCGCCGAAAGTGAAAAAAACGACCACCCCGGACCAGTCGTTTTGGCCGAGATCCCGACCCCGAGCGAGCGAGACCAAACCCACCATTTGGGGTGTGAGCCGCCTCCGGGGTGGCCCACGCTCACAGGAAAAAGCAATCCCGTTGCCGGATTTCATCCTGGAGCTGAGATATTAAAGCTCGCCGAAAGTGAAAAAAACGACCACCCCGGACCTGTCGTTTTGGCCGAGGTCCCGACCCCGAGCGAGCGACACCAAACCCACCATTTGGGGTGTGAGCCGCCTCCGGGGTGGCCCACGCTCACTGGACAAAGCAATCCCGTTGCTGGATTTCATCCTGGAGCTGAGATATTAATGCTCGTCGAAAGTGAAAAAAACGACCACCCCGGACCTGTCGTTTTGGCCGAGATCCCGACCCCGAGCGAGCGAGTCCAAACACATGATTTGGGGTACGGGGTGGCCCACGCTCACTGGAAAAAGCAATCCCGTTGCTGGATTTCATCCTGGAGCTGAGATATTAAAGCTCGCCGAAAGTGAAAAAAACGACCACCCCGGACCTGTCGTTTTGGCCGAGATCCCGACCCCGAGCGAGCGAGTCCAAACACATGATTTGGGGTACGGGGTGGCCCACGCTCACGGGAAAAAACAATCCCAGCGCTGGGTGTGGTCCCCGAGCCGAGATATTAACGCTCGCACTCAGATATTAAAGCTCGCCGAAAGTGAAAAAAACGACCACCCCGGACCTGTCGTTTTGGCCGAGATCCCGACCCCGAGCGAGCGAGTCCAAACACATGATTTGGGGTACGGGGTGGCCCACGCTCACTGGAAATAGCAATCCCATTGCTGGATTTCATCCTGGAGCTGAGATATGAACGCTCGCCGAAAGTGAAAAAAACGACCACCCCGGACCTGTCGTTTTGGCCGAGATTCCGACCCCGAGCGAGCGAGTCCAAACACATGATTTGGGGTACGGGGTGGCCCACGCTCACTGGAAAAAGCAATCCCGTTGCTGGATTTCATCCTGGAGCTGAGATACTAAAGCTCGGCGAAAGTGAAAAAAACGACCACCCCGGACCAGTCGTTTTGGCCGAGATCCCGACCCCGAGCGAGCGAGGACAAACCCACCATTTGGGGTGTGAGCCGCCTCCGGGGTGGCCCACGCTCACTGGAAAAAGCAATCCCGTTGCCGGATTTCATCCTGGAGCTGAGATATTAAAGCTCGCCGAAAGTGGAAAAAACGACCACCCCGGACCTGTCGTTTTGGCCGAGGTCCCGACCCCGAGCGAGCGACACCAAACCCACCATTTGGGGTGTGAGCCGCCTCCGGGGTGGCCCACGCTCACTGGACAAAGCAATCCCGTTGCTGGATTTCATCCTGGAGCTGAGATATTAATGCTCGTCGAAAGTGAAAAAAACGACCACCCCGGACCTGTCGTTTTGGCCGAGATCCCGACCCCGAGCGAGCGAGTCCAAACACATGATTTGGGGTACGGGGTGGCCCACGCTCACTGGAAATAGCAATCCCATTGCTGGATTTCATCCTGGAGCTGAGATATGAACGCTCGCCGAAAGTGAAAAAAACGACCACCCCGGACCTGTCGTTTTGGCCGAGATCCCGACCCCGAGCGAGCGAGTCCAAACACATGATTTGGGGTACGGGGTGGCCCACGCTCACTGGAAAAAGCAATCCCGTTGCTGGATTTCATCCTGGAGCTGAGATATTAAAGCTCGCCGAAAGTGAAAAAAACGACCACCCCGGACCTGTCGTTTTGGCCGAGATCCCGACCCCGAGCGAGCGAGTCCAAACACATGATTTGGGGTACGGGGTGGCCCACGCTCACGGGAAAAAACAATCCCAGCGCTGGGTGTGGTCCCCGAGCCGAGATATTAACGCTCGCCGAAAGTGAAAAAAACGACCACCCCGGACCTGTCGTTTTGGCCGAGGTCCCGACCCCGAGCGAGCGACACCAAACCCACCATTTGGGGTGTGAGCCGCCTCCGGGGTGGCCCACGCTCACTGGACAAAGCAATCCCGTTGCTGGATTTCATCCTGGAGCTGAGATATTAATGCTCGCCGAAAGTGAAAAAAACGACCACCCCGGACCTGTCGTTTTGGCCGAGATCCCGACCCCGAGCGAGCGAGTCCAAACACATGATTTGGGGTACGGGGTGGCCCACGCTCACTGGAAATAGCAATCCCATTGCTGGATTTCATCCTGGAGCTGAGATATGAACGCTCGCCGAAAGTGAAAAAAACGACCACCCCGGACCTGTCGTTTTGGCCGAGATCCCGACCCCGAGCGAGCGAGTCCAAACACATGATTTGGGGTACGGGGTGGCCCACGCTCACTGGAAAAAGCAATCCCGTTGCTGGATTTCATCCTGGAGCTGAGATATTAAAGCTCGCCGAAAGTGAAAAAAACGACCACCCCGGACCTGTCGTTTTGGCCGAGATCCCGACCCCGAGCGAGCGAGTCCAAACACATGATTTGGGGTACGGGGTGGCCCACGCTCACGGGAAAAAACAATCCCAGCGCTGGGTGTGGTCCCCGAGCCGAGATATTAACGCTCGCCGAAAGTGAAAAAAACGACCACCCCGGACCTGTCGTTTTGGCCGAGGTCCCGACCCCGAGCGAGCGACACCAAACCCACCATTTGGGGTGTGAGCCGCCTCCGGGGTGGCCCACGCTCACTGGACAAAGCAATCCCATTGCTGGATTTCATCCTGGAGCTGAGATATGAACGCTCGCCGAAAGTGAAAAAAACGACCACCCCGGACCTGTCGTTTTGGCCGAGATCCCGACCCCGAGCGAGCGAGTCCAAACACATGATTTGGGGTACGGGGTGGCCCACGCTCACTGGAAAAAGCAATCCCGTTGCTGGATTTCATCCTGGAGCTGAGATATTAAAGCTCGCCGAAAGTGAAAAAAACGACCACCCCGGACCTGTCGTTTTGGCCGAGATCCCGACCCCGAGCGAGCGAGTCCAAACACATGATTTGGGGTACGGGGTGGCCCACGCTCACTGGAAATAGCAATCCCATTGCTGGATTTCATCCTGGAGCTGAGATATGAACGCTCGCCGAAAGTGAAAAAAACGACCACCCCGGACCTGTCGTTTTGGCCGAGATTCCGACCCCGAGCGAGCGAGTCCAAACACATGATTTGGGGTACGGGGTGGCCCACGCTCACTGGAAAAAGCAATCCCGTTGCTGGATTTCATCCTGGAGCTGAGATACTAAAGCTCGGCGAAAGTGAAAAAAACGACCACCCCGGACCAGTCGTTTTGGCCGAGATCCCGACCCCGAGCGAGCGAGGACAAACCCACCATTTGGGGTGTGAGCCGCCTCCGGGGTGGCCCACGCTCACTGGAAAAAGCAATCCCGTTGCCGGATTTCATCCTGGAGCTGAGATATTAAAGCTCGCCGAAAGTGGAAAAAACGACCACCCCGGACCTGTCGTTTTGGCCGAGGTCCCGACCCCGAGCGAGCGACACCAAACCCACCATTTGGGGTGTGAGCCGCCTCCGGGGTGGCCCACGCTCACTGGACAAAGCAATCCCGTTGCTGGATTTCATCCTGGAGCTGAGATATTAATGCTCGTCGAAAGTGAAAAAAACGACCACCCCGGACCTGTCGTTTTGGCCGAGATCCCGACCCCGAGCGAGCGAGTCCAAACACATGATTTGGGGTACGGGGTGGCCCACGCTCACTGGAAATAGCAATCCCATTGCTGGATTTCATCCTGGAGCTGAGATATGAACGCTCGCCGAAAGTGAAAAAAACGACCACCCCGGACCTGTCGTTTTGGCCGAGATCCCGACCCCGAGCGAGCGAGTCCAAACACATGATTTGGGGTACGGGGTGGCCCACGCTCACTGGAAAAAGCAATCCCGTTGCTGGATTTCATCCTGGAGCTGAGATATTAAAGCTCGCCGAAAGTGAAAAAAACGACCACCCCGGACCTGTCGTTTTGGCCGAGATCCCGACCCCGAGCGAGCGAGTCCAAACACATGATTTGGGGTACGGGGTGGCCCACGCTCACGGGAAAAAACAATCCCAGCGCTGGGTGTGGTCCCCGAGCCGAGATATTAACGCTCGCCGAAAGTGAAAAAAACGACCACCCCGGACCTGTCGTTTTGGCCGAGGTCCCGACCCCGAGCGAGCGACACCAAACCCACCATTTGGGGTGTGAGCCGCCTCCGGGGTGGCCCACGCTCACTGGACAAAGCAATCCCGTTGCTGGATTTCATCCTGGAGCTGAGATATTAATGCTCGCCGAAAGTGAAAAAAACGACCACCCCGGACCTGTCGTTTTGGCCGAGATCCCGACCCCGAGCGAGCGAGTCCAAACACATGATTTGGGGTACGGGGTGGCCCACGCTCACTGGAAATAGCAATCCCATTGCTGGATTTCATCCTGGAGCTGAGATATGAACGCTCGCCGAAAGTGAAAAAAACGACCACCCCGGACCTGTCGTTTTGGCCGAGATCCCGACCCCGAGCGAGCGAGTCCAAACACATGATTTGGGGTACGGGGTGGCCCACGCTCACTGGAAAAAGCAATCCCGTTGCTGGATTTCATCCTGGAGCTGAGATATTAAAGCTCGCCGAAAGTGAAAAAAACGACCACCCCGGACCTGTCGTTTTGGCCGAGATCCCGACCCCGAGCGAGCGAGTCCAAACACATGATTTGGGGTACGGGGTGGCCCACGCTCACGGGAAAAAACAATCCCAGCGCTGGGTGTGGTCCCCGAGCCGAGATATTAACGCTCGCCGAAAGTGAAAAAAACGACCACCCCGGACCTGTCGTTTTGGCCGAGGTCCCGACCCCGAGCGAGCGACACCAAACCCACCATTTGGGGTGTGAGCCGCCTCCGGGGTGGCCCACGCTCACTGGACAAAGCAATCCCATTGCTGGATTTCATCCTGGAGCTGAGATATGAACGCTCGCCGAAAGTGAAAAAAACGACCACCCCGGACCTGTCGTTTTGGCCGAGATCCCGACCCCGAGCGAGCGAGTCCAAACACATGATTTGGGGTACGGGGTGGCCCACGCTCACTGGAAAAAGCAATCCCGTTGCTGGATTTCATCCTGGAGCTGAGATATTAAAGCTCGCCGAAAGTGAAAAAAACGACCACCCCGGACCTGTCGTTTTGGCCGAGATCCCGACCCCGAGCGAGCGAGTCCAAACACATGATTTGGGGTACGGGGTGGCCCACGCTCACGGGAAAAAACAATCCCAGCGCTGGGTGTGGTCCCCGAGCCGAGATATTAACGCTCGCCGAAAGTGAAAAAAACGACCACCCCGGACCTGTCGTTTTGGCCGAGGTCCCGACCCCGAGCGAGCGACACCAAACCCACCATTTGGGGTGTGAGCCGCCTCCGGGGTGGCCCACGCTCACTGGACAAAGCAATCCCGTTGCTGGATTTCATCCTGGAGCTGAGATATTAATGCTCGCCGAAAGTGAAAAAAACGACCACCCCGGACCTGTCGTTTTGGCCGAGATCCCGACCCCGAGCGAGCGAGTCCAAACACATGATTTGGGGTACGGGGTGGCCCACGCTCACTGGAAATAGCAATCCCATTGCTGGATTTCATCCTGGAGCTGAGATATGAACGCTCGCCGAAAGTGAAAAAAACGACCACCCCGGACCTGTCGTTTTGGCCGAGATCCCGACCCCGAGCGAGCGAGTCCAAACACATGATTTGGGGTACGGGGTGGCCCACGCTCACTGGAAAAAGCAATCCCGTTGCTGGATTTCATCCTGGAGCTGAGATATTAAAGCTCGCCGAAAGTGAAAAAAACGACCACCCCGGACCTGTCGTTTTGGCCGAGATCCCGACCCCGAGCGAGCGAGTCCAAACACATGATTTGGGGTCCGGGGTGGCCCACGCCCACTAGACAAAGCAGTCCCGTTGCTGGAATTCATCCTGGAGCTGAGATATTAAAGCTCGCCGAAAGTGAAAAAAACGACCACCCCGGACCAGTCGTTTTGGCCGAGATCCCGACCCCGAGCGAGCGAGACCAAACCCACCATTTGGGGTGTGAGCCGCCTCCGGGGTGGCCCACGCTCACAGGAAAAAGCAATCCCGTTGCCGGATTTCATCCTGGAGCTGAGATATTAAAGCTCGCCGAAAGTGAAAAAAACGACCACCCCGGACCTGTCGTTTTGGCCGAGGTCCCGACCCCGAGCGAGCGACACCAAACCCACCATTTGGGGTGTGAGCCGCCTCCGGGGTGGCCCACGCTCACTGGACAAAGCAATCCCGTTGCTGGATTTCATCCTGGAGCTGAGATATTAATGCTCGTCGAAAGTGAAAAAAACGACCACCCCGGACCTGTCGTTTTGGCCGAGATCCCGACCCCGAGCGAGCGAGTCCAAACACATGATTTGGGGTACGGGGTGGCCCACGCTCACTGGAAATAGCAATCCCATTGCTGGATTTCATCCTGGAGCTGAGATATGAACGCTCGCCGAAAGTGAAAAAAACGACCACCCCGGACCTGTCGTTTTGGCCGAGATCCCGACCCCGAGCGAGCGAGTCCAAACACATGATTTGGGGTACGGGGTGGCCCACGCTCACTGGAAAAAGCAATCCCGTTGCTGGATTTCATCCTGGAGCTGAGATATTAAAGCTCGCCGAAAGTGAAAAAAACGACCACCCCGGACCTGTCGTTTTGGCCGAGATCCCGACCCCGAGCGAGCGAGTCCAAACACATGATTTGGGGTACGGGGTGGCCCACGCTCACGGGAAAAAACAATCCCAGCGCTGGGTGTGGTCCCCGAGCCGAGATATTAACGCTCGCCGAAAGTGAAAAAAACGACCACCCCGGACCTGTCGTTTTGGCCGAGGTCCCGACCCCGAGCGAGCGACACCAAACCCACCATTTGGGGTGTGAGCCGCCTCCGGGGTGGCCCACGCTCACTGGACAAAGCAATCCCGTTGCTGGATTTCATCCTGGAGCTGAGATATTAATGCTCGCCGAAAGTGAAAAAAACGACCACCCCGGACCTGTCGTTTTGGCCGAGATCCCGACCCCGAGCGAGCGAGTCCAAACACATGATTTGGGGTACGGGGTGGCCCACGCTCACTGGAAATAGCAATCCCATTGCTGGATTTCATCCTGGAGCTGAGATATGAACGCTCGCCGAAAGTGAAAAAAACGACCACCCCGGACCTGTCGTTTTGGCCGAGATCCCGACCCCGAGCGAGCGAGTCCAAACACATGATTTGGGGTACGGGGTGGCCCACGCTCACGGGAAAAAACAATCCCAGCGCTGGGTGTGGTCCCCGAGCCGAGATATTAACGCTCGCACTCAGATATTAAAGCTCGCCGAAAGTGAAAAAAACGACCACCCCGGACCTGTCGTTTTGGCCGAGATCCCGACCCCGAGCGAGCGAGTCCAAACACATGATTTGGGGTACGGGGTGGCCCACGCTCACTGGAAATAGCAATCCCATTGCTGGATTTCATCCTGGAGCTGAGATATGAACGCTCGCCGAAAGTGAAAAAAACGACCACCCCGGACCTGTCGTTTTGGCCGAGATTCCGACCCCGAGCGAGCGAGTCCAAACACATGATTTGGGGTACGGGGTGGCCCACGCTCACTGGAAAAAGCAATCCCGTTGCTGGATTTCATCCTGGAGCTGAGATATTAAAGCTTGCCGAAAGTGAAAAAAACGACCACCCCGGACCTGTCGTTTTGGCCGAGATCCCGACCCCGAGCGAGCGAGTCCAAACACATGATTTGGGGTCCGGGGTGGCCCACGCCCACTGGACAAAGCAGTCCCGTTGCTGGATTTCATCCTGGAGCTGAGATATTAAAGCTCGCCGAAAGTGAAAAAAACGACCACCACGGACCAGTCGTTTTGGCCGAGATCCCGACCCCGAGCGAGCGAGACCAAACCCACCATTTGGGGTGTGAGCCGCCTCCGGGGTGGCCCACGCTCACAGGAAAAAGCAATCCCGTTGCCGGATTTCATCCTGGAGCTGAGATATTAAAGCTCGCCGAAAGTGGAAAAAACGACCACCCCGGACCTGTCATTTTGGCTGAGATCCCGACCCCGAGCGAGCGAGCCCAAACCCACCATTTGGGGTGTGAGCCGCCTCCGGGGTGGCCCACGCTCACTGGAAAAAGCAATCCCGTTGCCGGATTTCATCCTGGAGCTGAGATATTAAAGCTCGCCGAAAGTGGAAAAAACGACCACCCCGGACCTGTCGTTTTGGCCGAGATCCCGACCCCGAGCGAGCGAGTCCAAACACATGATTTGGGGTCCGGGGTGGCCCACGCCCACTGGACAAAGCAGTCCCGTTGCTGGATTTCATCCTGGAGCTGAGATATTAAAGCTCGCCGAAAGTGAAAAAAACGACCACCCCGGACCTGTCGTTTTGGCCGAGATCCCGACCCCGAGCGAGCGAGTCCAAACACATGATTTGGGGTCCGGGGTGGCCCACGCCCACTGGACAAAGCAGTCCCGTTGCTGGATTTCATCCTGGAGCTGAGATATTAAAGCTCGCCGAAAGTGAAAAAAACGACCACCCCGGACCTGTCGTTTTGGCCGAGGTCCCGACCCCGAGCGAGCGACACCAAACCCACCATTTGGGGTGTGAGCCGCCTCCGGGGTGGCCCACGCTCACTGGACAAAGCAATCCCGTTGCTGGATTTCATCCTGGAGCTGAGATATTAATGCTCGCCGAAAGTGAAAAAAACGACCACCCCGGACCTGTCGTTTTGGCCGAGATCCCGACCCCGAGCGAGCGAGTCCAAACACATGATTTGGGGTACGGGGTGGCCCACGCTCACTGGAAATAGCAATCCCATTGCTGGATTTCATCCTGGAGCTGAGATATGAACGCTCGCCGAAAGTGAAAAAAACGACCACCCCGGACCTGTCGTTTTGGCCGAGATCCCGACCCCGAGCGAGCGAGTCCAAACACATGATTTGGGGTACGGGGTGGCCCACGCTCACGGGAAAAAACAATCCCAGCGCTGGGTGTGGTCCCCGAGCCGAGATATTAACGCTCGCCGAAAGTGAAAAAAACGACCACCCCGGACCTGTCGTTTTGGCCGAGATCCCGACCCCGAGCGAGCGACACCAAACCCACCATTTGGGGTGTGAGCCGCCTCCGGGGTGGCCCACGCTCACTGGACAAAGCAATCCCGTTGCTGGATTTCATCCTGGAGCTGAGATATGAACGCTCGCCGAAAGTGAAAAAAACGACCACCCCGGACTTGTCGTTTTGGCCGAGATCCCGACCCCGAGCGAGCGAGACCAAACCCACCATTTGGGGTGTGAGCCGCCTCCGGGGTGGCCCACGCTCACTGGACAAAGCAATCCCGTTGCTGGATTTCATCCTGGAGCTGAGATATTAAAGCTCGCCGAAAGTGAAAAAAACGACCACCCCGGACCTGTCGTTTTGGCCGAGATCCCGACCCCGAGCGAGCGAGTCCAAACACATGATTTGGGGTACGGGGTGGCCCACGCTCACTGGAAAAAGCAATCCCATTGCTGGATTTCATCCTGGAGCTGAGATATGAAAGCTCGCCGAAAGTGAAAAAAACGACCACCCCGGACCTGTCGTTTTGGCCGAGATTCCGACCCCGAGCGAGCGAGTCCAAACACATGATTTGGGGTACGGGGTGGCCCACGCTCACTGGAAAAAGCAATCCCGTTGCTGGATTTCATCCTGGAGCTGAGATATTAAAGCTCGCCGAAAGTGAAAAAAACGACCACCCCGGACCTGTCGTTTTGGCCGAGATCCCGACCCCGAGCGAGCGAGTCCAAACACATGATTTGGGGTCCGGGGTGGCCCACGCCCACTGGACAAAGCAGTCCCGTTGCTGGATTTCATCCTGGAGCTGAGATATGAACGCTCGCCGAAAGTGAAAAAAACGACCACCCCGGACCAGTCGTTTTGGCCGAGATCCCGACCCCGAGCGAGCGAGACCAAACCCACCATTTGGGGTGTGAGCCGCCTCCGGGGTGGCCCACGCTCACAGGAAAAAGCAATCCCGTTGCCGGATTTCATCCTGGAGCTGAGATATTAAAGCTCGCCGAAAGTGAAAAAAACGACCACCCCGGACCTGTCGTTTTGGCTGAGATCCCGACCCCGAGCGAGCGAGCCCAAACCCACCATTTGGGGTGTGAGCCGTCTCCGGGGTGGCCCACGCTCACTGGAAAAAGCAATCCCGTTGCCGGATTTCATCCTGGAGCTGAGATATTAAAGCTCGCCGAAAGTGGAAAAAACGACCACCCCGGACCTGTCGTTTTGGCCGAGATCCCGACCCCGAGCGAGCGAGTCCAAACACATGATTTGGGGTACGGGGTGGCCCACGCTCACGGGAAAAAACAATCCCAGCGCTGGGTGTGGTCCCCGAGCCGAGATGTTAACGCTCGCCGAAAGTGAAAAAAACGACCACCCCGGACCTGTCGTTTTGGCCGAGGTCCCGACCCCGAGCGAGCGAGCCCAAACCCACCATTTGGGGTGTGAGCCGTCTCCGGGGTGGCCCACGCTCACTGGAAAAAGCAATCCCGTTGCCGGATTTCATCCTGGAGCTGAGATATTAAAGCTCGCCGAAAGTGGAAAAAACGACCACCCCGGACCTGTCGTTTTGGCCGAGATCCCGACCCCGAGCGAGCGAGTCCAAACACATGATTTGGGGTCCGGGGTGGCCCACGCTCACTGGACAAAGCAGTCCCGTTGCTGGATTTCATCCTGGAGCTGAGATATTAAAGCTCGCCGAAAGTGAAAAAAACGACCACCCCGGACCTGTCGTTTTGGCCGAGATCCCGACCCCGAGCGAGCGAGTCCAAACACATGATTTGGGGTACGGGGTGGCCCACGCTCACTGGAAATAGCAATCCCATTGCTGGATTTCATCCTGGAGCTGAGATATGAACGCTCGCCGAAAGTGAAAAAAACGACCACCCCGGACCTGTCGTTTTGGCTGAGATCCCGACCCCGAGCGAGCGAGTCCAAACACATGATTTGGGGTACGGGGTGGCCCACGCTCACTGGAGAAAGCAATCCCGTTGCTGGATTTCATCCTGGAGCTGAGATATTAAAGCTCGCCGAAAGTGAAAAAAACGACCACCCCGGACCTGTCGTTTTGGCCGAGATCCCGACCCCGAGCGAGCGAGTCCAAACACATGATTTGGGGTCCGGGGTGGCCCACGCCCACTGGACAAAGCAGTCCCGTTGCTGGATTTCATCCTGGAGCTGAGATATTAAAGCTCGCCGAAAGTGAAAAAAACGACCACCCCGGACCTGTCGTTTTGGCCGAGATCCCGACCCCGAGCGAGCGAGTCCAAACACATGATTTGGGGTCCGGGGTGGCCCACGCCCACTGGACAAAGCAGTCCCGTTGCTGGATTTCATCCTGGAGCTGAGATATGAACGCTCGCCGAAAGTGAAAAAAACGACCACCCCGGACCAGTCGTTTTGGCCGAGATCCCGACCCCGAGCGAGCGAGACCAAACCCACCATTTGGGGTGTGAGCCGCCTCCGGGGTGGCCCACGCTCACAGGAAAAAGCAATCCCGTTGCCGGATTTCATCCTGGAGCTGAGATATTAAAGCTCGCCGAAAGTGAAAAAAACGACCACCCCGGACCTGTCGTTTTGGCTGAGATCCCGACCCCGAGCGAGCGAGCCCAAACCCACCATTTGGGGTGTGAGCCGTCTCCGGGGTGGCCCACGCTCACTGGAAAAAGCAATCCCGTTGCCGGATTTCATCCTGGAGCTGAGATATTAAAGCTCGCCGAAAGTGGAAAAAACGACCACCCCGGACCTGTCGTTTTGGCCGAGATCCCGACCCCGAGCGAGCGAGTCCAAACACATGATTTGGGGTACGGGGTGGCCCACGCTCACGGGAAAAAACAATCCCAGCGCTGGGTGTGGTCCCCGAGCCGAGATGTTAACGCTCGCCGAAAGTGAAAAAAACGACCACCCCGGACCTGTCGTTTTGGCCGAGGTCCCGACCCCGAGCGAGCGAGCCCAAACCCACCATTTGGGGTGTGAGCCGTCTCCGGGGTGGCCCACGCTCACTGGAAAAAGCAATCCCGTTGCCGGATTTCATCCTGGAGCTGAGATATTAAAGCTCGCCGAAAGTGGAAAAAACGACCACCCCGGACCTGTCGTTTTGGCCGAGATCCCGACCCCGAGCGAGCGAGTCCAAACACATGATTTGGGGTCCGGGGTGGCCCACGCTCACTGGACAAAGCAGTCCCGTTGCTGGATTTCATCCTGGAGCTGAGATATTAAAGCTCGCCGAAAGTGAAAAAAACGACCACCCCGGACCTGTCGTTTTGGCCGAGATCCCGACCCCGAGCGAGCGAGTCCAAACACATGATTTGGGGTACGGGGTGGCCCACGCTCACTGGAAATAGCAATCCCATTGCTGGATTTCATCCTGGAGCTGAGATATGAACGCTCGCCGAAAGTGAAAAAAACGACCACCCCGGACCTGTCGTTTTGGCTGAGATCCCGACCCCGAGCGAGCGAGTCCAAACACATGATTTGGGGTACGGGGTGGCCCACGCTCACTGGAGAAAGCAATCCCGTTGCTGGATTTCATCCTGGAGCTGAGATATTAAAGCTCGCCGAAAGTGAAAAAAACGACCACCCCGGACCTGTCGTTTTGGCCGAGATCCCGACCCCGAGCGAGCGAGTCCAAACACATGATTTGGGGTCCGGGGTGGCCCACGCCCACTGGACAAAGCAGTCCCGTTGCTGGATTTCATCCTGGAGCTGAGATATTAAAGCTCGCCGAAAGTGAAAAAAACGACCACCCCGGACCTGTCGTTTTGGCCGAGATCCCGACCCCGAGCGAGCGAGTCCAAACACATGATTTGGGGTCCGGGGTGGCCCACGCCCACTGGACAAAGCAGTCCCGTTGCTGGATTTCATCCTGGAGCTGAGATATTAAAGCTCGCCGAAAGTGAAAAAAA
Organism: Karalla daura; assembly: GCA_029224185.1. Lineage (NCBI taxonomy): Eukaryota > Metazoa > Chordata > Actinopteri > Chaetodontiformes > Leiognathidae > Karalla > Karalla daura. The sequence goes on along the minus strand of JANZKI010000059.1, from coordinate 318,138 downwards.
CGACCACCCCGGACCTGTCGTTTTGGCCGAGGTCCCGACCCCGAGCGAGCGACACCAAACCCACCATTTGGGGTGTGAGCCGCCTCCGGGGTGGCCCACGCTCACTGGACAAAGCAATCCCGTTGCTGGATTTCATCCTGGAGCTGAGATATTAATGCTCGCCGAAAGTGAAAAAAACGACCACCCCGGACCTGTCGTTTTGGCCGAGATCCCGACCCCGAGCGAGCGAGTCCAAACACATGATTTGGGGTACGGGGTGGCCCACGCTCACTGGAAAAAGCAATCCCGTTGCTGGATTTCATCCTGGAGCTGAGATATTAAAGCTCGCCGAAAGTGAAAAAAACGACCACCCCGGACCTGTCGTTTTGGCCGAGATCCCGACCCCGAGCGAGCGAGTCCAAACACATGATTTGGGGTACGGGGTGGCCCACGCTCACGGGAAAAAACAATCCCAGCGCTGGGTGTGGTCCCCGAGCCGAGATATTAACGCTCGCCGAAAGTGAAAAAAACGACCACCCCGGACCTGTCGTTTTGGCCGAGATCCCGACCCCGAGCGAGCGACACCAAACCCACCATTTGGGGTGTGAGCCGCCTCCGGGGTGGCCCACGCTCACTGGACAAAGCAATCCCGTTGCTGGATTTCATCCTGGAGCTGAGATATGAACGCTCGCCGAAAGTGAAAAAAACGACCACCCCGGACTTGTCGTTTTGGCCGAGATCCCGACCCCGAGCGAGCGAGACCAAACCCACCATTTGGGGTGTGAGCCGCCTCCGGGGTGGCCCACGCTCACTGGACAAAGCAATCCCGTTGCTGGATTTCATCCTGGAGCTGAGATATTAAAGCTCGCCGAAAGTGAAAAAAACGACCACCCCGGACCTGTCGTTTTGGCCGAGATCCCGACCCCGAGCGAGCGAGTCCAAACACATGATTTGGGGTACGGGGTGGCCCACGCTCACTGGAAAAAGCAATCCCATTGCTGGATTTCATCCTGGAGCTGAGATATGGACGCTCGCCGAAAGTGAAAAAAACGACCACCCCGGACCTGTCGTTTTGGCCGAGATTCCGACCCCGAGCGAGCGAGTCCAAACACATGATTTGGGGTACGGGGTGGCCCACGCTCACTGGAAAAAGCAATCCCGTTGCTGGATTTCATCCTGGAGCTGAGATATTAAAGCTCGCCGAAAGTGAAAAAAACGACCACCCCGGACCTGTCGTTTTGGCCGAGATCCCGACCCCGAGCGAGCGAGTCCAAACACATGATTTGGGGTCCGGGGTGGCCCACGCCCACTGGACAAAGCAGTCCCGTTGCTGGATTTCATCCTGGAGCTGAGATATGAACGCTCGCCGAAAGTGAAAAAAACGACCACCCCGGACCAGTCGTTTTGGCCGAGATCCCGACCCCGAGCGAGCGAGACCAAACCCACCATTTGGGGTGTGAGCCGCCTCCGGGGTGGCCCACGCTCACAGGAAAAAGCAATCCCGTTGCCGGATTTCATCCTGGAGCTGAGATATTAAAGCTCGCCGAAAGTGGAAAAAACGACCACCCCGGACCTGTCATTTTGGCTGAGATCCCGACCCCGAGCGAGCGAGCCCAAACCCACCATTTGGGGTGTGAGCCGTCTCCGGGGTGGCCCACGCTCACTGGAAAAAGCAATCCCGTTGCTGGATTTCATCCTGGAGATGAGATATTAAAGCTCGCCGAAAGTGGAAAAAACGACCACCCCGGACCTGTCGTTTTGGCCGAGATCCCGACCCCGAGCGAGCGAGACCAAACCCACCATTTGGGGTGTGAGCCGCCTCCGGGGTGGCCCACGCTCACTGGACAAAGCAATCCCGTTGCTGGATTTCATCCTGGAGCTGAGATATGAACGCTCGCCGAAAGTGAAAAAAACGACCACCCCGGACCTGTCGTTTTGGCCGAGATCCCGACCCCGAGCGAGCGAGTCCAAACACATGATTTGGGGTACGGGGTGGCCCACGCTCACGGGAAAAAACAATCCCAGCGCTGGGTGTGGTCCCCGAGCCGAGATGTTAACGCTCGCCGAAAGTGAAAAAAACGACCACCCCGGACCTGTCGTTTTGGCCGAGGTCCCGACCCCGAGCGAGCGACACCAAACCCACCATTTGGGGTGTGAGCCGCCTCCGGGGTGGCCCACGCTCACTGGACAAAGCAATCCCGTTGCTGGATTTCATCCTGGAGCTGAGATATTAAAGCTCGCCGAAAGTGAAAAAAACGACCACCCCGGACCTGTCGTTTTGGCCGAGATCCCGACCCCGAGCGAGCGAGTCCAAACACATGATTTGGGGTCCGGGGTGGCCCACGCTCACTGGACAAAGCAGTCCCGTTGCTGGATTTCATCCTGGAGCTGAGATATTAAAGCTCGCCGAAAGTGAAAAAAACGACCACCCCGGACCTGTCGTTTTGGCCGAGATCCCGACCCCGAGCGAGCGAGTCCAAACACATGATTTGGGGTACGGGGTGGCCCACGCTCACTGGAAATAGCAATCCCATTGCTGGATTTCATCCTGGAGCTGAGATATGAACGCTCGCCGAAAGTGAAAAAAACGACCACCCCGGACCTGTCGTTTTGGCCGAGATCCCGACCCCGAGCGAGCGAGTCCAAACACATGATTTGGGGTACGGGGTGGCCCACGCTCACTGGAGAAAGCAATCCCGTTGCTGGATTTCATCCTGGAGCTGAGATATTAAAGCTCGCCGAAAGTGAAAAAAACGACCACCCCGGACCTGTCGTTTTGGCCGAGATCCCGACCCCGAGCGAGCGAGTCCAAACACATGATTTGGGGTCCGGGGTGGCCCACGCCCACTGGACAAAGCAGTCCCGTTGCTGGATTTCATCCTGGAGCTGAGATATTAAAGCTCGCCGAAAGTGAAAAAAACGACCACCCCGGACCTGTCGTTTTGGCCGAGATCCCGACCCCGAGCGAGCGAGTCCAAACACATGATTTGGGGTCCGGGGTGGCCCACGCCCACTGGACAAAGCAGTCCTGTTGCTGGATTTCATCCTGGAGCTGAGCTATTAAAGCTCGCCGAAAGTGAAAAAAACGACCACCCCGGACCTGTCGTTTTGGCCGAGGTCCCGACCCCGAGCGAGCGACACCAAACCCACCATTTGGGCGAGATCCCGACCCCGAGCGAGCGAGTCCAAACACATGATTTGGGGTACGGGGTGGCCCACGCTCACTGGAAATAGCAATCCCATTGCTGGATTTCATCCTGGAGCTGAGATATGAACGCTCGCCGAAAGTGAAAAAAACGACCACCCCGGACCTGTCGTTTTGGCCGAGATCCCGACCCCGAGCGAGCGAGTCCAAACACATGATTTGGGGTACGGGGTGGCCCACGCTCACGGGAAAAAACAATCCCAGCGCTGGGTGTGGTCCCCGAGCCGAGATATTAACGCTCGCCGAAAGTGAAAAAAACGACCACCCCGGACCTGTCGTTTTGGCCGAGGTCCCGACCCCGAGCGAGCGACACCAAACCCACCATTTGGGGTGTGAGCCGCCTCCGGGGTGGCCCACGCTCACTGGACAAAGCAATCCCGTTGCTGGATTTCATCCTGGAGCTGAGATATGAACGCTCGCCGAAAGTGAAAAAAACGACCACCCCGGACCTGTCGTTTTGGCCGAGATCCCGATCCCGAGCGAGCGAGACCAAACCCACCATTTGGGGTGTGAGCCGCCTCCGGGGTGGCCCACGCTCACTGGACAAAGCAATCCCGTTGCTGGATTTCATCCTGGAGCTGAGATATTAAAGCTCGCCGAAAGTGAAAAAAACGACCACCCCGGACCTGTCGTTTTGGCCGAGATCCCGACCCCGAGCGAGCGAGTCCAAACACATGATTTGGGGTCCGGGGTGGCCCACGCTCACTGGAAAAAGCAATCCCGTTGCTGGATTTCATCCTGGAGCTGAGATATTAAAGCTCGCCGAAAGTGAAAAAAACGTCCACCCCGGACCTGTCGTTTTGGCCGAGATCCAGACCCCGAGCGAGCGAGTCCAAACACATGATTTGGGGTCCGGGGTGGCCCACGCCCACTGGACAAAGCAGTCCCGTTGCTGGATTTCATCCTGGAGCTGAGATATTAAAGCTCGCCGAAAGTGAAAAAAACGACCACCCCGGACCTGTCGTTTTGGCCGAGATCCCGACCCCGAGCGAGCGAGTCCAAACACATGATTTGGGGTCCGGGGTGGCCCACGCCCACTGGACAAAGCAGTCCCGTTGCTGGATTTCATCCTGGAGCTGAGATATTAAAGCTCGCCGAAAGTGAAAAAAACGACCACCCCGGACCTGTCGTTTTGGCCGAGGTCCCGACCCCGAGCGAGCGAGACCAAACCCACCATTTGGGGTGTGAGCCGCCTCCGGGGTGGCCCACGCTCACTGGACAAAGCAATCCCGTTGCTGGATTTCATCCTGGAGCTGAGATATTAAAGCTCGCCGAAAGTGAAAAAAACGACCACCCCGGACCTGTCGTTTTGGCCGAGGTCCCGACCCCGAGCGAGCGAGACCAAACCCACCATTTGGGGTGTGAGCCGCCTCCGGGGTGGCCCACGCTCACTGGACAAAGCAATCCCGTTGCTGGATTTCATCCTGGAGCTGAGATATGAACGCTCGCCGAAAGTGAAAAAAACGACCACCCCGGACCTGTCGTTTTGGCCGAGATCCCGACCCCGAGCAAGCGAGACCAAACCCACCATTTGGGGTGTGAGCCGCCTCCGGGGTGGCCCACGCTCACTGGACAAAGCAATCCCGTTGCTGGATTTCATCCTGGAGCTGAGATATTAAAGCTCGCCGAAAGTGAAAAAAACGACCACCCCGGACCTGTCGTTTTGGCCGAGGTCCCGACCCCGAGCGAGCGACACCAAACCCACCATTTGGGGTGTGAGCCGCCTCCGGGGTGGCCCACGCTCACTGGACAAAGCAGTCCCGTTGCTGGATTTCATCCTGGAGCTGAGATATGAACGCTCGCCGAAAGTTAAAAAAACGACCACCCCGGACCTGTCGTTTTGGCCGAGATCCCGATCCCGAGCAAGCGAGACCAAACCCACCATTTGGGGTGTGAGCCGCCTCCGGGTTGGCCCAAGCTCACTGGACAAAGCAATCCCGTTGCTGGATTTCATCCTGGAGCTGAGATATTAAAGCTCGCCGAAAGTGAAAAAAACGACCACCCCGGACCTGTCGTTTTGGCCGAGATCCCGACCCCGAGCGAGCGAGTCCAAACACATGATTTGGGGTACGGGGTGGCCCACGCTCACTGGAAATAGCAATCCCATTGCTGGATTTCATCCTGGAGCTGAGAAATGAACGCTCGCCGAAAGTGAAAAAAACGACCACCCCGGACCTGTCGTTTTGGCCGAGATCCCGACCCCGAGCGAGCGAGTCCAAACACATGATTTGGGGTACGGGGTGGCCCACGCTCACTGGAAAAAGCAATCCCGTTGCTGGATTTCATCCTGGAGCTGAGATATTAAAGTTCGCCGAAAGTGAAAAAAACGACCACCCCGGACCTGTCGTTTTGGCCGAGATCCCGACCCCGAGCGAGCGAGACCAAACCCACCATTTGGGGTGTGAGCCGCCTCCGGGGTGGCCCACGCTCACTGGACAAAGCAATCCCGTTGCTGGATTTCATCCTGGAGCTGAGATATTAAAGCTCGCCGAAAGTGAAAAAAACGACCACCCCGGACCTTTCGTTTTGGCCGAGATCCCGACCCCGAGCGAGCGAGTCCAAACACATGATTTGGGGTACGGGGTGGCCCACGCTCACTGGAAATAGCAATCCCATTGCTGAATTTCATCCTGGAGCTGAGATATGAACGCTCGCCGAAAGTGAAAAAAACGACCACCCCGGACCTGTCGTTTTGGCCGAGATCCCGACCCCGAGCGAGCGAGTCCAAACACATGATTTGGGGTACGGGGTGGCCCACGCTCACGGGAAAAAACAATCCCAGCGATGGGTGTGGTCCCCGAGCCGAGATATTAACGCTCGCCGAAAGTGAAAAAAACGACCACCCCGGACCTGTCGTTTTGGCCGAGGTCCCGACCCCGAGCGAGCGACACCAAACCCACCATTTGGGGTGTGAGCCGCCTCCGGGGTGGCCCACGCTCACTGGACAAAGCAATCCCGTTGCTGGATTTCATCCTGGAGCTGAGATATGAACGCTCGCCGAAAGTGAAAAAAACGACCACCCCGGACCTGTCGTTTTGGCCGAGATCCCGATCCCGAGCGAGCGAGACCAAACCCACCATTTGGGGTGTGAGCCGCCTCCGGGGTGGCCCACGCTCACTGGACAAAGCAATCCCGTTGCTGGATTTCATCCTGGAGCTGAGATATTAAAGCTCGCCGAAAGTGAAAAAAACGACCACCCCGGACCTGTCGTTTTGGCCGAGATCCCGACCCCGAGCGAGCGAGTCCAAACACATGATTTGGGGTCCGGGGTGGCCCACGCCCACTGGACAAAGCAGTCCCGTTGCTGGATTTCATCCTGGAGCTGAGATATTAAAGCTCGCCGAAAGTGAAAAAAACGACCACCCCGGACCTGTCGTTTTGGCCGAGATCCCGACCCCGAGCGAGCGAGTCCAAACACATGATTTGGGGTCCGGGGTGGCCCACGCCCACTGGACAAAGCAGTCCCGTTGCTGGATTTCATCCTGGAGCTGAGATATTAAAGCTCGCCGAAAGTGAAAAAAACGACCACCCCGGACCTGTCGTTTTGGCCGAGGTCCCGACCCCGAGCGAGCGAGACCAAACCCACCATTTGGGGTGTGAGCCGCCTCCGGGGTGGCCCACGCTCACTGGACAAAGCAATCCCGTTGCTGGATTTCATCCTGGAGCTGAGATATTAAAGCTCGCCGAAAGTGAAAAAAACGACCACCCCGGACCTGTCGTTTTGGCCGAGGTCCCGACCCCGAGCGAGCGAGACCAAACCCACCATTTGGGGTGTGAGCCGCCTCCGGGGTGGCCCACGCTCACTGGACAAAGCAATCCCGTTGCTGGATTTCATCCTGGAGCTGAGATATGAACGCTCGCCGAAAGTGAAAAAAACGACCACCCCGGACCTGTCGTTTTGGCCGAGATCCCGACCCCGAGCGAGCGAGACCAAACCCACCATTTGGGGTGTGAGCCGCCTCCGGGGTGGCCCACGCTCACTGGACAAAGCAATCCCGTTGCTGGATTTCATCCTGGAGCTGAGATATTAAAGCTCGCCGAAAGTGAAAAAAACGACCACCCCGGACCTGTCGTTTTGGCCGAGGTCCCGACCCCGAGCGAGCGACACCAAACCCACAATTTGGGGTGTGAGCCGCCTCCGGGGTGGCCCACGCTCACTGGACAAAGCAGTCCCGTTGCTGGATTTCATCCTGGAGCTGAGATATGAACGCTCGCCGAAAGTGAAAAAAACGACCACCCCGGACCTGTCGTTTTGGCCGAGATCCCGACCCCGAGCAAGCGAGACCAAACCCACCATTTGGGGTGTGAGCCGCCTCCGGGTTGGCCCAAGCTCACTGGACAAAGCAATCCCGTTGCTGGATTTCATCCTGGAGCTGAGATATTAAAGCTCGCCGAAAGTGAAAAAAACGACCACCCCGGACCTGTCGTTTTGGCCGAGATCCCGACCCCGAGCGAGCGAGTCCAAACACATGATTTGGGGTCCGGGGTGGCCCACGCCCACTGGACAAAGCAGTCCCGTTGCTGGATTTCATCCTGGAGCTGAGATATTAAAGCTCGCCGAAAGTGAAAAAAACGACCACCCCGGACCTGTCGTTTTGGCCGAGATCCCGACCCCGAGCGAGCGAGTCCAAACACATGATTTGGGGTCCGGGGTGGCCCACGCCCACTGGACAAAGCAGTCCCGTTGCTGGATTTCATCCTGGAGCTGAGATATTAAAGCTCGCCGAAAGTGAAAAAAACGACCACCCCGGACCTGTCGTTTTGGCCGAGGTCCCGACCCCGAGCGAGCGAGACCAAACCCACCATTTGGGGTGTGAGCCGCCTCCGGGGTGGCCCACGCTCACTGGACAAAGCAATCCCGTTGCTGGATTTCATCCTGGAGCTGAGATATTAAAGCTCGCCGAAAGTGAAAAAAACGACCACCCCGGACCTGTCGTTTTGGCCGAGGTCCCGACCCCGAGCGAGCGAGACCAAACCCACCATTTGGGGTGTGAGCCGCCTCCGGGGTGGCCCACGCTCACTGGACAAAGCAATCCCGTTGCTGGATTTCATCCTGGAGCTGAGATATGAACGCTCGCCGAAAGTGAAAAAAACGACCACCCCGGACCTGTCGTTTTGGCCGAGATCCCGACCCCGAGCGAGCGAGACCAAACCCACCATTTGGGGTGTGAGCCGCCTCCGGGGTGGCCCACGCTCACTGGACAAAGCAATCCCGTTGCTGGATTTCATCCTGGAGCTGAGATATTAAAGCTCGCCGAAAGTGAAAAAAACGACCACCCCGGACCTGTCGTTTTGGCCGAGGTCCCGACCCCGAGCGAGCGACACCAAACCCACCATTTGGGGTGTGAGCCGCCTCCGGGGTGGCCCACGCTCACTGGACAAAGCAGTCCCGTTGCTGGATTTCATCCTGGAGCTGAGATATGAACGCTCGCCGAAAGTGAAAAAAACGACCACCCCGGACCTGTCGTTTTGGCCGAGATCCCGACCCCGAGCGAGCGAGTCCAAACACATGATTTGGGGTCCGGGGTGGCCCACGCTCACTGGAAAAAGCAATCCCGTTGCTGGATTTCATCCTGGAGCTGAGATATTAAAGCTCGCCGAAAGTGAAAAAAACGTCCACCCCGGACCTGTCGTTTTGGCCGAGATCCAGACCCCGAGCGAGCGAGTCCAAACACATGATTTGGGGTCCGGGGTGGCCCACGCCCACTGGACAAAGCAGTCCCGTTGCTGGATTTCATCCTGGAGCTGAGATATTAAAGCTCGCCGAAAGTGAAAAAAACGACCACCCCGGACCTGTCGTTTTGGCCGAGATCCCGACCCCGAGCGAGCGAGTCCAAACACATGATTTGGGGTCCGGGGTGGCCCACGCCCACTGGACAAAGCAGTCCCGTTGCTGGATTTCATCCTGGAGCTGAGATATTAAAGCTCGCCGAAAGTGAAAAAAACGACCACCCCGGACCTGTCGTTTTGGCCGAGGTCCCGACCCCGAGCGAGCGAGACCAAACCCACCATTTGGGGTGTGAGCCGCCTCCGGGGTGGCCCACGCTCACTGGACAAAGCAATCCCTTTGTTGGATTTCATCCTGGAGCTGAGATATTAAAGCTCGCCGAAAGTGAAAAAAACGACCACCCCGGACCTGTCGTTTTGGCCGAGGTCCCGACCCCGAGCGAGCGAGACCAAACCCACCATTTGGGGTGTGAGCCGCCTCCGGGGTGGCCCACGCTCACTGGACAAAGCAATCCCGTTGCTGGATTTCATCCTGGAGCTGAGATATGAACGCTCGCCGAAAGTGAAAAAAACGACCACCCCGGACCTGTCGTTTTGGCCGAGATCCCGACCCCGAGCGAGCGAGACCAAACCCACCATTTGGGGTGTGAGCCGCCTCCGGGGTGGCCCACGCTCACTGGACAAAGCAATCCCGTTGCTGGATTTCATCCTGGAGCTGAGATATTAAAGCTCGCCGAAAGTGAAAAAAACGACCGCCCCGGACCTGTCGTTTTGGCCGAGGTCCCGACCCCGAGCGAGCGACACCAAACCCACCATTTGGGGTGTGAGCCGCCTCCGGGGTGGCCCACGCTCACTGGACAAAGCAGTCCCGTTGCTGGATTTCATCCTGGAGCTGAGATATGAACGCTCGCCGAAAGTGAAAAAAACGACCACCCCGGACCTGTCGTTTTGGCCGAGATCCCGACCCCGAGCAAGCGAGACCAAACCCACCATTTGGGGTGTGAGCCGCCTCCGGGTTGGCCCACGCTCACTGGACAAAGCAATCCCGTTGCTGGATTTCATCCTGGAGCTGAGATATTAAAGCTCGCCGAAAGTGAAAAAAACGACCACCCCGGACCTGTCGTTTTGGCCGAGATCCCGACCCCGAGCGAGCGAGTCCAAACACATGATTTGGGGTACGGGGTGGCCCACGCTCACTGGAAATAGCAATCCCATTGCTGGATTTCATCCTGGAGCTGAGAAATGAACGCTCGCCGAAAGTGAAAAAAACGACCACCCCGGACCTGTCGTTTTGGCCGAGATCCCGACCCCGAGCGAGCGAGTCCAAACACATGATTTGGGGTACGGGGTGGCCCACGCTCACTGGAAAAAGCAATCCCGTTGCTGGATTTCATCCTGAAGCTGAGATATTAAAGCTCGCCGAAAGTGAAAAAAACGACCACCCCGGACCTGTCGTTTTGGCCGAGATCCCGACCCCGAGCGAGCGAGTCCAAACACATGATTTGGGGTACGGGGTGGCCCACGCTCACGGGAAAAAACAATCCCAGCGCTGGGTGTGGTCCCCGAGCCGAGATATTAACGCTCGCCGAAAGTGAAAAAAACGACCACCCCGGACCTGTCGTTTTGGCCGAGGTCCCGACCCCGAGCGAGCGACACCAAACCCACCATTTGGGGTGTGAGCCGCCTCCGGGGTGGCCCACGCTCACTGGACAAAGCAATCCCGTTGCTGGATTTCATCCTGGAGCTGAGATATGAACGCTCGCCGAAAGTGAAAAAAACGACCACCCCGGACCTGTCGTTTTGGCCGAGATCCCGACCCCGAGCAAGCGAGACCAAACCCACCATTTGGGGTGTGAGCCGCCTCCGGGTTGGCCCACGCTCACTGGACAAAGCAATCCCGTTGCTGGATTTCATCCTGGAGCTGAGATATTAAAGCTCGCCGAAAGTGAAAAAAACGACCACCCCGGACCTGTCGTTTTGGCGGAGATCCCGACCCCGAGCGAGCGAGTCCAAACACATGATTTGGGGTCCGGGGTGGCCCACGCTCACTGGACAAAGCAGTCCCGTTGCTGGATTTCATCCTGGAGCTGAGATATGAATGCTCGCCGAAAGTGAAAAAAACGACCACCCCGGACCTGTCGTTTTGGCCGAGATCCCGACCCCGAGCGAGCGAGGACAAACCCACCATTTGGGGTGTGAGCCGCCTCCGGGGTGGCCCACGCTCACTGGAAAAAGCAATCCCGTTGCCGGATTTCATCCTGGAGCTGAGATATTAAAGCTCGCCGAAAGTGGAAAAAACGACCACCCCGGACCTGTCGTTTTGGCCGAGGTCCCGACCCCGAGCGAGCGACACCAAACCCACCATTTGGGGTGTGAGCCGCCTCCGGGGTGGCCCACGCTCACTGGACAAAGCAATCCCGTTGCTGGATTTCATCCTGGAGCTGAGATATTAAAGCTCGCCGAAAGTGAAAAAAACGACCACCCCGGACCTGTCGTTTTGGCCGAGATCCCGACCCCGAGCGAGCGAGTCCAAACACATGATTTGGGGTCCGGGGTGGCCCACGCTCACTGGACAAAGCAGTCCCGTTGCTGGATTTCATCCTGGAGCTGAGATATTAAAGCTCGCCGAAAGTGAAAAAAACGACCACCCCGGACCTGTCGTTTTGGCCGAGATCCCGACCCCGAGCGAGCGAGTCCAAACACATGATTTGGGGTACGGGGTGGCCCACGCTCACTGGAAATAGCAATCCCATTGCTGGATTTCATCCTGGAGCTGAGATATGAACGCTCGCCGAAAGTGAAAAAAACGACCACCCCGGACCTGTCGTTTTGGCCGAGATCCCGACCCCGAGCGAGCGAGTCCAAACACATGATTTGGGGTACGGGGTGGCCCACGCTCACTGGAGAAAGCAATCCCGTTGCTGGATTTCATCCTGGAGCTGAGATATTAAAGCTCGCCGAAAGTGAAAAAAACGACCACCCCGGACCTGTCGTTTTGGCCGAGGTCCCGACCCCGAGCGAGCGAGACCAAACCCACCATTTGGGGTGTGAGCCGCCTCCGGGGTGGCCCACGCTCACTGGACAAACCAATCCCGTTGCTGGATTTCATCCTGGAGCTGAGATATTAAAGCTCGCCGAAAGTGAAAAAAACGACCACCCCGGACCTGTCGTTTTGGCCGAGATCCCGACCCCGAGCGAGCGAGTCCAAACACATGATTTGGGGTACGGGGTGGCCCACGCTCACGGGAAAAAACAATCCCAGCGCTGGGTGTGGTCCCCGAGCCGAGATATTAACGCTCGCCGAAAGTGAAAAAAACGACCACCCCGGACCTGTCGTTTTGGCCGAGATCCCGACCCCGAGCGAGCGAGTCCAAACACATGATTTGGGGTCCGGGGTGGCCCACGCCCACTGGACAAAGCAGTCCCGTTGCTGGATTTCATCCTGGAGCTGAGATATTAAAGCTCGCCGAAAGTGAAAAAAACGACCACCCCGGACCTGTCGTTTTGGCCGAGATCCCGACCCCGAGCGAGCGAATCCAAACACATGATTTGGGGTACGGGGTGGCCCACGCTCACTGGAAATAGCAATCCCATTGCTGGATTTCATCCTGGAGCTGAGATATGAACGCTCGCCGAAAGTGAAAAAAACGACCACCCCGGACCTGTCGTTTTGGCCGAGATCCCGACCCCGAGCGAGCGAGTCCAAACACATGATTTGGGGTCCGGGGTGGCCCACGCCCACTGGACAAAGCAGTCCCGTTGCTGGATTTCATCCTGGAGCTGAGATATTAAAGCTCGCCGAAAGTGAAAAAAACGACCACCCCGGACCTGTCGTTTTGGCCGAGATCCCGACCCCGAGCGAGCGAGTCCAAACACATGATTTGGGGTCCGGGGTGGCCCACGCCCACTGGACAAAGCAGTCCCGTTGCTGGATTTCATCCTGGAGCTGAGATATTAAAGCTCGCCGAAAGTGAAAAAAACGACCACCCCGGACCTGTCGTTTTGGCCGAGGTCCCGACCCCGAGCGAGCGACACCAAACCCACCATTTGGGGTGTGAGCCGCCTCCGGGGTGGCCCACGCTCACTGGACAAAGCAATCCCGTTGCTGGATTTCATCCTGGAGCTGAGATATTAATGCTCGTCGAAAGTGGAAAAAACAACCACCCCGGACCTGTCGTTTTGGCCGAGATCCCGACCCCGAGCGAGCGAGTCCAAACACATGATTTGGGGTACGGGGTGGCCCACGCTCACTGGAAATAGCAATCCCATTGCTGGATTTCATCCTGGAGCTGAGATATGAACGCTCGCCGAAAGTGAAAAAAACGACCACCCCGGACCTGTCGTTTTGGCCGAGATCCCGACCCCGAGCGAGCGAGTCCAAACACATGATTTGGGGTACGGGGTGGCCCACGCTCACTGGAAAAAGCAATCCCGTTGCTGGATTTCATCCTGGAGCTGAGATATTAAAGCTCGCCGAAAGTGAAAAAAACGACCACCCCGGACCTGTCGTTTTGGCCGAGATCCCGACCCCGAGCGAGCGAGTCCAAACACATGATTTGGGGTCCGGGGTGGCCCACGCCCACTGGACAAAGCAGTCCCGTTGCTGGATTTCATCCTGGAGCTGAGATATTAAAGCTCGCCGAAAGTGAAAAAAACGACCACCCCGGACCTGTCGTTTTGGCCGAGATCCCGACCCCGAGCGAGCGAGTCCAAACACATGATTTGGGGTCCGGGGTGGCCCACGCCCACTGGACAAAGCAGTCCCGTTGCTGGATTTCATCCTGGAGCTGAGATATTAAAGCTCGCCGAAAGTGAAAAAAACGACCACCCCGGACCTGTCGTTTTGGCCGAGATCCCGACCCCGAGCGAGCGAGTCCAAACACATGATTTGGGGTACGGGGTGGCCCACGCTCACTGGAAATAGCAATCCCATTGCTGGATTTCATCCTGGAGCTGAGATATGAACGCTCGCCGAAAGTGAAAAAAACGACCACCCCGGACCTGTCGTTTTGGCCGAGATCCCGACCCCGAGCGAGCGAGTCCAAACACATGATTTGGGGTACGGGGTGGCCCACGCTCACTGGAGAAAGCAATCCCGTTGCTGGATTTCATCCTGGAGCTGAGATATTAAAGCTCGCCGAAAGTGAAAAAAACGACCACCCCGGACCTGTCGTTTTGGCCGAGATCCCGACCCCGAGCGAGCGAGTCCAAACACATGATTTGGGGTCCGGGGTGGCCCACGCCCACTGGACAAAGCAGTCCCGTTGCTGGATTTCATCCTGGAGCTGAGATATTAAAGCTCGCCGAAAGTGAAAAAAACGACCACCCCGGACCTGTCGTTTTGGCCGAGATCCCGACCCCGAGCGAGCGAGTCCAAACACATGATTTGGGGTCCGGGGTGGCCCACGCCCACTGGACAAAGCAGTCCCGTTGCTGGATTTCATCCTGGAGCTGAGATATTAAAGCTCGCCGAAAGTGAAAAAAACGACCACCCCGGACCTGTCGTTTTGGCCGAGATCCCGACCCCGAGCGAGCGAGTCCAAACACATGATTTGGGGTCCGGGGTGGCCCACGCCCACTGGACAAAGCAGTCCCGTTGCTGGATTTCATCCTGGAGCTGAGATATTAAAGCTCGCCGAAAGTGAAAAAAACGACCACCCCGGACCTGTCGTTTTGGCCGAGGTCCCGACCCCGAGCGAGCGAGTCCAAACACATGATTTGGGGTACGGGGTGGCCCACGCTCACTGGAAATAGCAATCCCATTGCTGGATTTCATCCTGGAGCTGAGATATGAACGCTCGCCGAAAGTGAAAAAAACGACCACCCCGGACCTGTCGTTTTGGCCGAGATCCCGACCCCGAGCGAGCGAGTCCAAACACATGATTTGGGGTACGGGGTGGCCCACGCTCACTGGAAAAAGCAATCCCGTTGCTGGATTTCATCCTGGAGCTGAGATATTAAAGCTCGCCGAAAGTGAAAAAAACGACCACCCCGGACCTGTCGTTTTGGCCGAGATCCCGACCCCGAGCGAGCGAGTCCAAACACATGATTTGGGGTACGGGGTGGCCCACGCTCACGGGAAAAAACAATCCCAGCACTGGGTGTGGTCCCCGAGCCGAGATATTAACGCTCGCCGAAAGTGAAAAAAACGACAACCCTGGACCTGTCGTTTTGGCCGAGGTCCCGACCCCGAGCGAGCGACACCAAACCCACCATTTGGGGTGTGAGCCGCCTCCGGGGTGGCCCACGCTCACTGGACAAAGCAATCCCGTTGCTGGATTTCATCCTGGAGCTGAGATATTAATGCTCGCCGAAAGTGAAAAAAACGACCACCCCGGACCTGTCGTTTTGGCCGAGATCCCGACCCCGAGCGAGCGAGTCCAAACACATGATTTGGGGTACGGGGTGGCCCACGCTCACTGGAAATAGCAATCCCATTGCTGGATTTCATCCTGGAGCTGAGATATGAACGCTCGCCGAAAGTGAAAAAAACGACCACCCCGGACCTGTCGTTTTGGCCGAGATCCCGACCCCGAGCGAGCGAGTCCAAACACATGATTTGGGGTACGGGGTGGCCCACGCTCACGGGAAAAAACAATCCCAGCGCTGGGTGTGGTCCCCGAGCCGAGATATTAACGCTCGCCGAAAGTGAAAAAAACGACCACCCCGGACCTGTCGTTTTGGCCGAGATCCCGACCCCGAGCGAGCGACACCAAACCCACCATTTGGGGTGTGAGCCGCCTCCGGGGTGGCCCACGCTCACTGGACAAAGCAATCCCGTTGCTGGATTTCATCCTGGAGCTGAGATATGAACGCTCGCCGAAAGTGAAAAAAACGACCACCCCGGACTTGTCGTTTTGGCCGAGATCCCGACCCCGAGCGAGCGAGACCAAACCCACCATTTGGGGTGTGAGCCGCCTCCGGGGTGGCCCACGCTCACTGGACAAAGCAATCCCGTTGCTGGATTTCATCCTGGAGCTGAGATATTAAAGCTCGCCGAAAGTGAAAAAAACGACCACCCCGGACCTGTCGTTTTGGCCGAGATCCCGACCCCGAGCGAGCGAGTCCAAACACATGATTTGGGGTACGGGGTGGCCCACGCTCACTGGAAAAAGCAATCCCATTGCTGGATTTCATCCTGGAGCTGAGATATGAACGCTCGCCGAAAGTGAAAAAAACGACCACCCCGGACCTGTCGTTTTGGCCGAGATTCCGACCCTGAGCGAGCGAGTCCAAACACATGATTTGGGGTACGGGGTGGCCCACGCTCACTGGAAAAAGCAATCCCGTTGCTGGATTTCATCCTGGAGCTGAGATATTAAAGCTCGCCGAAAGTGAAAAAAACGACCACCCCGGACCTGTCGTTTTGGCCGAGATCCCGACCCCGAGCGAGCGAGTCCAAACACATGATTTGGGGTCCGGGGTGGCCCACGCCCACTGGACAAAGCAGTCCCGTTGCTGGATTTCATCCTGGAGCTGAGATATGAACGCTCGCCGAAAGTGAAAAAAACGACCACCCCGGACCTGTCGTTTTGGCCGAGATCCCGACCCCGAGCGAGCGAGACCAAACCCACCATTTGGGGTGTGAGCCGCCTCCGGGGTGGCCCACGCTCACAGGAAAAAGCAATCCCGTTGCCGGATTTCATCCTGGAGCTGAGATATTAAAGCTCGCCGAAAGTGGAAAAAACGACCACCCCGGACCTGTCATTTTGGCTGAGATCCCGACCCCGAGCGAGCGAGCCCAAACCCACCATTTGGGGTGTGAGCCGTCTCCGGGGTGGCCCACGCTCACTGGAAAAAGCAATCCCGTTGCCGGATTTCATCCTGGAGCTGAGATATTAAAGCTCGCCGAAAGTGGAAAAAACGACCACCCCGGACCTGTCGTTTTGGCCGAGATCCCGACCCCGAGCGAGCGAGACCAAACCCACCATTTGGGGTGTGAGCCGCCTCCGGGGTGGCCCACGCTCACTGGACAAAGCAATCCCGTTGCTGGATTTCATCCTGGAGCTGAGATATGAATGCTCGCCGAAAGTGAAAAAAACGACCACCCCGGACCTGTCGTTTTGGCCGAGATCCCGACCCCGAGCGAGCGAGTCCAAACACATGATTTGGGGTACGGGGTGGCCCACGCTCACGGGAAAAAACAATCCCAGCGCTGGGTGTGGTCCCCGAGCCGAGATGTTAACGCTCGCCGAAAGTGAAAAAAACGACCACCCCGGACCTGTCGTTTTGGCCGAGGTCCCGACCCCGAGCGAGCGACACCAAACCCACCATTTGGGGTGTGAGCCGCCTCCGGGGTGGCCCACGCTCACTGGACAAAGCAATCCCGTTGCTGGATTTCATCCTGGAGCTGAGATATTAAAGCTCGCCGAAAGTGAAAAAAACGACCACCCCGGACCTGTCGTTTTGGCCGAGATCCCGACCCCGAGCGAGCGAGTCCAAACACATGATTTGGGGTCCGGGGTGGCCCACGCTCACTGGACAAAGCAGTCCCGTTGCTGGATTTCATCCTGGAGCTGAGATATTAAAGCTCGCCGAAAGTGAAAAAAACGACCACCCCGGACCTGTCGTTTTGGCCGAGATCCCGACCCCGAGCGAGCGAGTCCAAACACATGATTTGGGGTACGGGGTGGCCCACGCTCACTGGAAATAGCAATCCCATTGCTGGATTTCATCCTGGAGCTGAGATATGAACGCTCGCCGAAAGTGAAAAAAACGACCACCCCGGACCTGTCGTTTTGGCCGAGATCCCGACCCCGAGCGAGCGAGTCCAAACACATGATTTGGGGTACGGGGTGGCCCACGCTCACTGGAGAAAGCAATCCCGTTGCTGGATTTCATCCTGGAGCTGAGATATTAAAGCTCGCCGAAAGTGAAAAAAACGACCACCCCGGACCTGTCGTTTTGGCCGAGATCCCGACCCCGAGCGAGCGAGTCCAAACACATGATTTGGGGTCCGGGGTGGCCCACGCCCACTGGACAAAGCAGTCCCGTTGCTGGATTTCATCCTGGAGCTGAGATATTAAAGCTCGCCGAAAGTGAAAAAAACGACCACCCCGGACCTGTCGTTTTGGCCGAGATCCCGACCCCGAGCGAGCGAGTCCAAACACATGATTTGGGGTCCGGGGTGGCCCACGCCCACTGGACAAAGCAGTCCCGTTGCTGGATTTCATCCTGGAGCTGAGATATTAAAGCTCGCCGAAAGTGAAAAAAACGACCACCCCGGACCTGTCGTTTTGGCCGAGGTCCCGACCCCGAGCGAGCGAGTCCAAACACATGATTTGGGGTACGGGGTGGCCCACGCTCACTGGAAATAGCAATCCCATTGCTGGATTTCATCCTGGAGCTGAGATATGAACGCTCGCCGAAAGTGAAAAAAACGACCACCCCGGACCTGTCGTTTTGGCCGAGATCCCGACCCCGAGCGAGCGAGTCCAAACACATGATTTGGGGTACGGGGTGGCCCACGCTCACTGGAAAAAGCAATCCCGTTGCTGGATTTCATCCTGGAGCTGAGATATTAAAGCTCGCCGAAAGTGAAAAAAACGACCACCCCGGACCTGTCGTTTTGGCCGAGATCCCGACCCCGAGCGAGCGAGTCCAAACACATGATTTGGGGTACGGGGTGGCCCACGCTCACGGGAAAAAACAATCCCAGCACTGGGTGTGGTCCCCGAGCCGAGATATTAACGCTCGCCGAAAGTGAAAAAAACGACAACCCTGGACCTGTCGTTTTGGCCGAGGTCCCGACCCCGAGCGAGCGACACCAAACCCACCATTTGGGGTGTGAGCCGCCTCCGGGGTGGCCCACGCTCACTGGACAAAGCAATCCCGTTGCTGGATTTCATCCTGGAGCTGAGATATTAATGCTCGCCGAAAGTGAAAAAAACGACCACCCCGGACCTGTCGTTTTGGCCGAGATCCCGACCCCGAGCGAGCGAGTCCAAACACATGATTTGGGGTACGGGGTGGCCCACGCTCACTGGAAATAGCAATCCCATTGCTGGATTTCATCCTGGAGCTGAGATATGAACGCTCGCCGAAAGTGAAAAAAACGACCACCCCGGACCTGTCGTTTTGGCCGAGATCCCGACCCCGAGCGAGCGAGTCCAAACACATGATTTGGGGTACGGGGTGGCCCACGCTCACGGGAAAAAACAATCCCAGCGCTGGGTGTGGTCCCCGAGCCGAGATATTAACGCTCGCCGAAAGTGAAAAAAACGACCACCCCGGACCTGTCGTTTTGGCCGAGATCCCGACCCCGAGCGAGCGACACCAAACCCACCATTTGGGGTGTGAGCCGCCTCCGGGGTGGCCCACGCTCACTGGACAAAGCAATCCCGTTGCTGGATTTCATCCTGGAGCTGAGATATGAACGCTCGCCGAAAGTGAAAAAAACGACCACCCCGGACTTGTCGTTTTGGCCGAGATCCCGACCCCGAGCGAGCGAGACCAAACCCACCATTTGGGGTGTGAGCCGCCTCCGGGGTGGCCCACGCTCACTGGACAAAGCAATCCCGTTGCTGGATTTCATCCTGGAGCTGAGATATTAAAGCTCGCCGAAAGTGAAAAAAACGACCACCCCGGACCTGTCGTTTTGGCCGAGATCCCGACCCCGAGCGAGCGAGTCCAAACACATGATTTGGGGTACGGGGTGGCCCACGCTCACTGGAAAAAGCAATCCCATTGCTGGATTTCATCCTGGAGCTGAGATATGAACGCTCGCCGAAAGTGAAAAAAACGACCACCCCGGACCTGTCGTTTTGGCCGAGATTCCGACCCTGAGCGAGCGAGTCCAAACACATGATTTGGGGTACGGGGTGGCCCACGCTCACTGGAAAAAGCAATCCCGTTGCTGGATTTCATCCTGGAGCTGAGATATTAAAGCTCGCCGAAAGTGAAAAAAACGACCACCCCGGACCTGTCGTTTTGGCCGAGATCCCGACCCCGAGCGAGCGAGTCCAAACACATGATTTGGGGTCCGGGGTGGCCCACGCCCACTGGACAAAGCAGTCCCGTTGCTGGATTTCATCCTGGAGCTGAGATATGAACGCTCGCCGAAAGTGAAAAAAACGACCACCCCGGACCTGTCGTTTTGGCCGAGATCCCGACCCCGAGCGAGCGAGACCAAACCCACCATTTGGGGTGTGAGCCGCCTCCGGGGTGGCCCACGCTCACAGGAAAAAGCAATCCCGTTGCCGGATTTCATCCTGGAGCTGAGATATTAAAGCTCGCCGAAAGTGGAAAAAACGACCACCCCGGACCTGTCATTTTGGCTGAGATCCCGACCCCGAGCGAGCGAGCCCAAACCCACCATTTGGGGTGTGAGCCGTCTCCGGGGTGGCCCACGCTCACTGGAAAAAGCAATCCCGTTGCCGGATTTCATCCTGGAGCTGAGATATTAAAGCTCGCCGAAAGTGGAAAAAACGACCACCCCGGACCTGTCGTTTTGGCCGAGATCCCGACCCCGAGCGAGCGAGACCAAACCCACCATTTGGGGTGTGAGCCGCCTCCGGGGTGGCCCACGCTCACTGGACAAAGCAATCCCGTTGCTGGATTTCATCCTGGAGCTGAGATATGAATGCTCGCCGAAAGTGAAAAAAACGACCACCCCGGACCTGTCGTTTTGGCCGAGATCCCGACCCCGAGCGAGCGAGTCCAAACACATGATTTGGGGTACGGGGTGGCCCACGCTCACGGGAAAAAACAATCCCAGCGCTGGGTGTGGTCCCCGAGCCGAGATGTTAACGCTCGCCGAAAGTGAAAAAAACGACCACCCCGGACCTGTCGTTTTGGCCGAGGTCCCGACCCCGAGCGAGCGACACCAAACCCACCATTTGGGGTGTGAGCCGCCTCCGGGGTGGCCCACGCTCACTGGACAAAGCAATCCCGTTGCTGGATTTCATCCTGGAGCTGAGATATTAAAGCTCGCCGAAAGTGAAAAAAACGACCACCCCGGACCTGTCGTTTTGGCCGAGATCCCGACCCCGAGCGAGCGAGTCCAAACACATGATTTGGGGTCCGGGGTGGCCCACGCTCACTGGACAAAGCAGTCCCGTTGCTGGATTTCATCCTGGAGCTGAGATATTAAAGCTCGCCGAAAGTGAAAAAAACGACCACCCCGGACCTGTCGTTTTGGCCGAGATCCCGACCCCGAGCGAGCGAGTCCAAACACATGATTTGGGGTACGGGGTGGCCCACGCTCACTGGAAATAGCAATCCCATTGCTGGATTTCATCCTGGAGCTGAGATATGAACGCTCGCCGAAAGTGAAAAAAACGACCACCCCGGACCTGTCGTTTTGGCCGAGATCCCGACCCCGAGCGAGCGAGTCCAAACACATGATTTGGGGTACGGGGTGGCCCACGCTCACTGGAGAAAGCAATCCCGTTGCTGGATTTCATCCTGGAGCTGAGATATTAAAGCTCGCCGAAAGTGAAAAAAACGACCACCCCGGACCTGTCGTTTTGGCCGAGATCCCGACCCCGAGCGAGCGAGTCCAAACACATGATTTGGGGTCCGGGGTGGCCCACGCCCACTGGACAAAGCAGTCCCGTTGCTGGATTTCATCCTGGAGCTGAGATATTAAAGCTCGCCGAAAGTGAAAAAAACGACCACCCCGGACCTGTCGTTTTGGCCGAGATCCCGACCCCGAGCGAGCGAGTCCAAACACATGATTTGGGGTCCGGGGTGGCCCACGCCCACTGGACAAAGCAGTCCCGTTGCTGGATTTCATCCTGGAGCTGAGATATTAAAGCTCGCCGAAAGTGAAAAAAACGACCACCCCGGACCTGTCGTTTTGGCCGAGGTCCCGACCCCGAGCGAGCGAGTCCAAACACATGATTTGGGGTACGGGGTGGCCCACGCTCACTGGAAATAGCAATCCCATTGCTGGATTTCATCCTGGAGCTGAGATATGAACGCTCGCCGAAAGTGAAAAAAACGACCACCCCGGACCTGTCGTTTTGGCCGAGATCCCGACCCCGAGCGAGCGAGTCCAAACACATGATTTGGGGTACGGGGTGGCCCACGCTCACTGGAAAAAGCAATCCCGTTGCTGGATTTCATCCTGGAGCTGAGATATTAAAGCTCGCCGAAAGTGAAAAAAACGACCACCCCGGACCTGTCGTTTTGGCCGAGATCCCGACCCCGAGCGAGCGAGTCCAAACACATGATTTGGGGTACGGGGTGGCCCACGCTCACGGGAAAAAACAATCCCAGCACTGGGTGTGGTCCCCGAGCCGAGATATTAACGCTCGCCGAAAGTGAAAAAAACGACAACCCTGGACCTGTCGTTTTGGCCGAGGTCCCGACCCCGAGCGAGCGACACCAAACCCACCATTTGGGGTGTGAGCCGCCTCCGGGGTGGCCCACGCTCACTGGACAAAGCAATCCCGTTGCTGGATTTCATCCTGGAGCTGAGATATTAATGCTCGCCGAAAGTGAAAAAAACGACCACCCCGGACCTGTCGTTTTGGCCGAGATCCCGACCCCGAGCGAGCGAGTCCAAACACATGATTTGGGGTACGGGGTGGCCCACGCTCACTGGAAATAGCAATCCCATTGCTGGATTTCATCCTGGAGCTGAGATATGAACGCTCGCCGAAAGTGAAAAAAACGACCACCCCGGACCTGTCGTTTTGGCCGAGATCCCGACCCCGAGCGAGCGAGTCCAAACACATGATTTGGGGTACGGGGTGGCCCACGCTCACGGGAAAAAACAATCCCAGCGCTGGGTGTGGTCCCCGAGCCGAGATATTAACGCTCGCCGAAAGTGAAAAAAACGACCACCCCGGACCTGTCGTTTTGGCCGAGATCCCGACCCCGAGCGAGCGACACCAAACCCACCATTTGGGGTGTGAGCCGCCTCCGGGGTGGCCCACGCTCACTGGACAAAGCAATCCCGTTGCTGGATTTCATCCTGGAGCTGAGATATGAACGCTCGCCGAAAGTGAAAAAAACGACCACCCCGGACTTGTCGTTTTGGCCGAGATCCCGACCCCGAGCGAGCGAGACCAAACCCACCATTTGGGGTGTGAGCCGCCTCCGGGGTGGCCCACGCTCACTGGACAAAGCAATCCCGTTGCTGGATTTCATCCTGGAGCTGAGATATTAAAGCTCGCCGAAAGTGAAAAAAACGACCACCCCGGACCTGTCGTTTTGGCCGAGATCCCGACCCCGAGCGAGCGAGTCCAAACACATGATTTGGGGTACGGGGTGGCCCACGCTCACTGGAAAAAGCAATCCCATTGCTGGATTTCATCCTGGAGCTGAGATATGAACGCTCGCCGAAAGTGAAAAAAACGACCACCCCGGACCTGTCGTTTTGGCCGAGATTCCGACCCTGAGCGAGCGAGTCCAAACACATGATTTGGGGTACGGGGTGGCCCACGCTCACTGGAAAAAGCAATCCCGTTGCTGGATTTCATCCTGGAGCTGAGATATTAAAGCTCGCCGAAAGTGAAAAAAACGACCACCCCGGACCTGTCGTTTTGGCCGAGATCCCGACCCCGAGCGAGCGAGTCCAAACACATGATTTGGGGTCCGGGGTGGCCCACGCCCACTGGACAAAGCAGTCCCGTTGCTGGATTTCATCCTGGAGCTGAGATATGAACGCTCGCCGAAAGTGAAAAAAACGACCACCCCGGACCTGTCGTTTTGGCCGAGATCCCGACCCCGAGCGAGCGAGACCAAACCCACCATTTGGGGTGTGAGCCGCCTCCGGGGTGGCCCACGCTCACAGGAAAAAGCAATCCCGTTGCCGGATTTCATCCTGGAGCTGAGATATTAAAGCTCGCCGAAAGTGGAAAAAACGACCACCCCGGACCTGTCATTTTGGCTGAGATCCCGACCCCGAGCGAGCGAGCCCAAACCCACCATTTGGGGTGTGAGCCGTCTCCGGGGTGGCCCACGCTCACTGGAAAAAGCAATCCCGTTGCCGGATTTCATCCTGGAGCTGAGATATTAAAGCTCGCCGAAAGTGGAAAAAACGACCACCCCGGACCTGTCGTTTTGGCCGAGATCCCGACCCCGAGCGAGCGAGACCAAACCCACCATTTGGGGTGTGAGCCGCCTCCGGGGTGGCCCACGCTCACTGGACAAAGCAATCCCGTTGCTGGATTTCATCCTGGAGCTGAGATATGAATGCTCGCCGAAAGTGAAAAAAACGACCACCCCGGACCTGTCGTTTTGGCCGAGATCCCGACCCCGAGCGAGCGAGTCCAAACACATGATTTGGGGTACGGGGTGGCCCACGCTCACGGGAAAAAACAATCCCAGCGCTGGGTGTGGTCCCCGAGCCGAGATGTTAACGCTCGCCGAAAGTGAAAAAAACGACCACCCCGGACCTGTCGTTTTGGCCGAGGTCCCGACCCCGAGCGAGCGACACCAAACCCACCATTTGGGGTGTGAGCCGCCTCCGGGGTGGCCCACGCTCACTGGACAAAGCAATCCCGTTGCTGGATTTCATCCTGGAGCTGAGATATTAAAGCTCGCCGAAAGTGAAAAAAACGACCACCCCGGACCTGTCGTTTTGGCCGAGATCCCGACCCCGAGCGAGCGAGTCCAAACACATGATTTGGGGTCCGGGGTGGCCCACGCTCACTGGACAAAGCAGTCCCGTTGCTGGATTTCATCCTGGAGCTGAGATATTAAAGCTCGCCGAAAGTGAAAAAAACGACCACCCCGGACCTGTCGTTTTGGCCGAGATCCCGACCCCGAGCGAGCGAGTCCAAACACATGATTTGGGGTACGGGGTGGCCCACGCTCACTGGAAATAGCAATCCCATTGCTGGATTTCATCCTGGAGCTGAGATATGAACGCTCGCCGAAAGTGAAAAAAACGACCACCCCGGACCTGTCGTTTTGGCCGAGATCCCGACCCCGAGCGAGCGAGTCCAAACACATGATTTGGGGTACGGGGTGGCCCACGCTCACTGGAGAAAGCAATCCCGTTGCTGGATTTCATCCTGGAGCTGAGATATTAAAGCTCGCCGAAAGTGAAAAAAACGACCACCCCGGACCTGTCGTTTTGGCCGAGATCCCGACCCCGAGCGAGCGAGTCCAAACACATGATTTGGGGTCCGGGGTGGCCCACGCCCACTGGACAAAGCAGTCCCGTTGCTGGATTTCATCCTGGAGCTGAGATATTAAAGCTCGCCGAAAGTGAAAAAAACGACCACCCCGGACCTGTCGTTTTGGCCGAGATCCCGACCCCGAGCGAGCGAGTCCAAACACATGATTTGGGGTCCGGGGTGGCCCACGCCCACTGGACAAAGCAGTCCCGTTGCTGGATTTCATCCTGGAGCTGAGATATTAAAGCTCGCCGAAAGTGAAAAAAACGACCACCCCGGACCTGTCGTTTTGGCCGAGGTCCCGACCCCGAGCGAGCGACACCAAACCCACCATTTGGGGTGTGAGCCGCCTCCGGGGTGGCCCACGCTCACTGGACAAAGCAATCCCGTTGCTGGATTTCATCCTGGAGCTGAGATATGAACGCTCGCCGAAAGTGAAAAAAACGACCACCCCGGACCTGTCGTTTTGGCCGAGATCCCGACCCCGAGCGAGCGAGTCCAAACACATGATTTGGGGTACGGGGTGGCCCACGCTCACTGGAAAAAGCAATCCCGTTGCTGGATTTCATCCTGGAGCTGAGATATTAAAGCTCGCCGAAAGTGAAAAAAACGACCACCCCGGACCTGTCGTTTTGGCCGAGATCCCGACCCCGAGCGAGCGAGTCCAAACACATGATTTGGGGTACGGGGTGGCCCACGCTCACGGGAAAAAACAATCCCAGCGCTGGGTGTGGTCCCCGAGCCGAGATATTAACGCTCGCCGAAAGTGAAAAAAAACGACCACCCCGGACCTGTCGTTTTGGCCGAGGTCCCGACCCCGAGCGAGCGACACCAAACCCACCATTTGGGGTGTGAGCCGCCTCCGGGGTGGCCCACGCTCACTGGACAAAGCAATCCCGTTGCTGGATTTCATCCTGGAGCTGAGATATTAATGCTCGCCGAAAGTGAAAAAAACGACCACCCCGGACCTGTCGTTTTGGCCGAGATCCCGACCCCGAGCGAGCGAGTCCAAACACATGATTTGGGGTACGGGGTGGCCCACGCTCACTGGAAATAGCAATCCCATTGCTGGATTTCATCCTGGAGCTGAGATATGAACGCTCGCCGAAAGTGAAAAAAACGACCACCCCGGACCTGTCGTTTTGGCCGAGATCCCGACCCCGAGCGAGCGAGTCCAAACACATGATTTGGGGTACGGGGTGGCCCACGCTCACTGGAAAAAGCAATCCCGTTGCTGGATTTCATCCTGGAGCTGAGATATTAAAGCTCGCCGAAAGTGAAAAAAACGACCACCCCGGACCTGTCGTTTTGGCCGAGATCCCGACCCCGAGCGAGCGAGTCCAAACACATGATTTGGGGTACGGGGTGGCCCACGCTCACTGGACAAAGCAATCCCGTTGCTGGATTTCATCCTGGAGCTGAGATATGAACGCTCGCCGAAAGTGAAAAAAACGACCACCCCGGACTAGTCGTTTTGGCCGAGATCCCGACCCCGAGCGAGCGAGACCAAACCCACCATTTGGGGTGTGAGCCGCCTCCGGGGTGGCCCACGCTCACTGGACAAAGCAATCCCGTTGCTGGATTTCATCCTGGAGCTGAGATATGAACGCTCGCCGAAAGTGAAAAAAACGACCACCCCGGACCTGTCGTTTTGGCCGAGGTCCCGACCCCGAGCGAGCGAGACCAAACCCACCATTTGGGGTGTGAGCCGCCTCCGGGGTGGCCCACGCTCACTGGACAAAGCAATCCCGTTGCTGGATTTCATCCTGGAGCTGAGATATTAAAGCTCGCCGAAAGTGAAAAAAACGACCACCCCGGACCTGTCGTTTTGGCCGAGATCCCGACCCCGAGCGAGCGAGTCCAAACACATGATTTGGGGTACGGGGTGGCCCACGCTCACTGGAAATAGCAATCCCATTGCTGGATTTCATCCTGGAGCTGAGATATGAACGCTCGCCGAAAGTGAAAAAAACGACCACCCCGGACCTGTCGTTTTGGCCGAGATCCCGACCCCGAGCGAGCGAGTCCAAACACATGATTTGGGGTACGGGGTGGCCCACGCTCACGGGAAAAAACAATCCCAGCGCTGGGTGTGGTCCCCAAGCCGAGATATTAACGCTCGCCGAAAGTGAAAAAAACGACCACCCCGGACCTGTCGTTTTGGCCGAGGTCCCGACCCCGAGCGAGCGACACCAAACCCACCATTTGGGGTGTGAGCCGCCTCCGGGGTGGCCCACGCTCACTGGACAAAGCAATCCCGTTGCTGGATTTCATCCTGGAGCTGAGATATTAATGCTCGCCGAAAGTGAAAAAAACGACCACCCCGGACCTGTCGTTTTGGCCGAGATCCCGACCCCGAGCGAGCGAGTCCAAACACATGATTTGGGGTACGGGGTGGCCCACGCTCACTGGAAATAGCAATCCCATTGCTGGATTTCATCCTGGAGCTGAGATATGAACGCTCGCCGAAAGTGAAAAAAACGACCACCCCGGACCTGTCGTTTTGGCCGAGATCCCGACCCCGAGCGAGCGAGTCCAAACACATGATTTGGGGTACGGGGTGGCCCACGCTCACTGGAAAAAGCAATCCCGTTGCTGGATTTCATCCTGGAGCTGAGATATTAAAGCTCGCCGAAAGTGAAAAAAACGACCACCCCGGACCTGTCGTTTTGGCCGAGATCCCGACCCCGAGCGAGCGAGTCCAAACACATGATTTGGGGTACGGGGTGGCCCACGCTCACTGGACAAAGCAATCCCGTTGCTGGATTTCATCCTGGAGCTGAGATATGAACGCTCGCCGAAAGTGAAAAAAACGACCACCCCGGACTTGTCGTTTTGGCCGAGATCCCGACCCCGAGCGAGCGAGACCAAACCCACCATTTGGGGTGTGAGCCGCCTCCGGGGTGGCCCACGCTCACTGGACAAAGCAATCCCGTTGCTGGATTTCATCCTGGAGCTGAGATATGAACGCTCGCCGAAAGTGAAAAAAACGACCACCCCGGACCTGTCGTTTTGGCCGAGGTCCCGACCCCGAGCGAGCGAGACCAAACCCACCATTTGGGGTGTGAGCCGCCTCCGGGGTGGCCCACGCTCACTGGACAAAGCAATCCCGTTGCTGGATTTCATCCTGGAGCTGAGATATTAAAGCTCGCCGAAAGTGAAAAAAACGACCACCCCGGACCTGTCGTTTTGGCCGAGATCCCGACCCCGAGCGAGCGAGTCCAAACACATGATTTGGGGTACGGGGTGGCCCACGCTCACTGGAAATAGCAATCCCATTGCTGGATTTCATCCTGGAGCTGAGATATGAACGCTCGCCGAAAGTGAAAAAAACGACCACCCCGGACCTGTCGTTTTGGCCGAGATCCCGACCCCGAGCGAGCGAGACCAAACCCACCATTTGGGGTGTGAGCCGCCTCCGGGGTGGCCCACGCTCACTGGACAAAGCAATCCCGTTGCTGGATTTCATCCTGGAGCTGAGATATGAACGCTCGCCGAAAGTGAAAAAAACGACCACCCCGGACCTGTCGTTTTGGCCGAGATCCCGACCCCGAGCGAGCGAGACCAAACCCACCATTTGGGGTGTGAGCCGCCTCCGGGGTGGCCCACGCTCACTGGACAAAGCAATCCCGTTGCTGGATTTCATCCTGGAGCTGAGATATTAAAGCTCGCCGAAAGTGAAAAAAACGACCACCCCGGACCTGTCGTTTTGGCCGAGATCCCGACCCCGAGCGAGCGAGTCCAAACACATGATTTGGGGTACGGGGTGGCCCACGCTCACTGGAAATAGCAATCCCATTGCTGGATTTCATCCTGGAGCTGAGAAATGAACGCTCGCCGAAAGTGAAAAAAACGACCACCCCGGACCTGTCGTTTTGGCCGAGATCCCGACCCCGAGCGAGCGAGTCCAAACACATGATTTGGGGTACGGGGTGGCCCACGCTCACTGGAAAAAGCAATCCCGTTGCTGGATTTCATCCTGGAGCTGAGATATTAAAGCTCGCCGAAAGTGAAAAAAACGACCACCCCGGACCTGTCGTTTTGGCCGAGATCCCGACCCCGAGCGAGCGAGTCCAAACACATGATTTGGGGTACGGGGTGGCCCACGCTCACGGGAAAAAACAATCCCAGCGCTGGGTGTGGTCCCCGAGCCGAGATATTAACGCTCGCCGAAAGTGAAAAAAACGACCACCCCGGACCTGTCGTTTTGGCCGAGGTCCCGACCCCGAGCGAGCGACACCAAACCCACCATTTGGGGTGTGAGCCGCCTCCGGGGTGGCCCACGCTCACTGGACAAAGCAATCCCGTTGCTGGATTTCATCCTGGAGCTGAGATATGAACGCTCGCCGAAATAGAAAAAAACGACCACCCCGGACCTGTCGTTTTGGCCGAGATCCCGACCCCGAGCGAGCGAGACCAAACCCACCATTTGGGGTGTGAGCCGCCTCCGGGTTGGCCCACGCTCACTGGACAAAGCAATCCCGTTGCTGGATTTCATCCTGGAGCTGAGATATTAAAGCTCGCCGAAAGTGAAAAAAACGACCACCCCGGACCTGTCGTTTTGGCCGAGATCCCGACCCCGAGCGAGCGAGTCCAAACACATGATTTGGGGTCCGGGGTGGCCCACGCTCACTGGACAAAGCAGTCCCGTTGCTGGATTTCATCCTGGAGCTGAGATATGAACGCTCGCCGAAAGTGAAAAAAACGACCACCCCGGACCTGTCGTTTTGGCCGAGATCCCGACCCCGAGCAAGCGAGACCAAACCCACCATTTGGGGTGTGAGCCGCCTCCGGGTTGGCCCACGCTCACTGGACAAAGCAATCCCGTTGCTGGATTTCATCCTGGAGCTGAGATATTAAAGCTCGCCGAAAGTGAAAAAAACGACCACCCCGGACCTGTCGTTTTGGCCGAGGTCCCGACCCCGAGCGAGCGAGACCAAACCCACCATTTGGGGTGTGAGCCGCCTCCGGGGTGGCCCACGCTCACTGGACAAAGCAATCCCGTTGCTGGATTTCATCCTGGAGCTGAGATATGAACGCTCGCCGAAAGTGAAAAAAACGACCACCCCGGACCTGTCGTTTTGGCCGAGATCCCGACCCCGAGCGAGCGAGTCCAAACACATGATTTGGGGTACGGGGTGGCCCACGCTCACTGGAAATAGCAATCCCATTGCTGGATTTCATCCTGGAGCTAAGAAATGAACGCTCGCCGAAAGTGAAAAAAACGACCACCCCGGACCTGTCGTTTTGGCCGAGATCCCGACCCCGAGCGAGCGAGTCCAAACACATGATTTGGGGTACGGGGTGGCCCACGCTCACTGGAAAAAGCAATCCCGTTGCTGGATTTCATCCTGGAGCTGAGATATTAAAGCTCGCCGAAAGTGAAAAAAACGACCACCCCGGACCTGTCGTTTTGGCCGAGATCCCGACCCCGAGCGAGCGAGTCCAAACACATGATTTGGGGTAGGGGTGGCCCACGCTCACGGGAAAAAACAATCCCAGCGCTGGGTGTGGTCCCCGAGCCGAGATATTAACGCTCGCCGAAAGTGAAAAAAACGACCACCCCGGACCTGTCGTTTTGGCCGAGGTCCCGACCCCGAGCGAGCGACACCAAACCCACCATTTGGGGTGTGAGCCGCCTCCGGGGTGGCCCACGCTCACTGGACAAAGCAATCCCGTTGCTGGATTTCATCCTGGAGCTGAGATATGAACGCTCGCCGAAAGTGAAAAAAACGACCACCCCGGACCTGTCGTTTTGGCCGAGATCCCGACCCCGAGCAAGCGAGACCAAACCCACCATTTGGGGTGTGAGCCGCCTCCGGGTTGGCCCACGCTCACTGGACAAAGCAATCCCGTTGCTGGATTTCATCCTGGAGCTGAGATATTAAAGCTCGCCGAAAGTGAAAAAAACGACCACCCCGGACCTGTCGTTTTGGCCGAGATCCCGACCCCGAGCGAGCGAGTCCAAACACATGATTTGGGGTCCGGGGTGGCCCACGCTCACTGGACAAAGCAGTCCCGTTGCTGGATTTCATCCTGGAGCTGAGATATGAACGCTCGCCGAAAGTGAAAAAAACGACCACCCCGGACCTGTCGTTTTGGCCGAGATCCCGACCCCGAGCAAGCGAGACCAAACCCACCATTTGGGGTGTGAGCCGCCTCCGGGTTGGCCCACGCTCACTGGACAAAGCAATCCCGTTGCTGGATTTCATCCTGGAGCTGAGATATTAAAGCTCGCCGAAAGTGAAAAAAACGACCACCCCGGACCTGTCGTTTTGGCCGAGATCCCGACCCCGAGCGAGCGAGTCCAAACACATGATTTGGGGTACGGGGTGGCCCACGCTCACTGGAAATAGCAATCCCATTGCTGGATTTCATCCTGGAGCTGAGAAATGAACGCTCGCCGAAAGTGAAAAAAACGACCACCCCGGACCTGTCGTTTTGGCCGAGATCCCGACCCCGAGCGAGCGAGTCCAAACACATGATTTGGGGTACGGGGTGGCCCACGCTCACTGGAAAAAGCAATCCCGTTGCTGGATTTCATCCTGGAGCTGAGATATTAAAGCTCGCCGAAAGTGAAAAAAACGACCACCCCGGACCTGTCGTTTTGGCCGAGATCCCGACCCCGAGCGAGCGAGTCCAAACACATGATTTGGGGTACGGGGTGGCCCACGCTCACGGGAAAAAACAATCCCAGCGCTGGGTGTGGTCCCCGAGCCGAGATATTAACGCTCGCCGAAAGTGAAAAAAACGACCACCCCGGACCTGTCGTTTTGGCCGAGGTCCCGACCCCGAGCGAGCGACACCAAACCCACCATTTGGGGTGTGAGCCGCCTCCGGGGTGGCCCACGCTCACTGGACAAAGCAATCCCGTTGCTGGATTTCATCCTGGAGCTGAGATATGAACGCTCGCCGAAATAGAAAAAAACGACCACCCCGGACCTGTCGTTTTGGCCGAGATCCCGACCCCGAGCAAGCGAGACCAAACCCACCATTTGGGGTGTGAGCCGCCTCCGGGGTGGCCCACGCTCACTGGACAAAGCAGTCCCGTTGCTGGATTTCATCCTGGAGCTGAGTTATGAATGCTCGCCGAAAGTGAAAAAAACGACCACCCCGGACCTGTCGTTTTGGCCGAGATCCCGACCCCGAGCAAGCGAGACCAAACCCACCATTTGGGGTGTGAGCCGCCTCCGGGTTGGCCCACGCTCACTGGACAAAGCAATCCCGTTGCTGGATTTCATCCTGGAGCTGAGATATTAAAGCTCGCCGAAAGTGAAAAAAACGACCACCCCGGACCTGTCGTTTTGGCCGAGATCCCGACCCCGAGCGAGCGAGTCCAAACACATGATTTGGGGTACGGGGTGGCCCACGCTCACTGGAAATAGCAATCCCATTGCTGGATTTCATCCTGGAGCTGAGAAATGAACGCTCGCCGAAAGTGAAAAAAACGACCACCCCGGACCTGTCGTTTTGGCCGAGATCCCGACCCCGAGCGAGCGAGTCCAAACACATGATTTGGGGTACGGGGTGGCCCACGCTCACTGGAAAAAGCAATCCCGTTGCTGGATTTCATCCTGGAGCTGAGATATTAAAGCTCGCCGAAAGTGAAAAAAACGACCACCCCGGACCTGTCGTTTTGGCCGAGATCCCGACCCCGAGCGAGCGAGTCCAAACACATGATTTGGGGTACGGGGTGGCCCACGCTCACGGGAAAAAACAATCCCAGCGCTGGGTGTGGTCCCCGAGCCGAGATATTAACGCTCGCCGAAAGTGAAAAAAACGACCACCCCGGACCTGTCGTTTTGGCCGAGGTCCCGACCCCGAGCGAGCGACACCAAACCCACCATTTGGGGTGTGAGCCGCCTCCGGGGTGGCCCACGCTCACTGGACAAAGCAATCCCGTTGCTGGATTTCATCCTGGAGCTGAGATATGAACGCTCGCCGAAATAGAAAAAAACGACCACCCCGGACCTGTCGTTTTGGCCGAGATCCCGACCCCGAGCAAGCGAGACCAAACCCACCATTTGGGGTGTGAGCCGCCTCCGGGTTGGCCCACGCTCACTGGACAAAGCAATCCCGTTGCTGGATTTCATCCTGGAGCTGAGATATTAAAGCTCGCCGAAAGTGAAAAAAACGACCACCCCGGACCTGTCGTTTTGGCCGAGATCCCGACCCCGAGCGAGCGAGTCCAAACACATGATTTGGGGTCCGGGGTGGCCCACGCTCACTGGACAAAGCAGTCCCGTTGCTGGATTTCATCCTGGAGCTGAGATATGAACGCTCGCCGAAAGTGAAAAAAACGACCACCCCGGACCTGTCGTTTTGGCCGAGATCCCGACCCCGAGCAAGCGAGACCAAACCCACCATTTGGGGTGTGAGCCGCCTCCGGGTTGGCCCACGCTCACTGGACAAAGCAATCCCGTTGCTGGATTTCATCCTGGAGCTGAGATATTAAAGCTCGCCGAAAGTGAAAAAAACGACCACCCCGGACCTGTTGTTTTGGCCGAGGTCCCGACCCCGAGCGAGCGAGACCAAACCCACCATTTGGGGTGTGAGCCGCCTCCGGGGTGGCCCACGCTCACTGGACAAAGCAATCCCGTTGCTGGATTTCATCCTGGAGCTGAGATATGAACGCTCGCCGAAAGTGAAAAAAACGACCACCCCGGACCTGTCGTTTTGGCCGAGATCCCGACCCCGAGCGAGCGAGTCCAAACACATGATTTGGGGTACGGGGTGGCCCACGCTCACTGGAAATAGCAATCCCATTGCTGGATTTCATCCTGGAGCTAAGAAATGAACGCTCGCCGAAAGTGAAAAAAACGACCACCCCGGACCTGTCGTTTTGGCCGAGATCCCGACCCCGAGCGAGCGAGTCCAAACACATGATTTGGGGTACGGGGTGGCCCACGCTCACTGGAAAAAGCAATCCCGTTGCTGGATTTCATCCTGGAGCTGAGATATTAAAGCTCGCCGAAAGTGAAAAAAACGACCACCCCGGACCTGTCGTTTTGGCCGAGATCCCGACCCCGAGCGAGCGAGTCCAAACACATGATTTGGGGTAGGGGTGGCCCACGCTCACGGGAAAAAACAATCCCAGCGCTGGGTGTGGTCCCCGAGCCGAGATATTAACGCTCGCCGAAAGTGAAAAAAACGACCACCCCGGACCTGTCGTTTTGGCCGAGGTCCCGACCCCGAGCGAGCGACACCAAACCCACCATTTGGGGTGTGAGCCGCCTCCGGGGTGGCCCACGCTCACTGGACAAAGCAATCCCGTTGCTGGATTTCATCCTGGAGCTGAGATATGAACGCTCGCCGAAAGTGAAAAAAACGACCACCCCGGACCTGTCGTTTTGGCCGAGATCCCGACCCCGAGCAAGCGAGACCAAACCCACCATTTGGGGTGTGAGCCGCCTCCGGGTTGGCCCACGCTCACTGGACAAAGCAATCCCGTTGCTGGATTTCATCCTGGAGCTGAGATATTAAAGCTCGCCGAAAGTGAAAAAAACGACCACCCCGGACCTGTCGTTTTGGCCGAGATCCCGACCCCGAGCGAGCGAGTCCAAACACATGATTTGGGGTCCGGGGTGGCCCACGCTCACTGG
The DNA here is from genome assembly GCA_029224185.1 of Karalla daura. Classification (NCBI taxonomy): domain Eukaryota; kingdom Metazoa; phylum Chordata; class Actinopteri; order Chaetodontiformes; family Leiognathidae; genus Karalla; species Karalla daura. Next base: position 283,552 of record JANZKI010000059.1, on the reverse strand, counting down.
ACAAAGCAGTCCCGTTGCTGGATTTCATCCTGGAGCTGAGATATGAACGCTCGCCGAAAGTGAAAAAAACGACCACCCCGGACCTGTCGTTTTGGCCGAGATCCCGACCCCGAGCAAGCGAGACCAAACCCACCATTTGGGGTGTGAGCCGCCTCCGGGTTGGCCCACGCTCACTGGACAAAGCAATCCCGTTGCTGGATTTCATCCTGGAGCTGAGATATTAAAGCTCGCCGAAAGTGAAAAAAACGTCCACCCCGGACCTGTCGTTTTGGCCGAGATCCCGACCCCGAGCGAGCGAGTCCAAACACATGATTTGGGGTACGGGGTGGCCCACGCTCACTGGAAATAGCAATCCCATTGCTGGATTTCATCCTGGAGCTGAGAAATGAACGCTCGCCGAAAGTGAAAAAAACGACCACCCCGGACCTGTCGTTTTGGCCGAGATCCCGACCCCGAGCGAGCGAGTCCAAACACATGATTTGGGGTCCGGGGTGGCCCACGCTCACTGGACAAAGCAGTCCCGTTGCTGGATTTCATCCTGGAGCTGAGATATGAACGCTCGCCGAAAGTGAAAAAAACGACCACCCCGGACCTGTCGTTTTGGCCGAGATCCCGACCCCGAGCAAGCGAGACCAAACCCACCATTTGGGGTGTGAGCCGCCTCCGGGTTGGCCCACGCTCACTGGACAAAGCAATCCCGTTGCTGGATTTCATCCTGGAGCTGAGATATTAAAGCTCGCCGAAAGTGAAAAAAACGACCACCCCGGACCTGTCGTTTTGGCCGAGGTCCCGACCCCGAGCGAGCGAGACCAAACCCACCATTTGGGGTGTGAGCCGCCTCCGGGGTGGCCCACGCTCACTGGACAAAGCAATCCCGTTGCTGGATTTCATCCTGGAGCTGAGATATGAACGCTCGCCGAAAGTGAAAAAAACGACCACCCCGGACCTGTCGTTTTGGCCGAGATCCCGACCCCGAGCGAGCGAGTCCAAACACATGATTTGGGGTACGGGGTGGCCCACGCTCACTGGAAATAGCAATCCCATTGCTGGATTTCATCCTGGAGCTAAGAAATGAACGCTCGCCGAAAGTGAAAAAAACGACCACCCCGGACCTGTCGTTTTGGCCGAGATCCCGACCCCGAGCGAGCGAGTCCAAACACATGATTTGGGGTACGGGGTGGCCCACGCTCACTGGAAAAAGCAATCCCGTTGCTGGATTTCATCCTGGAGCTGAGATATTAAAGCTCGCCGAAAGTGAAAAAAAACGACCACCCCGGACCTGTCGTTTTGGCCGAGATCCCGACCCCGAGCGAGCGAGTCCAAACACATGATTTGGGGTAGGGGTGGCCCACGCTCACGGGAAAAAACAATCCCAGCGCTGGGTGTGGTCCCCGAGCCGAGATATTAACGCTCGCCGAAAGTGAAAAAAACGACCACCCCGGACCTGTCGTTTTGGCCGAGGTCCCGACCCCGAGCGAGCGACACCAAACCCACCATTTGGGGTGTGAGCCGCCTCCGGGGTGGCCCACGCTCACTGGACAAAGCAATCCCGTTGCTGGATTTCATCCTGGAGCTGAGATATGAACGCTCGCCGAAAGTGAAAAAAACGACCACCCCGGACCTGTCGTTTTGGCCGAGATCCCGACCCCGAGCAAGCGAGACCAAACCCACCATTTGGGGTGTGAGCCGCCTCCGGGTTGGCCCACGCTCACTGGACAAAGCAATCCCGTTGCTGGATTTCATCCTGGAGCTGAGATATTAAAGCTCGCCGAAAGTGAAAAAAACGACCACCCCGGACCTGTCGTTTTGGCCGAGATCCCGACCCCGAGCGAGCGAGTCCAAACACATGATTTGGGGTCCGGGGTGGCCCACGCTCACTGGACAAAGCAGTCCCGTTGCTGGATTTCATCCTGGAGCTGAGATATGAACGCTCGCCGAAAGTGAAAAAAACGACCACCCCGGACCTGTCGTTTTGGCCGAGATCCCGACCCCGAGCAAGCGAGACCAAACCCACCATTTGGGGTGTGAGCCGCCTCCGGGTTGGCCCACGCTCACTGGACAAAGCAATCCCGTTGCTGGATTTCATCCTGGAGCTGAGATATTAAAGCTCGCCGAAAGTGAAAAAAACGTCCACCCCGGACCTGTCGTTTTGGCCGAGATCCCGACCCCGAGCGAGCGAGTCCAAACACATGATTTGGGGTACGGGGTGGCCCACGCTCACTGGAAATAGCAATCCCATTGCTGGATTTCATCCTGGAGCTGAGAAATGAACGCTCGCCGAAAGTGAAAAAAACGACCACCCCGGACCTGTCGTTTTGGCCGAGATCCCGACCCCGAGCGAGCGAGTCCAAACACATGATTTGGGGTACGGGGTGGCCCACGCTCACTGGAAAAAGCAATCCCGTTGCTGGATTTCATCCTGGAGCTGAGATATTAAAGCTCGCCGAAAGTGAAAAAAACGACCACCCCGGACCTGTCGTTTTGGCCGAGATCCCGACCCCGAGCGAGCGAGTCCAAACACATGATTTGGGGTACGGGGTGGCCCACGCTCACGGGAAAAAACAATCCCAGCGCTGGGTGTGGTCCCCGAGCCGAGATATTAACGCTCGCCGAAAGTGAAAAAAACGACCACCCCGGACCTGTCGTTTTGGCCGAGGTCCCGACCCCGAGCGAGCGACACCAAACCCACCATTTGGGGTGTGAGCCGCCTCCGGGGTGGCCCACGCTCACTGGACAAAGCAATCCCGTTGCTGGATTTCATCCTGGAGCTGAGATATGAACGCTCGCCGAAATAGAAAAAAACGACCACCCCGGACCTGTCGTTTTGGCCGAGATCCCGACCCCGAGCAAGCGAGACCAAACCCACCATTTGGGGTGTGAGCCGCCTCCGGGTTGGCCCACGCTCACTGGACAAAGCAATCCCGTTGCTGGATTTCATCCTGGAGCTGAGATATTAAAGCTCGCCGAAAGTGAAAAAAACGACCACCCCGGACCTGTCGTTTTGGCCGAGATCCCGACCCCGAGCGAGCGAGTCCAAACACATGATTTGGGGTCCGGGGTGGCCCACGCTCACTGGACAAAGCAGTCCCGTTGCTGGATTTCATCCTGGAGCTGAGATATGAACGCTCGCCGAAAGTGAAAAAAACGACCACCCCGGACCTGTCGTTTTGGCCGAGATCCCGACCCCGAGCAAGCGAGACCAAACCCACCATTTGGGGTGTGAGCCGCCTCCGGGTTGGCCCACGCTCACTGGACAAAGCAATCCCGTTGCTGGATTTCATCCTGGAGCTGAGATATTAAAGCTCGCCGAAAGTGAAAAAAACGACCACCCCGGACCTGTCGTTTTGGCCGAGGTCCCGACCCCGAGCGAGCGAGACCAAACCCACCATTTGGGGTGTGAGCCGCCTCCGGGGTGGCCCACGCTCACTGGACAAAGCAATCCCGTTGCTGGATTTCATCCTGGAGCTGAGATATGAACGCTCGCCGAAAGTGAAAAAAACGACCACCCCGGACCTGTCGTTTTGGCCGAGATCCCGACCCCGAGCGAGCGAGTCCAAACACATGATTTGGGGTACGGGGTGGCCCACGCTCACTGGAAATAGCAATCCCATTGCTGGATTTCATCCTGGAGCTAAGAAATGAACGCTCGCCGAAAGTGAAAAAAACGACCACCCCGGACCTGTCGTTTTGGCCGAGATCCCGACCCCGAGCGAGCGAGTCCAAACACATGATTTGGGGTACGGGGTGGCCCACGCTCACTGGAAAAAGCAATCCCGTTGCTGGATTTCATCCTGGAGCTGAGATATTAAAGCTCGCCGAAAGTGAAAAAAAACGACCACCCCGGACCTGTCGTTTTGGCCGAGATCCCGACCCCGAGCGAGCGAGTCCAAACACATGATTTGGGGTAGGGGTGGCCCACGCTCACGGGAAAAAACAATCCCAGCGCTGGGTGTGGTCCCCGAGCCGAGATATTAACGCTCGCCGAAAGTGAAAAAAACGACCACCCCGGACCTGTCGTTTTGGCCGAGGTCCCGACCCCGAGCGAGCGACACCAAACCCACCATTTGGGGTGTGAGCCGCCTCCGGGGTGGCCCACGCTCACTGGACAAAGCAATCCCGTTGCTGGATTTCATCCTGGAGCTGAGATATGAACGCTCGCCGAAAGTGAAAAAAACGACCACCCCGGACCTGTCGTTTTGGCCGAGATCCCGACCCCGAGCAAGCGAGACCAAACCCACCATTTGGGGTGTGAGCCGCCTCCGGGTTGGCCCACGCTCACTGGACAAAGCAATCCCGTTGCTGGATTTCATCCTGGAGCTGAGATATTAAAGCTCGCCGAAAGTGAAAAAAACGACCACCCCGGACCTGTCGTTTTGGCCGAGATCCCGACCCCGAGCGAGCGAGTCCAAACACATGATTTGGGGTCCGGGGTGGCCCACGCTCACTGGACAAAGCAGTCCCGTTGCTGGATTTCATCCTGGAGCTGAGATATGAACGCTCGCCGAAAGTGAAAAAAACGACCACCCCGGACCTGTCGTTTTGGCCGAGATCCCGACCCCGAGCAAGCGAGACCAAACCCACCATTTGGGGTGTGAGCCGCCTCCGGGTTGGCCCACGCTCACTGGACAAAGCAATCCCGTTGCTGGATTTCATCCTGGAGCTGAGATATTAAAGCTCGCCGAAAGTGAAAAAAACGTCCACCCCGGACCTGTCGTTTTGGCCGAGATCCCGACCCCGAGCGAGCGAGTCCAAACACATGATTTGGGGTACGGGGTGGCCCACGCTCACTGGAAATAGCAATCCCATTGCTGGATTTCATCCTGGAGCTGAGAAATGAACGCTCGCCGAAAGTGAAAAAAACGACCACCCCGGACCTGTCGTTTTGGCCGAGATCCCGACCCCGAGCGAGCGAGTCCAAACACATGATTTGGGGTCCGGGGTGGCCCACGCTCACTGGACAAAGCAGTCCCGTTGCTGGATTTCATCCTGGAGCTGAGATATGAACGCTCGCCGAAAGTGAAAAAAACGACCACCCCGGACCTGTCGTTTTGGCCGAGATCCCGACCCCGAGCAAGCGAGACCAAACCCACCATTTGGGGTGTGAGCCGCCTCCGGGTTGGCCCACGCTCACTGGACAAAGCAATCCCGTTGCTGGATTTCATCCTGGAGCTGAGATATGAACGCTCGCCGAAAGTGAAAAAAACGACCACCCCGGACCTGTCGTTTTGGCCGACATCCCGACCCCGAGCGAGCGAGTCCAAACACATGATTTGGGGTACGGGGTGGCCCACGCTCACTGGAAATAGCAATCCCATTGCTGGATTTCATCCTGGAGCTTAGAAATGAACGCTCGCCGAAAGTGAAAAAAACGACCACCCCGGACCTGTCGTTTTGGCTGAGATCCCGACCCCGAGCGAGCGAGTCCAAACACATGATTTGGGGTACGGGGTGGCCCACGCTCACGGGAAAAAACAATCCCAGCGCTGGGTGTGGTCCCCGAGCCGAGATATTAACGCTCGCCGAAAGTGAAAAAAACGACCACCCCGGACCTGTCGTTTTGGCCGAGGTCCCGACCCCGAGCGAGCGACACCAAACCCACCATTTGGGGTGTGAGCCGCCTCCGGGGTGGCCCACGCTCACTGGACAAAGCAATCCCGTTGCTGGATTTCATCCTGGAGCTGAGATATGAACGCTCGCCGAAAGTGAAAAAAACGACCACCCCGGACCTGTCGTTTTGGCCGAGATCCCGACCCCGAGCAAGCGAGACCAAACCCACCATTTGGGGTGTGAGCCGCCTCCGGGTTGGCCCACGCTCACTGGACAAAGCAATCCCGTTGCTGGATTTCATCCTGGAGCTGAGATATTAAAGCTCGCCGAAAGTGAAAAAAACGACCACCCCGGACCTGTCGTTTTGGCCGAGATCCCGACCCCGAGCGAGCGAGTCCAAACACATGATTTGGGGTACGGGGTGGCCCACGCTCACTGGAAATAGCAATCCCATTGCTGGATTTCATCCTGGAGCTGAGATATTAAAGCTCGCCGAAAGTGAAAAAAACGACCACCCCGGACCTGTCGTTTTGGCCGAGATCCCGACCCCGAGCGAGCGAGTCCAAACACATGATTTGGGGTACGGGGTGGCCCACGCTCACGGGAAAAAACAATCCCAGCGCTGGGTGTGGTCCCCGAGCCGAGATATTAACGCTCGCCGAAAGTGAAAAAAACGACCACCCCGGACCTGTCGTTTTGGCCGAGGTCCCGACCCCGAGCGAGCGACACCAAACCCACCATTTGGGGTGTGAGCCGCCTCCGGGGTGGCCCACGCTCACTGGACAAAGCAATCCCGTTGCTGGATTTCATCCTGGAGCTGAGATATGAACGCTCGCCGAAAGTGAAAAAAACGACCACCCCGGACCTGTCGTTTTGGCCGAGATCCCGACCCCGAGCGAGCGAGTCCAAACACATGATTTGGGGTACGGGGTGGCCCACGCTCACGGGAAAAAACAATCCCAGCGCTGGGTGTGGTCCCCGAGCCGAGATATTAACGCTCGCCGAAAGTGAAAAAAACGACCACCCCGGACCTGTCGTTTTGGCCGAGGTCCCGACCCCGAGCGAGCGACACCAAACCCACCATTTGGGGTGTGAGCCGCCTCCGGGGTGGCCCACGCTCACTGGACAAAGCAATCCCGTTGCTGGATTTCATCCTGGAGCTGAGATATGAACGCTCGCCGAAAGTGAAAAAAACGACCACCCCGGACCTGTCGTTTTGGCCGAGATCCCGACCCCGAGCAAGCGAGACCAAACCCACCATTTGGGGTGTGAGCCGCCTCCGGGTTGGCCCACGCTCACTGGACAAAGCAATCCCGTTGCTGGATTTCATCCTGGAGCTGAGATATTAAAGCTCGCCGAAAGTGAAAAAAACGACCACCCCGGACCTGTCGTTTTGGCCGAGATCCCGACCCCGAGCGAGCGAGTCCAAACACATGATTTGGGGTACGGGGTGGCCCACGCTCACTGGAAATAGCAATCCCATTGCTGGATTTCATCCTGGAGCTTAGAAATGAACGCTCGCCGAAAGTGAAAAAAACGACCACCCCGGACCTGTCGTTTTGGCTGAGATCCCGACCCCGAGCGAGCGAGTCCAAACACATGATTTGGGGTACGGGGTGGCCCACGCTCACGGGAAAAAACAATCCCAGCGCTGGGTGTGGTCCCCGAGCCGAGATATTAACGCTCGCCGAAAGTGAAAAAAACGACCACCCCGGACCTGTCGTTTTGGCCGAGGTCCCGACCCCGAGCGAGCGACACCAAACCCACCATTTGGGGTGTGAGCCGCCTCCGGGGTGGCCCACGCTCACTGGACAAAGCAATCCCGTTGCTGGATTTCATCCTGGAGCTGAGATATGAACGCTCGCCGAAAGTGAAAAAAACGACCACCCCGGACCTGTCGTTTTGGCCGAGATCCCGACCCCGAGCAAGCGAGACCAAACCCACCATTTGGGGTGTGAGCCGCCTCCGGGTTGGCCCACGCTCACTGGACAAAGCAATCCCGTTGCTGGATTTCATCCTGGAGCTGAGATATTAAAGCTCGCCGAAAGTGAAAAAAACGACCACCCCGGACCTGTCGTTTTGGCCGAGATCCCGACCCCGAGCGAGCGAGTCCAAACACATGATTTGGGGTACGGGGTGGCCCACGCTCACTGGAAATAGCAATCCCATTGCTGGATTTCATCCTGGAGCTGAGAAATGAACGCTCGCCGAAAGTGAAAAAAACGACCACCCCGGACCTGTCGTTTTGGCCGAGATCCCGACCCCGAGCGAGCGAGTCCAAACACATGATTTGGGGTACGGGGTGGCCCACGCTCACTGGAAAAAGCAATCCCGTTGCTGGATTTCATCCTGGAGCTGAGATATTAAAGCTCGCCGAAAGTGAAAAAAACGACCACCCCGGACCTGTCGTTTTGGCCGAGATCCCGACCCCGAGCGAGCGAGTCCAAACACATGATTTGGGGTACGGGGTGGCCCACGCTCACGGGAAAAAACAATCCCAGCGCTGGGTGTGGTCCCCGAGCCGAGATATTAACGCTCGCCGAAAGTGAAAAAAACGACCACCCCGGACCTGTCGTTTTGGCCGAGGTCCCGACCCCGAGCGAGCGACACCAAACCCACCATTTGGGGTGTGAGCCGCCTCCGGGGTGGCCCACGCTCACTGGACAAAGCAATCCCGTTGCTGGATTTCATCCTGGAGCTGAGATATGAACGCTCGCCGAAAGTGAAAAAAACGACCACCCCGGACCTGTCGTTTTGGCCGAGATCCCGACCCCGAGCGAGCGAGTCCAAACACATGATTTGGGGTACGGGGTGGCCCACGCTCACGGGAAAAAACAATCCCAGCGCTGGGTGTGGTCCCCGAGCCGAGATATTAACGCTCGCCGAAAGTGAAAAAAACGACCACCCCGGACCTGTCGTTTTGGCCGAGGTCCCGACCCCGAGCGAGCGACACCAAACCCACCATTTGGGGTGTGAGCCGCCTCCGGGGTGGCCCACGCTCACTGGACAAAGCAATCCCGTTGCTGGATTTCATCCTGGAGCTGAGATATGAACGCTCGCCGAAAGTGAAAAAAACGACCACCCCGGACCTGTCGTTTTGGCCGAGATCCCGACCCCGAGCAAGCGAGACCAAACCCACCATTTGGGGTGTGAGCCGCCTCCGGGTTGGCCCACGCTCACTGGACAAAGCAATCCCGTTGCTGGATTTCATCCTGGAGCTGAGATATTAAAGCTCGCCGAAAGTGAAAAAAACGACCACCCCGGACCTGTCGTTTTGGCCGAGATCCCGACCCCGAGCGAGCGAGTCCAAACACATGATTTGGGGTCCGGGGTGGCCCACGCTCACTGGACAAAGCAGTCCCGTTGCTGGATTTCATCCTGGAGCTGAGATATGAACGCTCGCCGAAAGTGAAAAAAACGACCACCCCGGACCTGTCGTTTTGGCCGAGATCCCGACCCCGAGCAAGCGAGACCAAACCCACCATTTGGGGTGTGAGCCGCCTCCGGGTTGGCCCACGCTCACTGGACAAAGCAATCCCGTTGCTGGATTTCATCCTGGAGCTGAGATATTAAAGCTCGCCGAAAGTGAAAAAAACGACCACCCCGGACCTGTCGTTTTGGCCGAGATCCCGACCCCGAGCGAGCGAGTCCAAACACATGATTTGGGGTACGGGGTGGCCCACGCTCACTGGAAATAGCAATCCCATTGCTGGATTTCATCCTGGAGCTGAGAAATGAACGCTCGCCGAAAGTGAAAAAAACGACCACCCCGGACCTGTCGTTTTGGCCGAGGTCCCGACCCCGAGCGAGCGAGACCAAACCCACCATTTGGGGTGTGAGCCGCCTCCGGGGTGGCCCACGCTCACTGGACAAAGCAATCCCGTTGCTGGATTTCATCCTGGAGCTGAGATATTAAAGCTCGCCGAAAGTGAAAAAAACGACCAACCCGGACCTGTCGTTTTGGCCGAGATCCCGACCCCGAGCGAGCGAGTCCAAACACATGATTTGGGGTACGGGGTGGCCCACGCTCACTGGAAATAGCAATCCCATTGCTGGATTTCATCCTGGAGCTGAGATATGAACGCTCGCCGAAAGTGAAAAAAACGACCACCCCGGACCTGTCGTTTTGGCCGAGATCCCGACCCCGAGCGAGCGAGTCCAAACACATGATTTGGGGTACAGGGTGGCCCACGCTCACTGGAAAAAGCAATCCCGTTGCTGGATTTCATCCTGGAGCTGAGATATTAAAGCTCGCCGAAAGTGAAAAAAACGACCACCCCGGACCTGTCGTTTTGGCCGAGATCCCGACCCCGAGCGAGCGAGTCCAAATACATGATTTGGGGTCCGGGGTGGCCCACGCCCACTGGACAAAGCAGTCCCGTTGCTGGATTTCATCCTGGAGCTGAGATATTAAAGCTCACCGAAAGTGAAAGAAACGACCACCCCGGACCTGTCGTTTTGGCCGAGATCCCGACCCCGAGCGAGCGAGTCCAAACACATGATTTGGGGTCCGGGGTGGCCCACGCCCACTGGACAAAGCAGTCCCGTTGCTGGATTTCATCCTGGAGCTGAGATATTAAAGCTCGCCGAAAGTGAAAAAAACGACCACCCCGGACCTGTCGTTTTGGCCGAGGTCCCGACCCCGAGCGAGCGACACCAAACCCACCATTTGGGGTGTGAGCCGCCTCCGGGGTGGCCCACGCTCACTGGACAAAGCAATCCCGTTGCTGGATTTCATCCTGGAGCTGAGATATTAAAGCTCGCCGAAAGTGAAAAAAACGACCACCCCGGACCTGTCGTTTTGGCCGAGGTCCCGACCCCGAGCGAGCGAGACCAAACCCACCATTTGGGGTGTGAGCCGCCTCCGGGGTGGCCCACGCTCACTGGACAAAGCAATCCCGTTGCTGGATTTCATCCTGGAGCTGAGATATTAAAGCTCGCCGAAAGTGAAAAAAACGACCACCCCGGACCTGTCGTTTTGGCCGAGATCCCGACCCCGAGCGAGCGAGTCCAAACACATGATTTGGGGTACGGGGTGGCCCACGCTCACTGGAAATAGCAATCCCATTGCTGGATTTCATCCTGGAGCTGAGATATGAACGCTCGCCGAAAGTGAAAAAAACGACCACCCCGGACCTGTCGTTTTGGCCGAGATCCCGACCCCGAGCAAGCGAGACCAAACCCACCATTTGGGGTGTGAGCCGCCTCCGGGTTGGCCCACGCTCACTGGACAAAGCAATCCCGTTGCTGGATTTCATCCTGGAGCTGAGATATTAAATCTCGCCGAAAGTGAAAAAAACGACCACCCCGGACCTGTCGTTTTGGCCGAGATCCCGACCCCGAGCGAGCGAGTCCAAACACATGATTTGGGGTCCGGGGTGGCCCACGCTCACTGGACAAAGCAGTCCCGTTGCTGGATTTCATCCTGGAGCTGAGATATGAACGCTCGCCGAAAGTGAAAAAAACGACCACCCCGGACCTGTCGTTTTGGCCGAGATCCCGACCCCGAGCAAGCGAGACCAAACCCACCATTTGGGGTGTGAGCCGCCTCCGGGTTGGCCCACGCTCACTGGACAAAGCAATCCCGTTGCTGGATTTCATCCTGGAGCTGAGATATTAAAGCTCGCCGAAAGTGAAAAAAACGACCACCCCGGACCTGTCGTTTTGGCCGAGATCCCGACCCCGAGCGAGCGAGTCCAAACACATGATTTGGGGTACGGGGTGGCCCACGCTCACTGGAAATAGCAATCCCATTGCTGGATTTCATCCTGGAGCTGAGAAATGAACGCTCGCCGAAAGTGAAAAAAACGACCACCCCGGACCTGTCGTTTTGGCCGAGGTCCCGACCCCGAGCGAGCGAGACCAAACCCACCATTTGGGGTGTGAGCCGCCTCCGGGGTGGCCCACGCTCACTGGACAAAGCAATCCCGTTGCTGGATTTCATCCTGGAGCTGAGATATTAAAGCTCGCCGAAAGTGAAAAAAACGACCAACCCGGACCTGTCGTTTTGGCCGAGATCCCGACCCCGAGCGAGCGAGTCCAAACACATGATTTGGGGTACGGGGTGGCCCACGCTCACTGGAAATAGCAATCCCATTGCTGGATTTCATCCTGGAGCTGAGATATGAACGCTCGCCGAAAGTGAAAAAAACGACCACCCCGGACCTGTCGTTTTGGCCGAGATCCCGACCCCGAGCGAGCGAGTCCAAACACATGATTTGGGGTACAGGGTGGCCCACGCTCACTGGAAAAAGCAATCCCGTTGCTGGATTTCATCCTGGAGCTGAGATATTAAAGCTCGCCGAAAGTGAAAAAAACGACCACCCCGGACCTGTCGTTTTGGCCGAGATCCCGACCCCGAGCGAGCGAGTCCAAACACATGATTTGGGGTCCGGGGTGGCCCACGCCCACTGGACAAAGCAGTCCCGTTGCTGGATTTCATCCTGGAGCTGAGATATTAAAGCTCACCGAAAGTGAAAGAAACGACCACCCCGGACCTGTCGTTTTGGCCGAGATCCCGACCCCGAGCGAGCGAGTCCAAACACATGATTTGGGGTCCGGGGTGGCCCACGCCCACTGGACAAAGCAGTCCCGTTGCTGGATTTCATCCTGGAGCTGAGATATTAAAGCTCGCCGAAAGTGAAAAAAACGACCACCCCGGACCTGTCGTTTTGGCCGAGGTCCCGACCCCGAGCGAGCGACACCAAACCCACCATTTGGGGTGTGAGCCGCCTCCGGGGTGGCCCACGCTCACTGGACAAAGCAATCCCGTTGCTGGATTTCATCCTGGAGCTGAGATATTAAAGCTCGCCGAAAGTGAAAAAAACGACCACCCCGGACCTGTCGTTTTGGCCGAGGTCCCGACCCCGAGCGAGCGAGTCCAAACACATGATTTGGGGTACGGGGTGGCCCACGCTCACTGGAAAAAGCAATCCCGTTGCTGGATTTCATCCTGGAGCTGAGATATTAAAGCTCGCCGAAAGTGAAAAAAACGACCACCCCGGACCTGTCGTTTTGGCCGAGATCCCGACCCCGAGCGAGCGAGTCCAAACACATGATTTGGGGTACGGGGTGGCCCACGCTCACGGGAAAAAACAATCCCAGCGCTGGGTGTGGTCCCCGAGCCGAGATATTAACGCTCGCCGAAAGTGAAAAAAACGACCACCCCGGACCTGTCGTTTTGGCCGAGGTCCCGACCCCGAGCGAGCGACACCAAACCCACCATTTGGGGTGTGAGCCGCCTCCGGGGTGGCCCACGCTCACTGGACAAAGCAATCCCGTTGCTGGATTTCATCCTGGAGCTGAGATATGAACGCTCGCCGAAAGTGAAAAAAACGACCACCCCGGACCTGTCGTTTTGGCCGAGATCCCGACCCCGAGCGAGCGAGTCCAAACACATGATTTGGGGTACGGGGTGGCCCACGCTCACGGGAAAAAACAATCCCAGCGCTGGGTGTGGTCCCCGAGCCGAGATATTAACGCTCGCCGAAAGTGAAAAAAACGACCACCCCGGACCTGTCGTTTTGGCCGAGGTCCCGACCCCGAGCGAGCGACACCAAACCCACCATTTGGGGTGTGAGCCGCCTCCGGGGTGGCCCACGCTCACTGGACAAAGCAATCCCGTTGCTGGATTTCATCCTGGAGCTGAGATATGAACGCTCGCCGAAAGTGAAAAAAACGACCACCCCGGACCTGTCGTTTTGGCCGAGATCCCGACCCCGAGCAAGCGAGACCAAACCCACCATTTGGGGTGTGAGCCGCCTCCGGGTTGGCCCACGCTCACTGGACAAAGCAATCCCGTTGCTGGATTTCATCCTGGAGCTGAGATATTAAAGCTCGCCGAAAGTGAAAAAAACGACCACCCCGGACCTGTCGTTTTGGCCGAGATCCCGACCCCGAGCGAGCGAGTCCAAACACATGATTTGGGGTACGGGGTGGCCCACGCTCACTGGAAATAGCAATCCCATTGCTGGATTTCATCCTGGAGCTGAGAAATGAACGCTCGCCGAAAGTGAAAAAAACGACCACCCCGGACCTGTCGTTTTGGCCGAGGTCCCGACCCCGAGCGAGCGAGACCAAACCCACCATTTGGGGTGTGAGCCGCCTCCGGGGTGGCCCACGCTCACTGGACAAAGCAATCCCGTTGCTGGATTTCATCCTGGAGCTGAGATATTAAAGCTCGCCGAAAGTGAAAAAAACGACCAACCCGGACCTGTCGTTTTGGCCGAGATCCCGACCCCGAGCGAGCGAGTCCAAACACATGATTTGGGGTACGGGGTGGCCCACGCTCACTGGAAATAGCAATCCCATTGCTGGATTTCATCCTGGAGCTGAGATATGAACGCTCGCCGAAAGTGAAAAAAACGACCACCCCGGACCTGTCGTTTTGGCCGAGATCCCGACCCCGAGCGAGCGAGTCCAAACACATGATTTGGGGTACAGGGTGGCCCACGCTCACTGGAAAAAGCAATCCCGTTGCTGGATTTCATCCTGGAGCTGAGATATTAAAGCTCGCCGAAAGTGAAAAAAACGACCACCCCGGACCTGTCGTTTTGGCCGAGATCCCGACCCCGAGCGAGCGAGTCCAAACACATGATTTGGGGTCCGGGGTGGCCCACGCCCACTGGACAAAGCAGTCCCGTTGCTGGATTTCATCCTGGAGCTGAGATATTAAAGCTCACCGAAAGTGAAAGAAACGACCACCCCGGACCTGTCGTTTTGGCCGAGATCCCGACCCCGAGCGAGCGAGTCCAAACACATGATTTGGGGTCCGGGGTGGCCCACGCCCACTGGACAAAGCAGTCCCGTTGCTGGATTTCATCCTGGAGCTGAGATATTAAAGCTCGCCGAAAGTGAAAAAAACGACCACCCCGGACCTGTCGTTTTGGCCGAGGTCCCGACCCCGAGCGAGCGACACCAAACCCACCATTTGGGGTGTGAGCCGCCTCCGGGGTGGCCCACGCTCACTGGACAAAGCAATCCCGTTGCTGGATTTCATCCTGGAGCTGAGATATTAAAGCTCGCCGAAAGTGAAAAAAACGACCACCCCGGACCTGTCGTTTTGGCCGAGGTCCCGACCCCGAGCGAGCGAGTCCAAACACATGATTTGGGGTACGGGGTGGCCCACGCTCACTGGAAAAAGCAATCCCGTTGCTGGATTTCATCCTGGAGCTGAGATATTAAAGCTCGCCGAAAGTGAAAAAAACGACCACCCCGGACCTGTCGTTTTGGCCGAGATCCCGACCCCGAGCGAGCGAGTCCAAACACATGATTTGGGGTACGGGGTGGCCCACGCTCACGGGAAAAAACAATCCCAGCGCTGGGTGTGGTCCCCGAGCCGAGATATTAACGCTCGCCGAAAGTGAAAAAAACGACCACCCCGGACCTGTCGTTTTGGCCGAGGTCCCGACCCCGAGCGAGCGACACCAAACCCACCATTTGGGGTGTGAGCCGCCTCCGGGGTGGCCCACGCTCACTGGACAAAGCAATCCCGTTGCTGGATTTCATCCTGGAGCTGAGATATGAACGCTCGCCGAAAGTGAAAAAAACGACCACCCCGGACCTGTCGTTTTGGCCGAGATCCCGACCCCGAGCGAGCGAGTCCAAACACATGATTTGGGGTACGGGGTGGCCCACGCTCACGGGAAAAAACAATCCCAGCGCTGGGTGTGGTCCCCGAGCCGAGATATTAACGCTCGCCGAAAGTGAAAAAAACGACCACCCCGGACCTGTCGTTTTGGCCGAGGTCCCGACCCCGAGCGAGCGACACCAAACCCACCATTTGGGGTGTGAGCCGCCTCCGGGGTGGCCCACGCTCACTGGACAAAGCAATCCCGTTGCTGGATTTCATCCTGGAGCTGAGATATGAACGCTCGCCGAAAGTGAAAAAAACGACCACCCCGGACCTGTCGTTTTGGCCGAGATCCCGACCCCGAGCAAGCGAGACCAAACCCACCATTTGGGGTGTGAGCCGCCTCCGGGTTGGCCCACGCTCACTGGACAAAGCAATCCCGTTGCTGGATTTCATCCTGGAGCTGAGATATTAAAGCTCGCCGAAAGTGAAAAAAACGACCACCCCGGACCTGTCGTTTTGGCCGAGATCCCGACCCCGAGCGAGCGAGTCCAAACACATGATTTGGGGTCCGGGGTGGCCCACGCTCACTGGACAAAGCAGTCCCGTTGCTGGATTTCATCCTGGAGCTGAGATATGAACGCTCGCCGAAAGTGAAAAAAACGACCACCCCGGACCTGTCGTTTTGGCCGAGATCCCGACCCCGAGCAAGCGAGACCAAACCCACCATTTGGGGTGTGAGCCGCCTCCGGGTTGGCCCACGCTCACTGGACAAAGCAATCCCGTTGCTGGATTTCATCCTGGAGCTGAGATATTAAAGCTCGCCGAAAGTGAAAAAAACGACCACCCCGGACCTGTCGTTTTGGCCGAGATCCCGACCCCGAGCGAGCGAGTCCAAACACATGATTTGGGGTACGGGGTGGCCCACGCTCACTGGAAATAGCAATCCCATTGCTGGATTTCATCCTGGAGCTGAGAAATGAACGCTCGCCGAAAGTGAAAAAAACGACCACCCCGGACCTGTCGTTTTGGCCGAGGTCCCGACCCCGAGCGAGCGAGACCAAACCCACCATTTGGGGTGTGAGCCGCCTCCGGGGTGGCCCACGCTCACTGGACAAAGCAATCCCGTTGCTGGATTTCATCCTGGAGCTGAGATATTAAAGCTCGCCGAAAGTGAAAAAAACGACCAACCCGGACCTGTCGTTTTGGCCGAGATCCCGACCCCGAGCGAGCGAGTCCAAACACATGATTTGGGGTACGGGGTGGCCCACGCTCACTGGAAATAGCAATCCCATTGCTGGATTTCATCCTGGAGCTGAGATATGAACGCTCGCCGAAAGTGAAAAAAACGACCACCCCGGACCTGTCGTTTTGGCCGAGATCCCGACCCCGAGCGAGCGAGTCCAAACACATGATTTGGGGTACAGGGTGGCCCACGCTCACTGGAAAAAGCAATCCCGTTGCTGGATTTCATCCTGGAGCTGAGATATTAAAGCTCGCCGAAAGTGAAAAAAACGACCACCCCGGACCTGTCGTTTTGGCCGAGATCCCGACCCCGAGCGAGCGAGTCCAAATACATGATTTGGGGTCCGGGGTGGCCCACGCCCACTGGACAAAGCAGTCCCGTTGCTGGATTTCATCCTGGAGCTGAGATATTAAAGCTCACCGAAAGTGAAAGAAACGACCACCCCGGACCTGTCGTTTTGGCCGAGATCCCGACCCCGAGCGAGCGAGTCCAAACACATGATTTGGGGTCCGGGGTGGCCCACGCCCACTGGACAAAGCAGTCCCGTTGCTGGATTTCATCCTGGAGCTGAGATATTAAAGCTCGCCGAAAGTGAAAAAAACGACCACCCCGGACCTGTCGTTTTGGCCGAGGTCCCGACCCCGAGCGAGCGACACCAAACCCACCATTTGGGGTGTGAGCCGCCTCCGGGGTGGCCCACGCTCACTGGACAAAGCAATCCCGTTGCTGGATTTCATCCTGGAGCTGAGATATTAAAGCTCGCCGAAAGTGAAAAAAACGACCACCCCGGACCTGTCGTTTTGGCCGAGGTCCCGACCCCGAGCGAGCGAGACCAAACCCACCATTTGGGGTGTGAGCCGCCTCCGGGGTGGCCCACGCTCACTGGACAAAGCAATCCCGTTGCTGGATTTCATCCTGGAGCTGAGATATTAAAGCTCGCCGAAAGTGAAAAAAACGACCACCCCGGACCTGTCGTTTTGGCCGAGATCCCGACCCCGAGCGAGCGAGTCCAAACACATGATTTGGGGTACGGGGTGGCCCACGCTCACTGGAAATAGCAATCCCATTGCTGGATTTCATCCTGGAGCTGAGATATGAACGCTCGCCGAAAGTGAAAAAAACGACCACCCCGGACCTGTCGTTTTGGCCGAGATCCCGACCCCGAGCAAGCGAGACCAAACCCACCATTTGGGGTGTGAGCCGCCTCCGGGTTGGCCCACGCTCACTGGACAAAGCAATCCCGTTGCTGGATTTCATCCTGGAGCTGAGATATTAAAGCTCGCCGAAAGTGAAAAAAACGACCACCCCGGACCTGTCGTTTTGGCCGAGATCCCGACCCCGAGCGAGCGAGTCCAAACACATGATTTGGGGTCCGGGGTGGCCCACGCTCACTGGACAAAGCAGTCCCGTTGCTGGATTTCATCCTGGAGCTGAGATATGAACGCTCGCCGAAAGTGAAAAAAACGACCACCCCGGACCTGTCGTTTTGGCCGAGATCCCGACCCCGAGCAAGCGAGACCAAACCCACCATTTGGGGTGTGAGCCGCCTCCGGGTTGGCCCACGCTCACTGGACAAAGCAATCCCGTTGCTGGATTTCATCCTGGAGCTGAGATATTAAAGCTCGCCGAAAGTGAAAAAAACGACCACCCCGGACCTGTCGTTTTGGCCGAGATCCCGACCCCGAGCGAGCGAGTCCAAACACATGATTTGGGGTACGGGGTGGCCCACGCTCACTGGAAATAGCAATCCCATTGCTGGATTTCATCCTGGAGCTGAGAAATGAACGCTCGCCGAAAGTGAAAAAAACGACCACCCCGGACCTGTCGTTTTGGCCGAGGTCCCGACCCCGAGCGAGCGAGACCAAACCCACCATTTGGGGTGTGAGCCGCCTCCGGGGTGGCCCACGCTCACTGGACAAAGCAATCCCGTTGCTGGATTTCATCCTGGAGCTGAGATATTAAAGCTCGCCGAAAGTGAAAAAAACGACCAACCCGGACCTGTCGTTTTGGCCGAGATCCCGACCCCGAGCGAGCGAGTCCAAACACATGATTTGGGGTACGGGGTGGCCCACGCTCACTGGAAATAGCAATCCCATTGCTGGATTTCATCCTGGAGCTGAGATATGAACGCTCGCCGAAAGTGAAAAAAACGACCACCCCGGACCTGTCGTTTTGGCCGAGATCCCGACCCCGAGCGAGCGAGTCCAAACACATGATTTGGGGTACAGGGTGGCCCACGCTCACTGGAAAAAGCAATCCCGTTGCTGGATTTCATCCTGGAGCTGAGATATTAAAGCTCGCCGAAAGTGAAAAAAACGACCACCCCGGACCTGTCGTTTTGGCCGAGATCCCGACCCCGAGCGAGCGAGTCCAAACACATGATTTGGGGTCCGGGGTGGCCCACGCCCACTGGACAAAGCAGTCCCGTTGCTGGATTTCATCCTGGAGCTGAGATATTAAAGCTCACCGAAAGTGAAAGAAACGACCACCCCGGACCTGTCGTTTTGGCCGAGATCCCGACCCCGAGCGAGCGAGTCCAAACACATGATTTGGGGTCCGGGGTGGCCCACGCCCACTGGACAAAGCAGTCCCGTTGCTGGATTTCATCCTGGAGCTGAGATATTAAAGCTCGCCGAAAGTGAAAAAAACGACCACCCCGGACCTGTCGTTTTGGCCGAGGTCCCGACCCCGAGCGAGCGACACCAAACCCACCATTTGGGGTGTGAGCCGCCTCCGGGGTGGCCCACGCTCACTGGACAAAGCAATCCCGTTGCTGGATTTCATCCTGGAGCTGAGATATTAAAGCTCGCCGAAAGTGAAAAAAACGACCACCCCGGACCTGTCGTTTTGGCCGAGGTCCCGACCCCGAGCGAGCGAGTCCAAACACATGATTTGGGGTACGGGGTGGCCCACGCTCACTGGAAAAAGCAATCCCGTTGCTGGATTTCATCCTGGAGCTGAGATATTAAAGCTCGCCGAAAGTGAAAAAAACGACCACCCCGGACCTGTCGTTTTGGCCGAGATCCCGACCCCGAGCGAGCGAGTCCAAACACATGATTTGGGGTACGGGGTGGCCCACGCTCACGGGAAAAAACAATCCCAGCGCTGGGTGTGGTCCCCGAGCCGAGATATTAACGCTCGCCGAAAGTGAAAAAAACGACCACCCCGGACCTGTCGTTTTGGCCGAGGTCCCGACCCCGAGCGAGCGACACCAAACCCACCATTTGGGGTGTGAGCCGCCTCCGGGGTGGCCCACGCTCACTGGACAAAGCAATCCCGTTGCTGGATTTCATCCTGGAGCTGAGATATGAACGCTCGCCGAAAGTGAAAAAAACGACCACCCCGGACCTGTCGTTTTGGCCGAGATCCCGACCCCGAGCGAGCGAGTCCAAACACATGATTTGGGGTACGGGGTGGCCCACGCTCACGGGAAAAAACAATCCCAGCGCTGGGTGTGGTCCCCGAGCCGAGATATTAACGCTCGCCGAAAGTGAAAAAAACGACCACCCCGGACCTGTCGTTTTGGCCGAGGTCCCGACCCCGAGCGAGCGACACCAAACCCACCATTTGGGGTGTGAGCCGCCTCCGGGGTGGCCCACGCTCACTGGACAAAGCAATCCCGTTGCTGGATTTCATCCTGGAGCTGAGATATGAACGCTCGCCGAAAGTGAAAAAAACGACCACCCCGGACCTGTCGTTTTGGCCGAGATCCCGACCCCGAGCAAGCGAGACCAAACCCACCATTTGGGGTGTGAGCCGCCTCCGGGTTGGCCCACGCTCACTGGACAAAGCAATCCCGTTGCTGGATTTCATCCTGGAGCTGAGATATTAAAGCTCGCCGAAAGTGAAAAAAACGACCACCCCGGACCTGTCGTTTTGGCCGAGATCCCGACCCCGAGCGAGCGAGTCCAAACACATGATTTGGGGTCCGGGGTGGCCCACGCTCACTGGACAAAGCAGTCCCGTTGCTGGATTTCATCCTGGAGCTGAGATATGAACGCTCGCCGAAAGTGAAAAAAACGACCACCCCGGACCTGTCGTTTTGGCCGAGATCCCGACCCCGAGCAAGCGAGACCAAACCCACCATTTGGGGTGTGAGCCGCCTCCGGGTTGGCCCACGCTCACTGGACAAAGCAATCCCGTTGCTGGATTTCATCCTGGAGCTGAGATATTAAAGCTCGCCGAAAGTGAAAAAAACGACCACCCCGGACCTGTCGTTTTGGCCGAGATCCCGACCCCGAGCGAGCGAGTCCAAACACATGATTTGGGGTACGGGGTGGCCCACGCTCACTGGAAATAGCAATCCCATTGCTGGATTTCATCCTGGAGCTGAGAAATGAACGCTCGCCGAAAGTGAAAAAAACGACCACCCCGGACCTGTCGTTTTGGCCGAGGTCCCGACCCCGAGCGAGCGAGACCAAACCCACCATTTGGGGTGTGAGCCGCCTCCGGGGTGGCCCACGCTCACTGGACAAAGCAATCCCGTTGCTGGATTTCATCCTGGAGCTGAGATATTAAAGCTCGCCGAAAGTGAAAAAAACGACCAACCCGGACCTGTCGTTTTGGCCGAGATCCCGACCCCGAGCGAGCGAGTCCAAACACATGATTTGGGGTACGGGGTGGCCCACGCTCACTGGAAATAGCAATCCCATTGCTGGATTTCATCCTGGAGCTGAGATATGAACGCTCGCCGAAAGTGAAAAAAACGACCACCCCGGACCTGTCGTTTTGGCCGAGATCCCGACCCCGAGCGAGCGAGTCCAAACACATGATTTGGGGTACAGGGTGGCCCACGCTCACTGGAAAAAGCAATCCCGTTGCTGGATTTCATCCTGGAGCTGAGATATTAAAGCTCGCCGAAAGTGAAAAAAACGACCACCCCGGACCTGTCGTTTTGGCCGAGATCCCGACCCCGAGCGAGCGAGTCCAAATACATGATTTGGGGTCCGGGGTGGCCCACGCCCACTGGACAAAGCAGTCCCGTTGCTGGATTTCATCCTGGAGCTGAGATATTAAAGCTCACCGAAAGTGAAAGAAACGACCACCCCGGACCTGTCGTTTTGGCCGAGATCCCGACCCCGAGCGAGCGAGTCCAAACACATGATTTGGGGTCCGGGGTGGCCCACGCCCACTGGACAAAGCAGTCCCGTTGCTGGATTTCATCCTGGAGCTGAGATATTAAAGCTCGCCGAAAGTGAAAAAAACGACCACCCCGGACCTGTCGTTTTGGCCGAGGTCCCGACCCCGAGCGAGCGACACCAAACCCACCATTTGGGGTGTGAGCCGCCTCCGGGGTGGCCCACGCTCACTGGACAAAGCAATCCCGTTGCTGGATTTCATCCTGGAGCTGAGATATTAAAGCTCGCCGAAAGTGAAAAAAACGACCACCCCGGACCTGTCGTTTTGGCCGAGGTCCCGACCCCGAGCGAGCGAGACCAAACCCACCATTTGGGGTGTGAGCCGCCTCCGGGGTGGCCCACGCTCACTGGACAAAGCAATCCCGTTGCTGGATTTCATCCTGGAGCTGAGATATTAAAGCTCGCCGAAAGTGAAAAAAACGACCACCCCGGACCTGTCGTTTTGGCCGAGATCCCGACCCCGAGCGAGCGAGTCCAAACACATGATTTGGGGTACGGGGTGGCCCACGCTCACTGGAAATAGCAATCCCATTGCTGGATTTCATCCTGGAGCTGAGATATGAACGCTCGCCGAAAGTGAAAAAAACGACCACCCCGGACCTGTCGTTTTGGCCGAGATCCCGACCCCGAGCAAGCGAGACCAAACCCACCATTTGGGGTGTGAGCCGCCTCCGGGTTGGCCCACGCTCACTGGACAAAGCAATCCCGTTGCTGGATTTCATCCTGGAGCTGAGATATTAAAGCTCGCCGAAAGTGAAAAAAACGACCACCCCGGACCTGTCGTTTTGGCCGAGATCCCGACCCCGAGCGAGCGAGTCCAAACACATGATTTGGGGTCCGGGGTGGCCCACGCTCACTGGACAAAGCAGTCCCGTTGCTGGATTTCATCCTGGAGCTGAGATATGAACGCTCGCCGAAAGTGAAAAAAACGACCACCCCGGACCTGTCGTTTTGGCCGAGATCCCGACCCCGAGCAAGCGAGACCAAACCCACCATTTGGGGTGTGAGCCGCCTCCGGGTTGGCCCACGCTCACTGGACAAAGCAATCCCGTTGCTGGATTTCATCCTGGAGCTGAGATATTAAAGCTCGCCGAAAGTGAAAAAAACGACCAACCCGGACCTGTCGTTTTGGCCGAGATCCCGACCCCGAGCGAGCGAGTCCAAACACATGATTTGGGGTACGGGGTGGCCCACGCTCACTGGAAATAGCAATCCCATTGCTGGATTTCATCCTGGAGCTGAGATATGAACGCTCGCCGAAAGTGAAAAAAACGACCACCCCGGACCTGTCGTTTTGGCCGAGATCCCGACCCCGAGCGAGCGAGTCCAAACACATGATTTGGGGTACAGGGTGGCCCACGCTCACTGGAAAAAGCAATCCCGTTGCTGGATTTCATCCTGGAGCTGAGATATTAAAGCTCGCCGAAAGTGAAAAAAACGACCACCCCGGACCTGTCGTTTTGGCCGAGATCCCGACCCCGAGCGAGCGAGTCCAAATACATGATTTGGGGTCCGGGGTGGCCCACGCCCACTGGACAAAGCAGTCCCGTTGCTGGATTTCATCCTGGAGCTGAGATATTAAAGCTCACCGAAAGTGAAAGAAACGACCACCCCGGACCTGTCGTTTTGGCCGAGATCCCGACCCCGAGCGAGCGAGTCCAAACACATGATTTGGGGTCCGGGGTGGCCCACGCCCACTGGACAAAGCAGTCCCGTTGCTGGATTTCATCCTGGAGCTGAGATATTAAAGCTCGCCGAAAGTGAAAAAAACGACCACCCCGGACCTGTCGTTTTGGCCGAGGTCCCGACCCCGAGCGAGCGACACCAAACCCACCATTTGGGGTGTGAGCCGCCTCCGGGGTGGCCCACGCTCACTGGACAAAGCAATCCCGTTGCTGGATTTCATCCTGGAGCTGAGATATTAAAGCTCGCCGAAAGTGAAAAAAACGACCACCCCGGACCTGTCGTTTTGGCCGAGGTCCCGACCCCGAGCGAGCGAGACCAAACCCACCATTTGGGGTGTGAGCCGCCTCCGGGGTGGCCCACGCTCACTGGACAAAGCAATCCCGTTGCTGGATTTCATCCTGGAGCTGAGATATTAAAGCTCGCCGAAAGTGAAAAAAACGACCACCCCGGACCTGTCGTTTTGGCCGAGATCCCGACCCCGAGCGAGCGAGTCCAAACACATGATTTGGGGTACGGGGTGGCCCACGCTCACTGGAAATAGCAATCCCATTGCTGGATTTCATCCTGGAGCTGAGATATGAACGCTCGCCGAAAGTGAAAAAAACGACCACCCCGGACCTGTCGTTTTGGCCGAGATCCCGACCCCGAGCGAGCGAGTCCAAACACATGATTTGGGGTACGGGGTGGCCCACGCTCACGGGAAAAAACAATCCCAGCGCTGGGTGTGGTCCCCGAGCCGAGATATTAACGCTCGCCGAAAGTGAAAAAAACGACCACCCCGGACCTGTCGTTTTGGCCGAGGTCCCGACCCCGAGCGAGCGACACCAAACCCACCATTTGGGGTGTGAGCCGCCTCCGGGGTGGCCCACGCTCACTGGACAAAGCAATCCCGTTGCTGGATTTCATCCTGGAGCTGAGATATTAAAGCTCGCCGAAAGTGAAAAAAACGACCACCCCGGACCTGTCGTTTTGGCCGAGATCCCGACCCCGAGCGAGCGAGTCCAAACACATGATTTGGGGTACGGGGTGGCCCACGCTCACTGGAAATAGCAATCCCATTGCTGGATTTCATCCTGGAGCTGAGAAATGAACGCTCGCCGAAAGTGAAAAAAACGACCACCCCGGACCTGTCGTTTTGGCCGAGGTCCCGACCCCGAGCGAGCGAGACCAAACCCACCATTTGGGGTGTGAGCCGCCTCCGGGGTGGCCCACGCTCACTGGACAAAGCAATCCCGTTGCTGGATTTCATTCTGCAGCTGAGATATTAAAGCTCGCCGAAAGTGAAAAAAACGACCACCCCGGACCTGTCGTTTTGGCCGAGATCCCGACCCCGAGCGAGCGAGTCCAAACACATGATTTGGGGTACGGGGTGGCCCACGCTCACTGGAAATAGCAATCCCATTGCTGGATTTCATCCTGGAGCTGAGATATGAACGCTCGCCGAAAGTGAAAAAAACGACCACCCCGGACCTGTCGTTTTGGCCGAGATCCCGACCCCGAGCGAGCGAGTCCAAACACATGATTTGGGGTACAGGGTGGCCCACGCTCACTGGAAAAAGCAATCCCGTTGCTGGATTTCATCCTGGAGCTGAGATATTAAAGCTCGCCGAAAGTGAAAAAAACGACCACCCCGGACCTGTCGTTTTGGCCGAGATCCCGACCCCGAGCGAGCGAGTCCAAACACATGATTTGGGGTCCGGGGTGGCCCACGCCCACTGGACAAAGCAGTCCCGTTGCTGGATTTCATCCTGGAGCTGAGATATTAAAGCTCGCCGAAAGTGAAAGAAACGACCACCCCGGACCTGTCATTTTGGCCGAGATCCCGACCCCGAGCGAGCGAGTCCAAACACATGATTTGGGGTCCGGGGTGGCCCACGCCCACTGGACAAAGCAGTCCCGTTGCTGGATTTCATCCTGGAGCTGAGATATTAAAGCTCGCCGAAAGTGAAAAAAACGACCACCCCGGACCTGTCGTTTTGGCCGAGGTCCCGACCCCGAGCGAGCGACACCAAACCCACCATTTGGGGTGTGAGCCGCCTCCGGGGTGGCCCACGCTCACTGGACAAAGCAATCCCGTTGCTGGATTTCATCCTGGAGCTGAGATATTAAAGCTCGCCGAAAGTGAAAAAAACGACCACCCCGGACCTGTCGTTTTGGCCGAGGTCCCGACCCCGAGCGAGCGAGACCAAACCCACCATTTGGGGTGTGAGCCGCCTCCGGGGTGGCCCACGCTCACTGGACAAAGCAATCCCGTTGCTGGATTTCATCCTGGAGCTGAGATATTAAAGCTCGCCGAAAGTGAAAAAAACGACCACCCCGGACCTGTCGTTTTGGCCGAGATCCCGACCCCGAGCGAGCGAGTCCAAACACATGATTTGGGGTACGGGGTGGCCCACGCTCACTGGAAATAGCAATCCCATTGCTGGATTTCATCCTGGAGCTGAGATATGAACGCTCGCCGAAAGTGAAAAAAACGACCACCCCGGACCTGTCGTTTTGGCCGAGATCCCGACCCCGAGCGAGCGAGTCCAAACACATGATTTGGGGTACGGGGTGGCCCACGCTCACGGGAAAAAACAATCCCAGCGCTGGGTGTGGTCCCCGAGCCGAGATATTAACGCTCGCCGAAAGTGAAAAAAACGACCACCCCGGACCTGTCGTTTTGGCCGAGGTCCCGACCCCGAGCGAGCGACACCAAACCCACCATTTGGGGTGTGAGCCGCCTCCGGGGTGGCCCACGCTCACTGGACAAAGCAATCCCGTTGCTGGATTTCATCCTGGAGCTGAGATATTAAAGCTCGCCGAAAGTGAAAAAAACGACCACCCCGGACCTGTCGTTTTGGCCGAGATCCCGACCCCGAGCGAGCGAGTCCAAACACATGATTTGGGGTACGGGGTGGCCCACGCTCACTGGAAATAGCAATCCCATTGCTGGATTTCATCCTGGAGCTGAGAAATGAACGCTCGCCGAAAGTGAAAAAAACGACCACCCCGGACCTGTCGTTTTGGCCGAGGTCCCGACCCCGAGCGAGCGACACCAAACCCACCATTTGGGGTGTGAGCCGCCTCCGGGGTGGCCCACGCTCACTGGACAAAGCAATCCCGTTGCTGGATTTCATTCTGCAGCTGAGATATTAAAGCTCGCCGAAAGTGAAAAAAACGACCACCCCGGACCTGTCGTTTTGGCCGAGATCCCGACCCCGAGCGAGCGAGTCCAAACACATGATTTGGGGTACGGGGTGGCCCACGCTCACTGGAAATAGCAATCCCATTGCTGGATTTCATCCTGGAGCTGAGATATGAACGCTCGCCGAAAGTGAAAAAAACGACCACCCCGGACCTGTCGTTTTGGCCGAGATCCCGACCCCGAGCGAGCGAGTCCAAACACATGATTTGGGGTACAGGGTGGCCCACGCTCACTGGAAAAAGCAATCCCGTTGCTGGATTTCATCCTGGAGCTGAGATATTAAAGCTCGCCGAAAGTGAAAAAAACGACCACCCCGGACCTGTCGTTTTGGCCGAGATCCCGACCCCGAGCGAGCGAGTCCAAACACATGATTTGGGGTCCGGGGTGGCCCACGCCCACTGGACAAAGCAGTCCCGTTGCTGGATTTCATCCTGGAGCTGAGATATTAAAGCTCGCCGAAAGTGAAAGAAACGACCACCCCGGACCTGTCGTTTTGGCCGAGATCCCGACCCCGAGCGAGCGAGTCCAAACACATGATTTGGGGTCCGGGGTGGCCCACGCCCACTGGACAAAGCAGTCCCGTTGCTGGATTTCATCCTGGAGCTGAGATATTAAAGCTCGCCGAAAGTGAAAAAAACGACCACCCCGGACCTGTCGTTTTGGCCGAGGTCCCGACCCCGAGCGAGCGACACCAAACCCACCATTTGGGGTGTGAGCCGCCTCCGGGGTGGCCCACGCTCACTGGACAAAGCAATCCCGTTGCTGGATTTCATCCTGGAGCTGAGATATTAAAGCTCGCCGAAAGTGAAAAAAACGACCACCCCGGACCTGTCGTTTTGGCCGAGGTCCCGACCCCGAGCGAGCGAGACCAAACCCACCATTTGGGGTGTGAGCCGCCTCCGGGGTGGCCCACGCTCACTGGACAAAGCAATCCCGTTGCTGGATTTCATCCTGGAGCTGAGATATTAAAGCTCGCCGAAAGTGAAAAAAACGACCACCCCGGACCTGTCGTTTTGGCCGAGATCCCGACCCCGAGCGAGCGAGTCCAAACACATGATTTGGGGTACGGGGTGGCCCACGCTCACTGGAAATAGCAATCCCATTGCTGGATTTCATCCTGGAGCTGAGATATGAACGCTCGCCGAAAGTGAAAAAAACGACCACCCCGGACCTGTCGTTTTGGCCGAGATCCCGACCCCGAGCGAGCGAGTCCAAACACATGATTTGGGGTACGGGGTGGCCCACGCTCACGGGAAAAAACAATCCCAGCGCTGGGTGTGGTCCCCGAGCCGAGATATTAACGCTCGCCGAAAGTGAAAAAAACGACCACCCCGGACCTGTCGTTTTGGCCGAGGTCCCGACCCCGAGCGAGCGACACCAAACCCACCATTTGGGGTGTGAGCCGCCTCCGGGGTGGCCCACGCTCACTGGACAAAGCAATCCCGTTGCTGGATTTCATCCTGGAGCTGAGATATTAAAGCTCGCCGAAAGTGAAAAAAACGACCACCCCGGACCTGTCGTTTTGGCCGAGGTCCCGACCCCGAGCGAGCGAGACCAAACCCACCATTTGGGGTGTGAGCCGCCTCCGGGGTGGCCCACGCTCACTGGACAAAGCAATCCCGTTGCTGGATTTCATCCTGGAGCTGAGATATTAAAGCTCGCCGAAAGTGAAAAAAACGACCACCCCGGACCTGTCGTTTTGGCCGAGATCCCGACCCCGAGCGAGCGAGTCCAAACACATGATTTGGGGTACGGGGTGGCCCACGCTCACTGGAAATAGCAATCCCATTGCTGGATTTCATCCTGGAGCTGAGATATGAACGCTCGCCGAAAGTGAAAAAAACGACCACCCCGGACCTGTCGTTTTGGCCGAGATCCCGACCCCGAGCGAGCGAGTCCAAACACATGATTTGGGGTACGGGGTGGCCCACGCTCACGGGAAAAAACAATCCCAGCGCTGGGTGTGGTCCCCGAGCCGAGATATTAACGCTCGCCGAAAGTGAAAAAAACGACCACCCCGGACCTGTCGTTTTGGCCGAGGTCCCGACCCCGAGCGAGCGACACCAAACCCACCATTTGGGGTGTGAGCCGCCTCCGGGGTGGCCCACGCTCACTGGACAAAGCAATCCCGTTGCTGGATTTCATCCTGGAGCTGAGATATGAACGCTCGCCGAAAGTGAAAAAAACGACCACCCCGGACCTGTCGTTTTGGCCGAGATCCCGATCCCGAGCGAGCGAGACCAAACCCACCATTTGGGGTGTGAGCCGCCTCCGGGGTGGCCCACGCTCACTGGACAAAGCAATCCCGTTGCTGGATTTCATCCTGGAGCTGAGATATTAAAGCTCGCCGAAAGTGAAAAAAACGACCACCCCGGACCTGTCGTTTTGGCCGAGATCCCGACCCCGAGCGAGCGAGTCCAAACACATGATTTGGGGTCCGGGGTGGCCCACGCTCACTAGAAAAAGCAATCCCGTTGCTGGATTTCATCCTGGAGCTGAGATATTAAAGCTCGCCGAAAGTGAAAAAAACGTCCACCCCGGACCTGTCGTTTTGGCCGAGATCCAGACCCCGAGCGAGCGAGTCCAAACACATGATTTGGGGTCCGGGGTGGCCCACGCCCACTGGACAAAGCAGTCCCGTTGCTGGATTTCATCCTGGAGCTGAGATATTAAAGCTCGCCGAAAGTGAAAAAAACGACCACCCCGGACCTGTCGTTTTGGCCGAGATCCCGACCCCGAGCGAGCGAGTCCAAACACATGATTTGGGGTCCGGGGTGGCCCACGCCCACTGGACAAAGCAGTCCCGTTGCTGGATTTCATCCTGGAGCTGAGATATTAAAGCTCGCCGAAAGTGAAAAAAACGACCACCCCGGACCTGTCGTTTTGGCCGAGGTCCCGACCCCGAGCGAGCGACACCAAACCCACCATTTGGGGTGTGAGCCGCCTCCGGGGTGGCCCACGCTCACTGGACAAAGCAATCCCGTTGCTGGATTTCATCCTGGATCTGAGATATTAAAGCTCGCCGAAAGTGAAAAAAACGACCACCCCGGACCTGTCGTTTTGGCCGAGGTCCCGACCCCGAGCGAGCGAGACCAAACCCACCATTTGGGGTGTGAGCCGCCTCCGGGGTGGCCCACGCTCACTGGACAAAGCAATCCCGTTGCTGGATTTCATCCTGGAGCTGAGATATTAAAGCTCGCCGAAAGTGAAAAAAACGACCACCCCGGACCTGTCGTTTTGGCCGAGATCCCGACCCCGAGCGAGCGAGTCCAAACACATGATTTGGGGTACGGGGTGGCCCACGCTCACTGGAAATAGCAATCCCATTGCTGGATTTCATCCTGGAGCTGAGATATGAACGCTCGCCGAAAGTGAAAAAAACGACCACCCCGGACATGTCGTTTTGGCCGAGATCCCGACCCCGAGCGAGCGAGTCCAAACACATGATTTGGGGTACGGGGTGGCCCACGCTCACGGGAAAAAACAATCCCAGCGCTGGGTGTGGTCCCCGAGCCGAGATATTAACGCTCGCCGAAAGTGAAAAAAACGACCACCCCGGACCTGTCGTTTTGGCCGAGGTCCCGACCCCGAGCGAGCGACACCAAACCCACCATTTGGGGTGTGAGCCGCCTCCGGGGTGGCCCACGCTCACTGGACAAAGCAATCCCGTTGCTGGATTTCATCCTGGAGCTGAGATATTAAAGCTCGCCGAAAGTGAAAAAAACGACCACCCCGGACCTGTCGTTTTGGCCGAGATCCCGACCCCGAGCGAGCGAGTCCAAACACATGATTTGGGGTCCGGGGTGGCCCACGCCCACTGGACAAAGCAGTCCCGTTGCTGGATTTCATCCTGGAGCTGAGATATTAAAGCTCACCGAAAGTGAAAGAAACGACCACCCCGGACCTGTCGTTTTGGCCGAGATCCCGACCCCGAGCGAGCGAGTCCAAACACATGATTTGGGGTCCGGGGTGGCCCACGCCCACTGGACAAAGCAGTCCCGTTGCTGGATTTCATCCTGGAGCTGAGATATTAAAGCTCGCCGAAAGTGAAAAAAACGACCACCCCGGACCTGTCGTTTTGGCCGAGGTCCCGACCCCGAGCGAGCGACACCAAACCCACCATTTGGGGTGTGAGCCGCCTCCGGGGTGGCCCACGCTCACTGGACAAAGCAATCCCGTTGCTGGATTTCATCCTGGAGCTGAGATATTAAAGCTCGCCGAAAGTGAAAAAAACGACCACCCCGGACCTGTCGTTTTGGCCGAGGTCCCGACCCCGAGCGAGCGAGACCAAACCCACCATTTGGGGTGTGAGCCGCCTCCGGGGTGGCCCACGCTCACTGGACAAAGCAATCCCGTTGCTGGATTTCATCCTGGAGCTGAGATATTAAAGCTCGCCGAAAGTGAAAAAAACGACCACCCCGGACCTGT
This sequence comes from Karalla daura, assembly GCA_029224185.1. Taxonomy (NCBI): domain Eukaryota; kingdom Metazoa; phylum Chordata; class Actinopteri; order Chaetodontiformes; family Leiognathidae; genus Karalla; species Karalla daura. The sequence continues at coordinate 252,749 of JANZKI010000059.1, read as the reverse complement.
CGTTTTGGCCGAGATCCCGACCCCGAGCGAGCGAGTCCAAACACATGATTTGGGGTACGGGGTGGCCCACGCTCACTGGAAATAGCAATCCCATTGCTGGATTTCATCCTGGAGCTGAGATATGAACGCTCGCCGAAAGTGAAAAAAACGACCACCCCGGACATGTCGTTTTGGCCGAGATCCCGACCCCGAGCGAGCGAGTCCAAACACATGATTTGGGGTACGGGGTGGCCCACGCTCACGGGAAAAAACAATCCCAGCGCTGGGTGTGGTCCCCGAGCCGAGATATTAACGCTCGCCGAAAGTGAAAAAAACGACCACCCCGGACCTGTCGTTTTGGCCGAGGTCCCGACCCCGAGCGAGCGACACCAAACCCACCATTTGGGGTGTGAGCCGCCTCCGGGGTGGCCCACGCTCACTGGACAAAGCAATCCCGTTGCTGGATTTCATCCTGGAGCTGAGATATTAAAGCTCGCCGAAAGTGAAAAAAACGACCACCCCGGACCTGTCGTTTTGGCCGAGATCCCGACCCCGAGCGAGCGAGTCCAAACACATGATTTGGGGTCCGGGGTGGCCCACGCCCACTGGACAAAGCAGTCCCGTTGCTGGATTTCATCCTGGAGCTGAGATATTAAAGCTCACCGAAAGTGAAAGAAACGACCACCCCGGACCTGTCGTTTTGGCCGAGATCCCGACCCCGAGCGAGCGAGTCCAAACACATGATTTGGGGTCCGGGGTGGCCCACGCCCACTGGACAAAGCAGTCCCGTTGCTGGATTTCATCCTGGAGCTGAGATATTAAAGCTCGCCGAAAGTGAAAAAAACGACCACCCCGGACCTGTCGTTTTGGCCGAGGTCCCGACCCCGAGCGAGCGACACCAAACCCACCATTTGGGGTGTGAGCCGCCTCCGGGGTGGCCCACGCTCACTGGACAAAGCAATCCCGTTGCTGGATTTCATCCTGGAGCTGAGATATTAAAGCTCGCCGAAAGTGAAAAAAACGACCACCCCGGACCTGTCGTTTTGGCCGAGGTCCCGACCCCGAGCGAGCGAGACCAAACCCACCATTTGGGGTGTGAGCCGCCTCCGGGGTGGCCCACGCTCACTGGACAAAGCAATCCCGTTGCTGGATTTCATCCTGGAGCTGAGATATTAAAGCTCGCCGAAAGTGAAAAAAACGACCACCCCGGACCTGTCGTTTTGGCCGAGATCCCGACCCCGAGCGAGCGAGTCCAAACACATGATTTGGGGTACGGGGTGGCCCACGCTCACTGGAAATAGCAATCCCATTGCTGGATTTCATCCTGGAGCTGAGATATGAACGCTCGCCGAAAGTGAAAAAAACGACCACCCCGGACCTGTCGTTTTGGCCGAGATCCCGACCCCGAGCGAGCGAGTCCAAACACATGATTTGGGGTACGGGGTGGCCCACGCTCACGGGAAAAAACAATCCCAGCGCTGGGTGTGGTCCCCGAGCCGAGATATTAACGCTCGCCGAAAGTGAAAAAAACGACCACCCCGGACCTGTCGTTTTGGCCGAGGTCCCGACCCCGAGCGAGCGACACCAAACCCACCATTTGGGGTGTGAGCCGCCTCCGGGGTGGCCCACGCTCACTGGACAAAGCAATCCCGTTGCTGGATTTCATCCTGGAGCTGAGATATTAAAGCTCGCCGAAAGTGAAAAAAAACGACCACCCCGGACCTGTCGTTTTGGCCGAGATCCCGACCCCGAGCGAGCGAGTCCAAACACATGATTTGGGGTACGGGGTGGCCCACGCTCACTGGAAATAGCAATCCCATTGCTGGATTTCATCCTGGAGCTGAGAAATGAACGCTCGCCGAAAGTGAAAAAAACGACCACCCCGGACCTGTCGTTTTGGCCGAGGTCCCGACCCCGAGCGAGCGACACCAAACCCACCATTTGGGGTGTGAGCCGCCTCCGGGGTGGCCCACGCTCACTGGACAAAGCAATCCCGTTGCTGGATTTCATTCTGCAGCTGAGATATTAAAGCTCGCCGAAAGTGAAAAAAACGACCACCCCGGACCTGTCGTTTTGGCCGAGATCCCGACCCCGAGCGAGCGAGTCCAAACACATGATTTGGGGTACGGGGTGGCCCACGCTCACTGGAAATAGCAATCCCATTGCTGGATTTCATCCTGGAGCTGAGATATGAACGCTCGCCGAAAGTGAAAAAAACGACCACCCCGGACCTGTCGTTTTGGCCGAGATCCCGACCCCGAGCGAGCGAGTCCAAACACATGATTTGGGGTACAGGGTGGCCCACGCTCACTGGAAAAAGCAATCCCGTTGCTGGATTTCATCCTGGAGCTGAGATATTAAAGCTCGCCGAAAGTGAAAAAAACGACCACCCCGGACCTGTCGTTTTGGCCGAGATCCCGACCCCGAGCGAGCGAGTCCAAACACATGATTTGGGGTCCGGGGTGGCCCACGCCCACTGGACAAAGCAGTCCCGTTGCTGGATTTCATCCTGGAGCTGAGATATTAAAGCTCGCCGAAAGTGAAAAAAACGACCACCCTGGACCTGTCGTTTTGGCCGAGGTCCCGACCCCGAGCGAGCGAGACCAAACCCACCATTTGGGGTGTGAGCCGCCTCCGGGGTGGCCCACGCTCACTGGACAAAGCAATCCCGTTGCTGGATTTCATCCTGGAGCTGAGATATTAAAGCTCGCCGAAAGTGAAAAAAACGACCACCCCGGACCTGTCGTTTTGGCCGAGATCCCGACCCCGAGCGAGCGAGTCCAAACACATGATTTGGGGTACGGGGTGGCCCACGCTCACTGGAAATAGCAATCCCATTGCTGGATTTCATCCTGGAGCTGAGATATGAACGCTCGCCGAAAGTGAAAAAAACGACCACCCCGGACCTGTCGTTTTGGCCGAGATCCCGACCCCGAGCGAGCGAGTCCAAACACATGATTTGGGGTACGGGGTGGCCCACGCTCACGGGAAAAAACAATCCCAGCGCTGGGTGTGGTCCCCGAGCCGAGATATTAACGCTCGCCGAAAGTGAAAAAAACGACCACCCCGGACCTGTCGTTTTGGCCGAGGTCCCGACCCCGAGCGAGCGACACCAAACCCACCATTTGGGGTGTGAGCCGCCTCCGGGGTGGCCCACGCTCACTGGACAAAGCAATCCCGTTGCTGGATTTCATCCTGGAGCTGAGATATGAACGCTCGCCGAAAGTGAAAAAAACGACCACCCCGGACCTGTCGTTTTGGCCGAGATCCCGATCCCGAGCGAGCGAGACCAAACCCACCATTTGGGGTGTGAGCCGCCTCCGGGGTGGCCCACGCTCACTGGACAAAGCAATCCCGTTGCTGGATTTCATCCTGGAGCTGAGATATTAAAGCTCGCCGAAAGTGAAAAAAACGACCACCCCGGACCTGTCGTTTTGGCCGAGATCCCGACCCCGAGCGAGCGAGTCCAAACACATGATTTGGGGTCCGGGGTGGCCCACGCTCACTGGAAAAAGCAATCCCGTTGCTGGATTTCATCCTGGAGCTGAGATATTAAAGCTCGCCGAAAGTGAAAAAAACGTCCACCCCGGACCTGTCGTTTTGGCCGAGATCCAGACCCCGAGCGAGCGAGTCCAAACACATGATTTGGGGTCCGGGGTGGCCCACGCTCACTGGAAATAGCAATCCCATTGCTGGATTTCATCCTGGAGCTGAGAAATGAACGCTCGCCGAAAGTGAAAAAAACGACCACCCCGGACCTGTCGTTTTGGCCGAGGTCCCGACCCCGAGCGAGCGAGACCAAACCCACCATTTGGGGTGTGAGCCGCCTCCGGGGTGGCCCACGCTCACTGGACAAAGCAATCCCGTTGCTGGATTTCATCCTGGAGCTGAGATATTAAAGCTCGCCGAAAGTGAAAAAAACGACCACCCCGGACCTGTCGTTTTGGCCGAGATCCCGACCCCGAGCGAGCGAGTCCAAACACATGATTTGGGGTACGGGGTGGCCCACGCTCACTGGAAATAGCAATCCCATTGCTGGATTTCATCCTGGAGCTGAGATATGAACGCTCGCCGAAAGTGAAAAAAACGACCACCCCGGACCTGTCGTTTTGGCCGAGATCCCGACCCCGAGCGAGCGAGTCCAAACACATGATTTGGGGTACGGGGTGGCCCACGCTCACGGGAAAAAAACAATCCCAGCGCTGGGTGTGGTCCCCGAGCCGAGATATTAACGCTCGCCGAAAGTGAAAAAAACGACCACCCCGGACCTGTCGTTTTGGCCGAGGTCCCGACCCCGAGCGAGCGACACCAAACCCACCATTTGGGGTGTGAGCCGCCTCCGGGGTGGCCCACGCTCACTGGACAAAGCAATCCCGTTGCTGGATTTCATCCTGGAGCTGAGATATTAAAGCTCGCCGAAAGTGAAAAAAACGACCACCCCGGACCTGTCGTTTTGGCCGAGGTCCCGACCCCGAGCGAGCGAGACCAAACCCACCATTTGGGGTGTGAGCCGCCTCCGGGGTGGCCCACGCTCACTGGACAAAGCAATCCCGTTGCTGGATTTCATCCTGGAGCTGAGATATTAAAGCTCGCCGAAAGTGAAAAAAACGACCACCCCGGACCTGTCGTTTTGGCCGAGATCCCGACCCCGAGCGAGCGAGTCCAAACACATGATTTGGGGTACGGGGTGGCCCACGCTCACTGGAAATAGCAATCCCATTGCTGGATTTCATCCTGGAGCTGAGATATGAACGCTCGCCGAAAGTGAAAAAAACGACCACCCCGGACCTGTCGTTTTGGCCGAGATCCCGACCCCGAGCGAGCGAGTCCAAACACATGATTTGGGGTACGGGGTGGCCCACGCTCACGGGAAAAAACAATCCCAGCGCTGGGTGTGGTCCCCGAGCCGAGATATTAACGCTCGCCGAAAGTGAAAAAAACGACCACCCCGGACCTGTCGTTTTGGCCGAGGTCCCGACCCCGAGCGAGCGACACCAAACCCACCATTTGGGGTGTGAGCCGCCTCCGGGGTGGCCCACGCTCACTGGACAAAGCAATCCCGTTGCTGGATTTCATCCTGGAGCTGAGATATGAACGCTCGCCGAAAGTGAAAAAAACGACCACCCCGGACCTGTCGTTTTGGCCGAGATCCCGATCCCGAGCGAGCGAGACCAAACCCACCATTTGGGGTGTGAGCCGCCTCCGGGGTGGCCCAGGCTCACTGGACAAAGCAATCCCGTTGCTGGATTTCATCCTGGAGCTGAGATATTAAAGCTCGCCGAAAGTGAAAAAAACGACCACCCCGGACCTGTCGTTTTGGCCGAGATCCCGACCCCGAGCGAGCGAGTCCAAACACATGATTTGGGGTCCGGGGTGGCCCACGCTCACTGGAAAAAGCAATCCCGTTGCTGGATTTCATCCTGGAGCTGAGATATTAAAGCTCGCCGAAAGTGAAAAAAACGTCCACCCCGGACCTGTCGTTTTGGCCGAGATCCAGACCCCGAGCGAGCGAGTCCAAACACATGATTTGGGGTCCGGGGTGGCCCACGCCCACTGGACAAAGCAGTCCCGTTGCTGGATTTCATCCTGGAGCTGAGATATTAAAGCTCGCCGAAAGTGAAAAAAACGACCACCCCGGACCTGTCGTTTTGGCCGAGATCCCGACCCCGAGCGAGCGAGTCCAAACACATGATTTGGGGTCCGGGGTGGCCCACGCCCACTGGACAAAGCAGTCCCGTTGCTGGATTTCATCCTGGAGCTGAGATATTAAAGCTCGCCGAAAGTGAAAAAAACGACCACCCCGGACCTGTCGTTTTGGCCGAGGTCCCGACCCCGAGCGAGCGAGACCAAACCCACCATTTGGGGTGTGAGCCGCCTCCGGGGTGGCCCACGCTCACTGGACAAAGCAATCCCGTTGCTGGATTTCATCCTGGAGCTGAGATATTAAAGCTTGCCGAAAGTGAAAAAAACGACCACCCCGGACCTGTCGTTTTGGCCGAGGTCCCGACCCCGAGCGAGCGAGACCAAACCCACCATTTGGGGTGTGAGCCGCCTCCGGGGTGGCCCACGCTCACTGGACAAAGCAATCCCGTTGCTGGATTTCATCCTGGAGCTGAGATATGAACGCTCGCCGAAAGTGAAAAAAACGACCACCCCGGACCTGTCGTTTTGGCCGAGATCCCGATCCCGAGCGAGCGAGACCAAACCCACCATTTGGGGTGTGAGCCGCCTCCGGGGTGGCCCACGCTCACTGGACAAAGCAATCCCGTTGCTGGATTTCATCCTGGAGCTGAGATATTAAAGCTCGCCGAAAGTGAAAAAAACGACCACCCCGGACCTGTCGTTTTGGCCGAGATCCCGACCCCGAGCGAGCGAGTCCAAACACATGATTTGGGGTCCGGGGTGGCCCACGCTCACTGGAAAAAGCAATCCCGTTGCTGGATTTCATCCTGGAGCTGAGATATTAAAGCTCGCCGAAAGTGAAAAAAACGTCCACCCCGGACCTGTCGTTTTGGCCGAGATCCAGACCCCGAGCGAGCGAGTCCAAACACATGATTTGGGGTCCGGGGTGGCCCACGCTCACTGGAAATAGCAATCCCATTGCTGGATTTCATCCTGGAGCTGAGAAATGAACGCTCGCCGAAAGTGAAAAAAACGACCACCCCGGACCTGTCGTTTTGGCCGAGGTCCCGACCCCGAGCGAGCGAGACCAAACCCACCATTTGGGGTGTGAGCCGCCTCCGGGGTGGCCCACGCTCACTGGACAAAGCAATCCCGTTGCTGGATTTCATCCTGGAGCTGAGATATTAAAGCTCGCCGAAAGTGAAAAAAACGACCACCCCGGACCTGTCGTTTTGGCCGAGATCCCGACCCCGAGCGAGCGAGTCCAAACACATGATTTGGGGTACGGGGTGGCCCACGCTCACTGGAAATAGCAATCCCATTGCTGGATTTCATCCTGGAGCTGAGATATGAACGCTCGCCGAAAGTGAAAAAAACGACCACCCCGGACCTGTCGTTTTGGCCGAGATCCCGACCCCGAGCGAGCGAGTCCAAACACATGATTTGGGGTACAGGGTGGCCCACGCTCACTGGAAAAAGCAATCCCGTTGCTGGATTTCATCCTGGAGCTGAGATATTAAAGCTCGCCGAAAGTGAAAAAAACGACCACCCCGGACCTGTCGTTTTGGCCGAGATCCCGACCCCGAGCGAGCGAGTCCAAACACATGATTTGGGGTCCGGGGTGGCCCACGCCCACTGGACAAAGCAGTCCCGTTGCTGGATTTCATCCTGGAGCTGAGATATTAAAGCTCGCCGAAAGTGAAAAAAACGACCACCCCGGACCTGTCGTTTTGGCCGAGGTCCCGACCCCGAGCGAGCGAGACCAAACCCACCATTTGGGGTGTGAGCCGCCTCCGGGGTGGCCCACGCTCACTGGACAAAGCAATCCCGTTGCTGGATTTCATCCTGGAGCTGAGATATTAAAGCTTGCCGAAAGTGAAAAAAACGACCACCCCGGACCTGTCGTTTTGGCCGAGGTCCCGACCCCGAGCGAGCGAGACCAAACCCACCATTTGGGGTGTGAGCCGCCTCCGGGGTGGCCCACGCTCACTGGACAAAGCAATCCCGTTGCTGGATTTCATCCTGGAGCTGAGATATGAACGCTCGCCGAAAGTGAAAAAAACGACCACCCCGGACCTGTCGTTTTGGCCGAGATCCCGATCCCGAGCGAGCGAGACCAAACCCACCATTTGGGGTGTGAGCCGCCTCCGGGGTGGCCCACGCTCACTGGACAAAGCAATCCCGTTGCTGGATTTCATCCTGGAGCTGAGATATTAAAGCTCGCCGAAAGTGAAAAAAACGACCACCCCGGACCTGTCGTTTTGGCCGAGATCCCGACCCCGAGCGAGCGAGTCCAAACACATGATTTGGGGTCCGGGGTGGCCCACGCTCACTGGAAAAAGCAATCCCGTTGCTGGATTTCATCCTGGAGCTGAGATATTAAAGCTCGCCGAAAGTGAAAAAAACGTCCACCCCGGACCTGTCGTTTTGGCCGAGATCCAGACCCCGAGCGAGCGAGTCCAAACACATGATTTGGGGTCCGGGGTGGCCCACGCTCACTGGAAATAGCAATCCCATTGCTGGATTTCATCCTGGAGCTGAGAAATGAACGCTCGCCGAAAGTGAAAAAAACGACCACCCCGGACCTGTCGTTTTGGCCGAGGTCCCGACCCCGAGCGAGCGAGACCAAACCCACCATTTGGGGTGTGAGCCGCCTCCGGGGTGGCCCACGCTCACTGGACAAAGCAATCCCGTTGCTGGATTTCATCCTGGAGCTGAGATATTAAAGCTCGCCGAAAGTGAAAAAAACGACCACCCCGGACCTGTCGTTTTGGCCGAGATCCCGACCCCGAGCGAGCGAGTCCAAACACATGATTTGGGGTACGGGGTGGCCCACGCTCACTGGAAATAGCAATCCCATTGCTGGATTTCATCCTGGAGCTGAGATATGAACGCTCGCCGAAAGTGAAAAAAACGACCACCCCGGACCTGTCGTTTTGGCCGAGATCCCGACCCCGAGCGAGCGAGTCCAAACACATGATTTGGGGTACAGGGTGGCCCACGCTCACTGGAAAAAGCAATCCCGTTGCTGGATTTCATCCTGGAGCTGAGATATTAAAGCTCGCCGAAAGTGAAAAAAACGACCACCCCGGACCTGTCGTTTTGGCCGAGATCCCGACCCCGAGCGAGCGAGTCCAAACACATGATTTGGGGTCCGGGGTGGCCCACGCCCACTGGACAAAGCAGTCCCGTTGCTGGATTTCATCCTGGAGCTGAGATATTAAAGCTCGCCGAAAGTGAAAAAAACGACCACCCCGGACCTGTCGTTTTGGCCGAGGTCCCGACCCCGAGCGAGCGACACCAAACCCACCATTTGGGGTGTGAGCCGCCTCCGGGGTGGCCCACGCTCACTGGACAAAGCAATCCCGTTGCTGGATTTCATCCTGGAGCTGAGATATTAAAGCTCGCCGAAAGTGAAAAAAACGACCACCCCGGACCTGTCGTTTTGGCCGAGGTCCCGACCCCGAGCGAGCGAGACCAAACCCACCATTTGGGGTGTGAGCCGCCTCCGGGGTGGCCCACGCTCACTGGACAAAGCAATCCCGTTGCTGGATTTCATCCTGGAGCTGAGATATTAAAGCTCGCCGAAAGTGAAAAAAACGACCACCCCGGACCTGTCGTTTTGGCCGAGATCCCGACCCCGAGCGAGCGAGTCCAAACACATGATTTGGGGTACGGGGTGGCCCACGCTCACTGGAAATAGCAATCCCATTGCTGGATTTCATCCTGGAGCTGAGATATGAACGCTCGCCGAAAGTGAAAAAAACGACCACCCCGGACCTGTCGTTTTGGCCGAGATCCCGACCCCGAGCGAGCGAGTCCAAACACATGATTTGGGGTACGGGGTGGCCCACGCTCACGGGAAAAAACAATCCCAGCGCTGGGTGTGGTCCCCGAGCCGAGATATTAACGCTCGCCGAAAGTGAAAAAAACGACCACCCCGGACCTGTCGTTTTGGCCGAGGTCCCGACCCCGAGCGAGCGACACCAAACACACCATTTGGGGTGTGAGCCGCCTCCGGGGTGGCCCACGCTCACTGGACAAAGCAATCCCGTTGCTGGATTTCATCCTGGAGCTGAGATATGAACGCTCGCCGAAAGTGAAAAAAACGACCACCCCGGACCTGTCGTTTTGGCCGAGATCCCGATCCCGAGCGAGCGAGACCAAACCCACCATTTGGGGTGTGAGCCGCCTCCGGGGTGGCCCACGCTCACTGGACAAAGCAATCCCGTTGCTGGATTTCATCCTGGAGCTGAGATATTAAAGCTCGCCGAAAGTGAAAAAAACGACCACCCCGGACCTGTCGTTTTGGCCGAGATCCCGACCCCGAGCGAGCGAGTCCAAACACATGATTTGGGGTCCGGGGTGGCCCACGCTCACTGGAAAAAGCAATCCCGTTGCTGGATTTCATCCTGGAGCTGAGATATTAAAGCTCGCCGAAAGTGAAAAAAACGTCCACCCCGGACCTGTCGTTTTGGCCGAGATCCAGACCCCGAGCGAGCGAGTCCAAACACATGATTTGGGGTCCGGGGTGGCCCACGCCCACTGGACAAAGCAGTCCCGTTGCTGGATTTCATCCTGGAGCTGAGATATTAAAGCTCGCCGAAAGTGAAAAAAACGACCACCCCGGACCTGTCGTTTTGGCCGAGATCCCGACCCCGAGCGAGCGAGTCCAAACACATGATTTGGGGTCCGGGGTGGCCCACGCCCACTGGACAAAGCAGTCCCGTTGCTGGATTTCATCCTGGAGCTGAGATATTAAAGCTCGCCGAAAGTGAAAAAAACGACCACCCCGGACCTGTCGTTTTGGCCGAGGTCCCGACCCCGAGCGAGCGAGACCAAACCCACCATTTGGGGTGTGAGCCGCCTCCGGGGTGGCCCACGCTCACTGGACAAAGCAATCCCGTTGCTGGATTTCATCCTGGAGCTGAGATATTAAAGCTTGCCGAAAGTGAAAAAAACGACCACCCCGGACCTGTCGTTTTGGCCGAGGTCCCGACCCCGAGCGAGCGAGACCAAACCCACCATTTGGGGTGTGAGCCGCCTCCGGGGTGGCCCACGCTCACTGGACAAAGCAATCCCGTTGCTGGATTTCATCCTGGAGCTGAGATATGAACGCTCGCCGAAAGTGAAAAAAACGACCACCCCGGACCTGTCGTTTTGGCCGAGATCCCGACCCCGAGCGAGCGAGACCAAACCCACCATTTGGGGTGTGAGCCGCCTCCGGGGTGGCCCACGCTCACTGGACAAAGCAATCCCGTTGCTGGATTTCATCCTGGAGCTGAGATATTAAAGCTCGCCGAAAGTGAAAAAAACGACCACCCCGGACCTGTCGTTTTGGCCGAGGTCCCGACCCCGAGCGAGCGACACCAAACCCACCATTTGGGGTGTGAGCCGCCTCCGGGGTGGCCCACGCTCACTGGACAAAGCAGTCCCGTTGCTGGATTTCATCCTGGAGCTGAGATATGAACGCTCGCCGAAAGTGAAAAAAACGACCACCCCGGACCTGTCGTTTTGGCCGAGATCCCGACCCCGAGCAAGCGAGACCAAACCCACCATTTGGGGTGTGAGCCGCCTCCGGGTTGGCCCACGCTCACTGGACAAAGCAATCCCGTTGCTGGATTTCATCCTGGAGCTGAGATATTAAAGCTCGCTGAAAGTGAAAAAAACGACCACCCCGGACCTGTCGTTTTGGCCGAGATCCCGACCCCGAGCGAGCGAGTCCAAACACATGATTTGGGGTACGGGGTGGCCCACGCTCACTGGAAAAAGCAATCCCGTTGCTGGATTTCATCCTGGAGCTGAGATATTAAAGCTCGCCGAAAGTGAAAAAAACGACCACCCCGGACCTGTCGTTTTGGCCGAGATCCCGACCCCGAGCGAGCGAGTCCAAACACATGATTTGGGGTACGGGGTGGCCCACGCTCACGGGAAAAAACAATCCCAGCGCTGGGTGTGGTCCCCGAGCCGAGATATTAACGCTCGCCGAAAGTGAAAAAAACGACCACCCCGGACCTGTCGTTTTGGCCGAGGTCCCGACCCCGAGCGAGCGACACCAAACCCACCATTTGGGGTGTGAGCCGCCTCCGGGGTGGCCCACGCTCACTGGACAAAGCAATCCCGTTGCTGGATTTCATCCTGGAGCTGAGATATGAACGCTCGCCGAAAGTGAAAAAAACGACCACCCCGGACCTGTCGTTTTGGCCGAGATCCCGACCCCGAGCAAGCGAGACCAAACCCACCATTTGGGGTGTGAGCCGCCTCCGGGTTGGCCCACGCTCACTGGACAAAGCAATCCCGTTGCTGGATTTCATCCTGGAGCTGAGATATTAAAGCTCGCCGAAAGTGAAAAAAACGACCACCCCGGACCTGTCGTTTTGGCCGAGATCCCGACCCCGAGCGAGCGAGTCCAAACACATGATTTGGGGTCCGGGGTGGCCCACGCTCACTGGACAAAGCAGTCCCGTTGCTGGATTTCATCCTGGAGCTGAGATATGAACGCTCGCCGAAAGTGAAAAAAACGACCACCCCGGACCTGTCGTTTTGGCCGAGATCCCGACCCCGAGCAAGCGAGACCAAACCCACCATTTGGGGTGTGAGCCGCCTCCGGGTTGGCCCACGCTCACTGGACAAAGCAATCCCGTTGCTGGATTTCATCCTGGAGCTGAGATATTAAAGCTCGCCGAAAGTGAAAAAAACGACCACCCCGGACCTGTCGTTTTGGCCGAGATCCCGACCCCGAGCGAGCGAGTCCAAACACATGATTTGGGGTACGGGGTGGTCCACGCTCACTGGAAATAGCAATCCCATTGCTGGATTTCATCCTGGAGCTGAGATATGAACGCTCGCCGAAAGTGAAAAAAACGACCACCCCGGACCTGTCGTTTTGGCCGAGATCCCGACCCCGAGCGAGCGAGTCCAAACACATGATTTGGGGTACGGGGTGGCCCACGCTCACTGGAAAAAGCAATCCCGTTGCTGGATTTCATCCTGGAGCTGAGATATTAAAGCTCGCCGAAAGTGAAAAAAACGACCACCCCGGACCTGTCGTTTTGGCCGAGATCCCGACCCCGAGCGAGCGAGTCCAAACACATGATTTGGGGTACGGGGTGGTCCACGCTCACTGGAAATAGCAATCCCATTGCTGGATTTCATCCTGGAGCTGAGATATGAACGCTCGCCGAAAGTGAAAAAAACGACCACCCCGGACCTGTCGTTTTGGCCGAGATCCCGACCCCGAGCAAGCGAGACCAAACCCACCATTTGGGGTGTGAGCCGCCTCCGGGTTGGCCCACGCTCACTGGACAAAGCAATCCCGTTGCTGGATTTCATCCTGGAGCTGAGATATTAAAGCTCGCCGAAAGTGAAAAAAACGACCACCCCGGACCTGTCGTTTTGGCCGAGATCCCGACCCCGAGCGAGCGAGTCCAAACACATGATTTGGGGTACGGGGTGGCCCACGCTCACTGGAAATAGCAATCCCATTGCTGGATTTCATCCTGGAGCTGAGAAATGAACGCTCGCCGAAAGTGAAAAAAACGACCACCCCGGACCTGTCGTTTTGGCCGAGATCCCGACCCCGAGCGAGCGAGTCCAAACACATGATTTGGGGTACGGGGTGGCCCACGCTCACTGGAAAAAGCAATCCCGTTGCTGGATTTCATCCTGGAGCTGAGATATTAAAGCTCGCCGAAAGTGAAAAAAACGACCACCCCGGACCTGTCGTTTTGGCCGAGATCCCGACCCCGAGCGAGCGAGTCCAAACACATGATTTGGGGTACGGGGTGGCCCACGCTCACGGGAAAAAACAATCCCAGCGCTGGGTGTGGTCCCCGAGCCGAGATATTAACGCTCGCCGAAAGTGAAAAAAACGACCACCCCGGACCTGTCGTTTTGGCCGAGATCCCGACCCCGAGCGAGCGAGTCCAAACACATGATTTGGGGTACGGGGTGGCCCACGCTCACGGGAAAAAACAATCCCAGCGCTGGGTGTGGTCCCCGAGCCGAGATATTAACGCTCGCCGAAAGTGAAAAAAACGACCACCCCGGACCTGTCGTTTTGGCCGAGGTCCCGACCCCGAGCGAGCGACACCAAACCCACCATTTGGGGTGTGAGCCGCCTCCGGGGTGGCCCACGCTCACTGGACAAAGCAGTCCCGTTGCTGGATTTCATCCTGGAGCTGAGATATGAACGCTCGCCGAAAGTGAAAAAAACGACCACCCCGGACCTGTCGTTTTGGCCGAGATCCCGACCCCGAGCGAGCGAGTCCAAACACATGATTTGGGGTCCGGGGTGGCCCACGCTCACTGGACAAAGCAGTCCCGTTGCTGGATTTCATCCTGGAGCTGAGCTATGAACGCTCGCCGAAAGTGAAAAAAACGACCACCCCGGACCTGTCGTTTTGGCCGAGATCCCGACCCCGAGCAAGCGAGACCAAACCCACCATTTGGGGTGTGAGCCGCCTCCGGGTTGGCCCACGCTCACTGGACAAAGCAATCCCGTTGCTGGATTTCATCCTGGAGCTGAGATATTAAAGCTCGCCGAAAGTGAAAAAAACGACCACCCCGGACCTGTCGTTTTGGCCGAGATCCCGACCCCGAGCGAGCGAGTCCAAACACATGATTTGAGGTACGGGGTGGCCCACGCTCACTGGAAATAGCAATCCCATTGCTGGATTTCATCCTGGAGCTGAGAAATGAACGCTCGCCGAAAGTGAAAAAAACGACCACCCCGGACCTGTCGTTTTGGCCGAGATCCCGACCCCGAGCGAGCGAGTCCAAACACATGATTTGGGGTACGGGGTGGCCCACGCTCACTGGAAAAAGCAATCCCGTTGCTGGATTTCATCCTGGAGCTGAGATATTAAAGCTCGCCGAAAGTGAAAAAAACGACCACCCCGGACCTGTCGTTTTGGCCGAGATCCCGACCCCGAGCGAGCGAGTCCAAACACATGATTTGGGGTACGGGGTGGCCCACGCTCACGGGAAAAAACAATCCCAGCGCTGGGTGTGGTCCCCGAGCCGAGATATTAACGCTCGCCGAAAGTGAAAAAAACGACCACCCCGGACCTGTCGTTTTGGCCGAGGTCCCGACCCCGAGCGAGCGACACCAAACCCACCATTTGGGGTGTGAGCCGCCTCCGGGGTGGCCCACGCTCACTGGACAAAGCAATCCCGTTGCTGGATTTCATCCTGGAGCTGAGATATGAACGCTCGCCGAAAGTGAAAAAAACGACCACCCCGGACCTGTCGTTTTGGCCGAGATCCCGACCCCGAGCGAGCGAGTCCAAACACATGATTTGGGGTCCGGGGTGGCCCACGCTCACTGGACAAAGCAGTCCCGTTGCTGGATTTCATCCTGGAGCTGAGATATGAACGCTCGCCGAAAGTGAAAAAAACGACCACCCCGGACCTGTCGTTTTGGCCGAGATCCCGACCCCGAGCGAGCGAGTCCAAACACATGATTTGGGGTACGGGGTGGCCCACGCTCACGGGAAAAAACAATCCCAGCGCTGGGTGTGGTCCCCGAGCCGAGATATTAACGCTCGCCGAAAGTGAAAAAAACGACCACCCCGGACCTGTCGTTTTGGCCGAGGTCCCGACCCCGAGCGAGCGACACCAAACCCACCATTTGGGGTGTGAGCCGCCTCCGGGGTGGCCCACGCTCACTGGACAAAGCAATCCCGTTGCTGGATTTCATCCTGGAGCTGAGATATGAACGCTCGCCGAAAGTGAAAAAAACGACCACCCCGGACCTGTCGTTTTGGCCGAGATCCCGACCCCGAGCGAGCGAGTCCAAACACATGATTTGGGGTCCGGGGTGGCCCACGCTCACTGGACAAAGCAGTCCCGTTGCTGGATTTCATCCTGGAGCTGAGATATGAACGCTCGCCGAAAGTGAAAAAAACGACCACCCCGGACCTGTCGTTTTGGCCGAGATCCCGACCCCGAGCGAGCGAGACCAAACCCACCATTTGGGGTGTGAGCCGCCTCCGGGTTGGCCCACGCTCACTGGACAAAGCAATCCCGTTGCTGGATTTCATCCTGGAGCTGAGATATTAAAGCTCGCCGAAAGTGAAAAAAACGACCACCCCGGACCTGTCGTTTTGGCCGAGATCCCGACCCCGAGCGAGCGAGTCCAAACACATGATTTGGGGTCCGGGGTGGCCCACGCTCACTGGACAAAGCAGTCCCGTTGCTGGATTTCATCCTGGAGCTGAGATATGAACGCTCGCCGAAAGTGAAAAAAACGACCACCCCGGACCTGTCGTTTTGGCCGAGATCCCGACCCCGAGCAAGCGAGACCAAACCCACCATTTGGGGTGTGAGCCGCCTCCGGGTTGGCCCACGCTCACTGGACAAAGCAATCCCGTTGCTGGATTTCATCCTGGAGCTGAGATATTAAAGCTCGCCGAAAGTGAAAAAAACGACCACCCCGGACCTGTCGTTTTGGCCGAGATCCCGACCCCGAGCGAGCGAGTCCAAACACATGATTTGGGGTACGGGGTGGCCCACGCTCACTGGAAATAGCAATCCCATTGCTGGATTTCATCCTGGAGCTGAGAAATGAACGCTCGCCGAAAGTGAAAAAAACGACCACCCCGGACCTGTCGTTTTGGCCGAGATCCCGACCCCGAGCGAGCGAGTCCAAACACATGATTTGGGGTACGGGGTGGCCCACGCTCACTGGAAAAAGCAATCCCGTTGCTGGATTTCATCCTGGAGCTGAGATATTAAAGCTCGCCGAAAGTGAAAAAAACGACCACCCCGGACCTGTCGTTTTGGCCGAGATCCCGACCCCGAGCGAGCGAGTCCAAACACATGATTTGGGGTACGGGGTGGTCCACGCTCACTGGAAATAGCAATCCCATTGCTGGATTTCATCCTGGAGCTGAGATATGAACGCTCGCTGAAAGTGAAAAAAACGACCACCCCGGACCTGTCGTTTTGGCCGAGATCCCGACCCCGAGCGAGCGAGTCCAAACACATGATTTGGGGTACGGGGTGGCCCACGCTCACTGGAAAAAGCAATCCCGTTGCTGGATTTCATCCTGGAGCTGAGATATTAAAGCTCGCCGAAAGTGAAAAAAACGACCACCCCGGACCTGTCGTTTTGGCCGAGATCCCGACCCCGAGCGAGCGAGTCCAAACACATGATTTGGGGTACGGGGTGGTCCACGCTCACTGGAAATAGCAATCCCATTGCTGGATTTCATCCTGGAGCTGAGATATGAACGCTCGCCGAAAGTGAAAAAAACGACCACCCCGGACCTGTCGTTTTGGCCGAGATCCCGACCCCGAGCAAGCGAGACCAAACCCACCATTTGGGGTGTGAGCCGCCTCCGGGTTGGCCCACGCTCACTGGACAAAGCAATCCCGTTGCTGGATTTCATCCTGGAGCTGAGATATTAAAGCTCGCCGAAAGTGAAAAAAACGACCACCCCGGACCTGTCGTTTTGGCCGAGATCCCGACCCCGAGCGAGCGAGTCCAAACACATGATTTGGGGTACGGGGTGGCCCACGCTCACTGGAAATAGCAATCCCATTGCTGGATTTCATCCTGGAGCTGAGAAATGAACGCTCGCCGAAAGTGAAAAAAACGACCACCCCGGACCTGTCGTTTTGGCCGAGATCCCGACCCCGAGCGAGCGAGTCCAAACACATGATTTGGGGTACGGGGTGGCCCACGCTCACTGGAAAAAGCAATCCCGTTGCTGGATTTCATCCTGGAGCTGAGATATTAAAGCTCGCCGAAAGTGAAAAAAACGACCACCCCGGACCTGTCGTTTTGGCCGAGATCCCGACCCCGAGCGAGCGAGTCCAAACACATGATTTGGGGTACGGGGTGGCCCACGCTCACGGGAAAAAACAATCCCAGCGCTGGGTGTGGTCCCCGAGCCGAGATATTAACGCTCGCCGAAAGTGAAAAAAACGACCACCCCGGACCTGTCGTTTTGGCCGAGATCCCGACCCCGAGCGAGCGAGTCCAAACACATGATTTGGGGTACGGGGTGGCCCACGCTCACGGGAAAAAACAATCCCAGCGCTGGGTGTGGTCCCCGAGCCGAGATATTAACGCTCGCCGAAAGTGAAAAAAACGACCACCCCGGACCTGTCGTTTTGGCCGAGGTCCCGACCCCGAGCGAGCGACACCAAACCCACCATTTGGGGTGTGAGCCGCCTCCGGGGTGGCCCACGCTCACTGGACAAAGCAGTCCCGTTGCTGGATTTCATCCTGGAGCTGAGATATGAACGCTCGCCGAAAGTGAAAAAAACGACCACCCCGGACCTGTCGTTTTGGCCGAGATCCCGACCCCGAGCGAGCGAGTCCAAACACATGATTTGGGGTCCGGGGTGGCCCACGCTCACTGGACAAAGCAGTCCCGTTGCTGGATTTCATCCTGGAGCTGAGCTATGAACGCTCGCCGAAAGTGAAAAAAACGACCACCCCGGACCTGTCGTTTTGGCCGAGATCCCGACCCCGAGCAAGCGAGACCAAACCCACCATTTGGGGTGTGAGCCGCCTCCGGGTTGGCCCACGCTCACTGGACAAAGCAATCCCGTTGCTGGATTTCATCCTGGAGCTGAGATATTAAAGCTTGCCGAAAGTGAAAAAAACGACCACCCCGGACCTGTCGTTTTGGCCGAGATCCCGACCCCGAGCGAGCGAGTCCAAACACATGATTTGAGGTACGGGGTGGCCCACGCTCACTGGAAATAGCAATCCCATTGCTGGATTTCATCCTGGAGCTGAGAAATGAACGCTCGCCGAAAGTGAAAAAAACGACCACCCCGGACCTGTCGTTTTGGCCGAGATCCCGACCCCGAGCGAGCGAGTCCAAACACATGATTTGGGGTACGGGGTGGCCCACGCTCACTGGAAAAAGCAATCCCGTTGCTGGATTTCATCCTGGAGCTGAGATATTAAAGCTCGCCGAAAGTGAAAAAAACGACCACCCCGGACCTGTCGTTTTGGCCGAGATCCCGACCCCGAGCGAGCGAGTCCAAACACATGATTTGGGGTACGGGGTGGCCCACGCTCACGGGAAAAAACAATCCCAGCGCTGGGTGTGGTCCCCGAGCCGAGATATTAACGCTCGCCGAAAGTGAAAAAAACGACCACCCCGGACCTGTCGTTTTGGCCGAGGTCCCGACCCCGAGCGAGCGACACCAAACCCACCATTTGGGGTGTGAGCCGCCTCCGGGGTGGCCCACGCTCACTGGACAAAGCAATCCCGTTGCTGGATTTCATCCTGGAGCTGAGATATGAACGCTCGCCGAAAGTGAAAAAAACGACCACCCCGGACCTGTCGTTTTGGCCGAGATCCCGACCCCGAGCGAGCGAGTCCAAACACATGATTTGGGGTCCGGGGTGGCCCACGCTCACTGGACAAAGCAGTCCCGTTGCTGGATTTCATCCTGGAGCTGAGATATGAACGCTCGCCGAAAGTGAAAAAAACGACCACCCCGGACCTGTCGTTTTGGCCGAGATCCCGACCCCGAGCGAGCGAGTCCAAACACATGATTTGGGGTACGGGGTGGCCCACGCTCACGGGAAAAAACAATCCCAGCGCTGGGTGTGGTCCCCGAGCCGAGATATTAACGCTCGCCGAAAGTGAAAAAAACGACCACCCCGGACCTGTCGTTTTGGCCGAGGTCCCGACCCCGAGCGAGCGACACCAAACCCACCATTTGGGGTGTGAGCCGCCTCCGGGGTGGCCCACGCTCACTGGACAAAGCAATCCCGTTGCTGGATTTCATCCTGGAGCTGAGATATGAACGCTCGCCGAAAGTGAAAAAAACGACCACCCCGGACCTGTCGTTTTGGCCGAGATCCCGACCCCGAGCGAGCGAGTCCAAACACATGATTTGGGGTACGGGGTGGCCCACGCTCACTGGAAATAGCAATCCCATTGCTGGATTTCATCCTGGAGCTGAGATATGAACGCTCGCCGAAAGTGAAAAAAACGACCACCCCGGACCTGTCGTTTTGGCCGAGATCCCGACCCCGAGCGAGCGAGTCCATACACATGATTTGGGGTACGGGGTGGCCCACGCTCACTGGAAAAAGCAATCCCGTTGCTGGATTTCATCCTGGAGCTGAGATATTAAAGCTCGCCGAAAGTGAAAAAAACGACCACCCCGGACCTGTCGTTTTGGCCGAGATCCCGACCCCGAGCGAGCGAGTCCAAACACATGATTTGGGGTACGGGGTGGCCCACGCTCACGGGAAAAAACAATCCCAGCGCTGGGTGTGGTCCCCGAGCCGAGATATTAACGCTCGCCGAAAGTGAAAAAAACGACCACCCCGGACCTGTCGTTTTGGCCGAGGTCCCGACCCCGAGCGAGCGACACCAAACCCACCATTTGGGGTGTGAGCCGCCTCCGGGGTGGCCCACGCTCACTGGACAAAGCAATCCCGTTGCTGGATTTCATCCTGGAGCTGAGATATGAACGCTCGCCGAAAGTGAAAAAAACGACCACCCCGGACCTGTCGTTTTGGCCGAGATCCCGACCCCGAGCGAGCGAGTCCAAACACATGATTTGGGGTCCGGGGTGGCCCACGCTCACTGGACAAAGCAGTCCCGTTGCTGGATTTCATCCTGGAGCTGAGATATGAACGCTCGCCGAAAGTGAAAAAAACGACCACCCCGGACCTGTCGTTTTGGCCGAGATCCCGACCCCGAGCGAGCGAGTCCAAACACATGATTTGGGGTACGGGGTGGCCCACGCTCACTGGAAAAAGCAATCCCGTTGCTGGATTTCATCCTGGAGCTGAGATATTAAAGCTCGCCGAAAGTGAAAAAAACGACCACCCCGGACCTGTCGTTTTGGCCGAGATCCCGACCCCGAGCGAGCGAGTCCAAACACATGATTTGGGGTACGGGGTGGCCCACGCTCACGGGAAAAAACAATCCCAGCGCTGGGTGTGGTCCCCGAGACGAGATATTAACGCTCGCCGAAAGTGAAAAAAACGACCACCCCGGACCTGTCGTTTTGGCCGAGGTCCCGACCCCGAGCGAGCGACACCAAACCCACCATTTGGGGTGTGAGCCGCCTCCGGGGTGGCCCACGCTCACTGGACAAAGCAATCCCGTTGCTGGATTTCATCCTGGAGCTGAGATATGAACGCTCGCCGAAAGTGAAAAAAACGACCACCCCGGACCTGTCGTTTTGGCCGAGATCCCGACCCCGAGCGAGCGAGTCCAAACACATGATTTGGGGTACGGGGTGGCCCACGCTCACTGGAAATAGCAATCCCATTGCTGGATTTCATCCTGGAGCTGAGATATGAACGCTCGCCGAAAGTGAAAAAAACGACCACCCCGGACCTGTCGTTTTGGCCGAGATCCCGACCCCGAGCGAGCGAGTCCATACACATGATTTGGGGTACGGGGTGGCCCACGCTCACTGGAAAAAGCAATCCCGTTGCTGGATTTCATCCTGGAGCTGAGATATTAAAGCTCGCCGAAAGTGAAAAAAACGACCACCCCGGACCTGTCGTTTTGGCCGAGATCCCGACCCCGAGCGAGCGAGTCCAAACACATGATTTGGGGTACGGGGTGGCCCACGCTCACGGGAAAAAACAATCCCAGCGCTGGGTGTGGTCCCCGAGCCGAGGTATTAACGCTCGCCGAAAGTGAAAAAAACGACCACCCCGGACCTGTCGTTTTGGCCGAGGTCCCGACCCCGAGCGAGCGACACCAAACCCACCATTTGGGGTGTGAGCCGCCTCCGGGGTGGCCCACGCTCACTGGACAAAGCAATCCCGTTGCTGGATTTCATCCTGGAGCTGATATATGAACGCTCGCCGAAAGTGAAAAAAAACGACCACCCCGGACCTGTCGTTTTGGCCGAGATCCCGACCCCGAGCGAGCGAGTCCAAACACATGATTTGGGGTCCGGGGTGGCCCACGCTCACTGGACAAAGCAGTCCCGTTGCTGGATTTCATCCTGGAGCTGAGATATGAACGCTCGCCGAAAGTGAAAAAAACGACCACCCCGGACCTGTCGTTTTGGCCGAGATCCCGACCCCGAGCGAGCGAGTCCAAACACATGATTTGGGGTACGGGGTGGCCCACGCTCACGGGAAAAAACAATCCCAGCGCTGGGTGTGGTCCCCGAGCCGAGATATTAACGCTCGCCGAAAGTGAAAAAAACGACCACCCCGGACCTGTCGTTTTGGCCGAGGTCCCGACCCCGAGCGAGCGACACCAAACCCACCATTTGGGGTGTGAGCCGCCTCCGGGGTGGCCCACGCTCACTGGACAAAGCAATCCCGTTGCTGGATTTCATCCTGGAGCTGAGATATGAACGCTCGCCGAAAGTGAAAAAAACGACCACCCCGGACCTGTCGTTTTGGCCGAGATCCCGACCCCGAGCGAGCGAGTCCAAACACATGATTTGGGGTCCGGGGTGGCCCACGCTCACTGGACAAAGCAGTCCCGTTGCTGGATTTCATCCTGGAGCTGAGATATGAACGCTCGCCGAAAGTGAAAAAAACGACCACCCCGGACCTGTCGTTTTGGCCGAGATCCCGACCCCGAGCGAGCGTGTCCAAACACATGATTTGGGGTACGGGGTGGCCCACGCTCACGGGAAAAAACAATCCCAGCGCTGGGTGTGGTCCCCGAGCCGAGATATTAACGCTCGCCGAAAGTGAAAAAAACGACCACCCCGGACCTGTCGTTTTGGCCGAGGTCCCGACCCCGAGCGAGCGACACCAAACCCACCATTTGGGGTGTGAGCCGCCTCCGGGGTGGCCCACGCTCACTGGACAAAGCAATCCCGTTGCTGGATTTCATCCTGGAGCTGAGATATGAACGCTCGCCGAAAGTGAAAAAAACGACCACCCCGGACCTGTCGTTTTGGCCGAGATCCCGACCCCGAGCGAGCGAGTCCAAACACATGATTTGGGGTACGGGGTGGCCCACGCTCACTGGAAAAAGCAATCCCGTTGCTGGATTTCATCCTGGAGCTGAGATATTAAAGCTCGCCGAAAGTGAAAAAAACGACCACCCCGGACCTGTCGTTTTGGCCGAGATCCCGACCCCGAGCGAGCGAGTCCAAACACATGATTTGGGGTACGGGGTGGCCCACGCTCACGGGAAAAAACAATCCCAGCGCTGGGTGTGGTCCCCGAGCCGAGATATTAACGCTCGCCGAAAGTGAAAAAAACGACCACCCCGGACCTGTCGTTTTGGCCGAGGTCCCGACCCCGAGCGAGCGACACCAAACCCACCATTTGGGGTGTGAGCCGCCTCCGGGGTGGCCCACGCTCACTGGACAAAGCAATCCCGTTGCTGGATTTCATCCTGGAGCTGAGATATTAAAGCTCGCCGAAAGTGAAAAAAACGACCACCCCGGACCTGTCGTTTTGGCCGAGATCCCGACCCCGAGCGAGCGAGTCCAAACACATGATTTGGGGTACGGGGTGGCCCACGCTCACTGGAAATAGCAATCCCATTGCTGGATTTCATCCTGGAGCTGAGATATGAACGCTCGCCGAAAGTGAAAAAAACGACCACCCCGGACCTGTCGTTTTGGCCGAGATCCCGACCCCGAGCGAGCGAGACCAAACCCACCATTTGGGGTGTGAGCCGCCTCCGGGGTGGCCCACGCTCACTGGACAAAGCAATCCCGTTGCTGGATTTCATCCTGGAGCTGAGATATTAAAGCTCGCCGAAAGTGAAAAAAACGACCACCCCGGACCTGTCGTTTTGGCCGAGATCCCGACCCCGAGCGAGCGAGTCCAAACACATGATTTGGGGTACGGGGTGGCCCACGCTCACTGGAAATAGCAATCCCATTGCTGGATTTCATCCTGGAGCTGAGATATGAACGCTCGCCGAAAGTGAAAAAAACGACCACCCCGGACCTGTCGTTTTGGCCGAGATCCCGACCCCGAGCGAGCGAGTCCAAACACATGATTTGGGGTACGGGGTGGCCCACGCTCACGGGAAAAAACAATCCCAGCGCTGGGTGTGGTCCCCGAGCCGAGATATTAACGTTCACCGAAAGTGAAAAAAAACGACCACCCCGGACCTGTCGTTTTGGCCGAGATCCCGACCCCGAGCGAGCGAGTCCAAACACATGATTTGGGGTACGGGGTGGCCCACGCTCACTGGAAATAGCAATCCCATTGCTGGATTTCATCCTGGAGCTGAGATATGAACGCTCGCCGAAAGTGAAAAAAACGACCACCCCGGACCTGTCGTTTTGGCCGAGATCCCGACCCCGAGCGAGCGAGTCCAAACACATGATTTGGGGTACGGGGTGGCCCACGCTCACGGGAAAAAACAATCCCAGCGCTGGGTGTGGTCCCCGAGCCGAGATATTAACGCTCGCCGAAAGTGAAAAAAACGACCACCCCGGACCTGTCGTTTTGGCCGAGGTCCCGACCCCGAGCGAGCGACACCAAACCCACCATTTGGGGTGTGAGCCGCCTCCGGGGTGGCCCACGCTCACTGGACAAAGCAATCCCGTTGCTGGATTTCATCCTGGAGCTGAGATATGAACGCTCGCCGAAAGTGAAAAAAACGACCACCCCGGACCTGTCGTTTTGGCCGAGATCCCGACCCCGAGCGAGCGAGTCCAAACACATGATTTGGGGTCCGGGGTGGCCCACGCTCACTGGACAAAGCAGTCCCGTTGCTGGATTTCATCCTGGAGCTGAGATATGAACGCTCGCCGAAAGTGAAAAAAACGACCACCCCGGACCTGTCGTTTTGGCCGAGATCCCGATCCCGAGCGAGCGAGACCAAACCCACCATTTGGGGTGTGAGCCGCCTCCGGGGTGGCCCACGCTCACTGGACAAAGCAATCCCGTTGCTGGATTTCATCCTGGAGCTGAGATATTAAAGCTCGCCGAAAGTGAAAAAAACGACCACCCCGGACCTGTCGTTTTGGCCGAGATCCCGACCCCGAGCGAGCGAGTCCAAACACATGATTTGGGGTACGGGGTGGCCCACGCTCACTGGAAATAGCAATCCCATTGCTGGATTTCATCCTGGAGCTGAGATATGAACGCTCGCCGAAAGTGAAAAAAACGACCACCCCGGACCTGTCGTTTTGGCCGAGATCCCGACCCCGAGCGAGCGAGTCCAAACACATGATTTGGGGTACGGGGTGGCCCACGCTCACGGGAAAAAACAATCCCAGCGCTGGGTGTGGTCCCCGAGCCGAGATATTAACGCTCGCCGAAAGTGAAAAAAACGACCACCCCGGACCTGTCGTTTTGGCCGAGGTCCCGACCCCGAGCGAGCGACACCAAACCCACCATTTGGGGTGTGAGCCGCCTCCGGGGTGGCCCACGCTCACTGGACAAAGCAATCCCGTTGCTGGATTTCATCCTGGAGCTGAGATATGAACGCTCGCCGAAAGTGAAAAAAACGACCACCCCGGACCTGTCGTTTTGGCCGAGATCCCGACCCCGAGCGAGCGAGTCCAAACACATGATTTGGGGTCCGGGGTGGCCCACGCTCACTGGACAAAGCAGTCCCGTTGCTGGATTTCATCCTGGAGCTGAGATATGAACGCTCGCCGAAAGTGAAAAAAACGACCACCCCGGACCTGTCGTTTTGGCCGAGATCCCGACCCCGAGCGAGCGTGTCCAAACACATGATTTGGGGTACGGGGTGGCCCACGCTCACGGGAAAAAACAATCCCAGCGCTGGGTGTGGTCCCCGAGCCGAGATATTAACGCTCGCCGAAAGTGAAAAAAACGACCACCCCGGACCTGTCGTTTTGGCCGAGGTCCCGACCCCGAGCGAGCGACACCAAACCCACCATTTGGGGTGTGAGCCGCCTCCGGGGTGGCCCACGCTCACTGGACAAAGCAATCCCGTTGCTGGATTTCATCCTGGAGCTGAGATATGAACGCTCGCCGAAAGTGAAAAAAACGACCACCCCGGACCTGTCGTTTTGGCCGAGATCCCGACCCCGAGCGAGCGAGTCCAAACACATGATTTGGGGTACGGGGTGGCCCACGCTCACTGGAAAAAGCAATCCCGTTGCTGGATTTCATCCTGGAGCTGAGATATTAAAGCTCGCCGAAAGTGAAAAAAACGACCACCCCGGACCTGTCGTTTTGGCCGAGATCCCGACCCCGAGCGAGCGAGTCCAAACACATGATTTGGGGTACGGGGTGGCCCACGCTCACGGGAAAAAACAATCCCAGCGCTGGGTGTGGTCCCCGAGCCGAGATATTAACGCTCGCCGAAAGTGAAAAAAACGACCACCCCGGACCTGTCGTTTTGGCCGAGGTCCCGACCCCGAGCGAGCGACACCAAACCCACCATTTGGGGTGTGAGCCGCCTCCGGGGTGGCCCACGCTCACTGGACAAAGCAATCCCGTTGCTGGATTTCATCCTGGAGCTGAGATATTAAAGCTCGCCGAAAGTGAAAAAAACGACCACCCCGGACCTGTCGTTTTGGCCGAGATCCCGACCCCGAGCGAGCGAGTCCAAACACATGATTTGGGGTACGGGGTGGCCCACGCTCACTGGAAATAGCAATCCCATTGCTGGATTTCATCCTGGAGCTGAGATATGAACGCTCGCCGAAAGTGAAAAAAACGACCACCCCGGACCTGTCGTTTTGGCCGAGATCCCGACCCCGAGCGAGCGAGACCAAACCCACCATTTGGGGTGTGAGCCGCCTCCGGGGTGGCCCACGCTCACTGGACAAAGCAATCCCGTTGCTGGATTTCATCCTGGAGCTGAGATATTAAAGCTCGCCGAAAGTGAAAAAAACGACCACCCCGGACCTGTCGTTTTGGCCGAGATCCCGACCCCGAGCGAGCGAGTCCAAACACATGATTTGGGGTACGGGGTGGCCCACGCTCACTGGAAATAGCAATCCCATTGCTGGATTTCATCCTGGAGCTGAGATATGAACGCTCGCCGAAAGTGAAAAAAACGACCACCCCGGACCTGTCGTTTTGGCCGAGATCCCGACCCCGAGCGAGCGAGTCCAAACACATGATTTGGGGTACGGGGTGGCCCACGCTCACGGGAAAAAACAATCCCAGCGCTGGGTGTGGTCCCCGAGCCGAGATATTAACGTTCACCGAAAGTGAAAAAAACGACCACCCCGGACCTGTCGTTTTGGCCGAGATCCCGACCCCGAGCGAGCGAGTCCAAACACATGATTTGGGGTACGGGGTGGCCCACGCTCACTGGAAATAGCAATCCCATTGCTGGATTTCATCCTGGAGCTGAGATATGAACGCTCGCCGAAAGTGAAAAAAACGACCACCCCGGACCTGTCGTTTTGGCCGAGATCCCGACCCCGAGCGAGCGAGTCCAAACACATGATTTGGGGTACGGGGTGGCCCACGCTCACGGGAAAAAACAATCCCAGCGCTGGGTGTGGTCCCCGAGCCGAGATATTAACGCTCGCCGAAAGTGAAAAAAACGACCACCCCGGACCTGTCGTTTTGGCCGAGGTCCCGACCCCGAGCGAGCGACACCAAACCCACCATTTGGGGTGTGAGCCGCCTCCGGGGTGGCCCACGCTCACTGGACAAAGCAATCCCGTTGCTGGATTTCATCCTGGAGCTGAGATATGAACGCTCGCCGAAAGTGAAAAAAACGACCACCCCGGACCTGTCGTTTTGGCCGAGATCCCGACCCCGAGCGAGCGAGTCCAAACACATGATTTGGGGTCCGGGGTGGCCCACGCTCACTGGACAAAGCAGTCCCGTTGCTGGATTTCATCCTGGAGCTGAGATATGAACGCTCGCCGAAAGTGAAAAAAACGACCACCCCGGACCTGTCGTTTTGGCCGAGATCCCAACCCCGAGCGAGCGAGTCCAAACACATGATTTGGGGTACGGGGTGGCCCACGCTCACTGGAAAAAGCAATCCCGTTGCTGGATTTCATCCTGGAGCTGAGATATGAACGCTCGCCGAAAGTGAAAAAAACGACCACCCCGGACCTGTCGTTTTGGCCGAGATCCCGACCCCGAGCGAGCGAGTCCAAACACATGATTTGGGGTACGGGGTGGCCCACGCTCACGGGAAAAAACAATCCCAGCGCTGGGTGTGGTCCCCGAGCCGAGATACTAAAGCTCGCCGAAAGTGAAAAAAACGACCACCCCGGACCTGTCGTTTTGGCCGAGATCCCGATCCCGAGCGAGCGACACCAAACCCACCATTTGGGGTGTGAGCCGCCTCCGGGGTGGCCCACGCTCACTGGACAAAGCAATCCCGTTGCTGGATTTCATCCTGGAGCTGAGATATGAACGCTCGCCGAAAGTGAAAAAAACGACCACCCCGGACCTGTCGTTTTGGCCGAGATCCCGATCCCGAGCGAGCGAGACCAAACCCACCATTTGGGGTGTGAGCCGCCTCCGGGGTGGCCCACGCTCACTGGACAAAGCAATCCCGTTGCTGGATTTCATCCTGGAGCTGAGATATTAAAGCTCGCCGAAAGTGAAAAAAACGACCACCCCGGACCTGTCGTTTTGGCCGAGATCCCGACCCCGAGCGAGCGAGTCCAAACACATGATTTGGGGTACGGGGTGGCCCACGCTCACTGGAAATAGCAATCCCATTGCTGGATTTCATCCTGGAGCTGAGATATGAACGCTCGCCGAAAGTGAAAAAAACGACCACCCCGGACCTGTCGTTTTGGCCGAGATCCCGACCCCGAGCGAGCGAGTCCAAACACATGATTTGGGGTACGGGGTGGCCCACGCTCACGGGAAAAAACAATCCCAGCGCTGGGTGTGGTCCCCGAGCCGAGATATTAACGCTCGCCGAAAGTGAAAAAAACGACCACCCCGGACCTGTCGTTTTGGCCGAGGTCCCGACCCCGAGCGAGCGACACCAAACCCACCATTTGGGGTGTGAGCCGCCTCCGGGGTGGCCCACGCTCACTGGACAAAGCAATCCCGTTGCTGGATTTCATCCTGGAGCTGAGATATGAACGCTCGCCGAAAGTGAAAAAAACGACCACCCCGGACCTGTCGTTTTGGCCGAGATCCCGACCCCGAGCGAGCGAGTCCAAACACATGATTTGGGGTCCGGGGTGGCCCACGCTCACTGGACAAAGCAATCCCGTTGCTGGATTTCATCCTGGAGCTGAGATATTAAAGCTCGCCGAAAGTGAAAAAAACGACCACCCCGGACCTGTCGTTTTGGCCGAGATCCCGACCCCGAGCGAGCGAGTCCAAACACATGATTTGGGGTACGGGGTGGCCCACGCTCACTGGAAATAGCAATCCCATTGCTGGATTTCATCCTGGAGCTGAGATATGAACGCTCGCCGAAAGTGAAAAAAACGACCACCCCGGACCTGTCGTTTTGGCCGAGATCCCGACCCCGAGCGAGCGAGTCCAAACACATGATTTGGGGTACGGGGTGGCCCACGCTCACGGGAAAAAACAATCCCAGCGCTGGGTGTGGTCCCCGAGCCGAGATATTAACGTTCGCCGAAAGTGAAAAAAAATACCACCCCGGACCTGTCGTTTTGGCCGAGATCCCGACCCCGAGCGAGCGAGTCCAAACACATGATTTGGGGTACGGGGTGGCCCACGCTCACTGGAAATAGCAATCCCATTGCTGGATTTCATCCTGGAGCTGAGATATGAACGCTCGCCGAAAGTGAAAAAAACGACCACCCCGGACCTGTCGTTTTGGCCGAGATCCCGACCCCGAGCGAGCGAGTCCAAACACATGATTTGGGGTACGGGGTGGCCCACGCTCACTGGAAAAAGCAATCCCGTTGCTGGATTTCATCCTGGAGCTGAGATATTAAAGCTCGCCGAAAGTGAAAAAAACGACCACCCCGGACCTGTCGTTTTGGCCGAGATCCCGACCCCGAGCGAGCGAGTCCAAACACATGATTTGGGGTACGGGGTGGCCCACGCTCACGGGAAAAAACAATCCCAGCGCTGGGTGTGGTCCCCGAGCCGAGATATTAACGCTCGCCGAAAGTGAAAAAAACGACCACCCCGGACCTGTCGTTTTGGCCGAGGTCCCGACCCCGAGCGAGCGACACCAAACCCACCATTTGGGGTGTGAGCCGCCTCCGGGGTGGCCCACGCTCACTGGACAAAGCAGTCCCGTTGCTGGATTTCATCCTGGAGCTGAGATATGAACGCTCGCCGAAAGTGAAAAAAACGACCACCCCGGACCTGTCGTTTTGGCCGAGATCCCGATCCCGAGCGAGCGAGACCAAACCCACCATTTGGGGTGTGAGCCGCCTCCGGGGTGGCCCACGCTCACTGGACAAAGCAATCCCGTTGCTGGATTTCATCCTGGAGCTGAGATATTAAAGCTCGCCGAAAGTGAAAAAAACGACCACCCCGGACCTGTCGTTTTGGCCGAGATCCCGACCCCGAGCGAGCGAGTCCAAACACATGATTTGGGGTCCGGGGTGGCCCACGCTCACTGGACAAAGCAGTCCCGTTGCTGGATTTCATCCTGGAGCTGAGATATGAACGCTCGCCGAAAGTGAAAAAAACGACCACCCCGGACCTGTCGTTTTGGCCGAGATCCCGACCCCGAGCGAGCGAGTCCAAACACATGATTTGGGGTACGGGGTGGCCCACGCTCACTGGAAAAAGCAATCCCGTTGCTGGATTTCATCCTGGAGCTGAGATATGAACGCTCGCCGAAAGTGAAAAAAACGACCACCCCGGACCTGTCGTTTTGGCCGAGATCCCGACCCCGAGCGAGCGAGTCCAAACACATGATTTGGGGTACGGGGTGGCCCACGCTCACGGGAAAAAACAATCCCAGCGCTGGGTGTGGTCCCCGAGCCGAGATATTAACGCTCGCCGAAAGTGAAAAAAACGACCACCCCGGACCTGTCGTTTTGGCCGAGGTCCCGACCCCGAGCGAGCGACACCAAACCCACCATTTGGGGTGTGAGCCGCCTCCGGGGTGGCCCACGCTCACTGGACAAAGCAATCCCGTTGCTGGATTTCATCCTGGAGCTGAGATATGAACGCTCGCCGAAAGTGAAAAAAACGACCACCCCGGACCTGTCGTTTTGGCCGAGATCCCGACCCCGAGCGAGCGAGTCCAAACACATGATTTGGGGTCCGGGGTGGCCCACGCTCACTGGACAAAGCAGTCCCGTTGCTGGATTTCATCCTGGAGCTGAGATATGAACGCTCGCCGAAAGTGAAAAAAACGACCACCCCGGACCTGTCGTTTTGGCCGAGATCCCGACCCCGAGCGAGCGAGTCCAAACACATGATTTGGGGTACGGGGTGGCCCACGCTCACTGGAAAAAGCAATCCCGTTGCTGGATTTCATCCTGGAGCTGAGATATTAAAGCTCGCCGAAAGTGAAAAAAACGACCACCCCGGACCTGTCGTTTT
The DNA here is from genome assembly GCA_029224185.1 of Karalla daura. NCBI lineage: Eukaryota > Metazoa > Chordata > Actinopteri > Chaetodontiformes > Leiognathidae > Karalla > Karalla daura. Next base: position 221,812 of record JANZKI010000059.1, on the reverse strand, counting down.
GGCCGAGATCCCGACCCCGAGCGAGCGAGTCCAAACACATGATTTGGGGTACGGGGTGGCCCACGCTCACGGGAAAAAACAATCCCAGCGCTGGGTGTGGTCCCCGAGCCGAGATATTAACGCTCGCCGAAAGTGAAAAAAACGACCACCCCGGACCTGTCGTTTTGGCCGAGATCCCGATCCCGAGCGAGCGAGACCAAACCCACCATTTGGGGTGTGAGCCGCCTCCGGGGTGGCCCACGCTCACTGGACAAAGCAATCCCGTTGCTGGATTTCATCCTGGAGCTGAGATATTAAAGCTCGCCGAAAGTGAAAAAAACGACCACCCCGGACCTGTCGTTTTGGCCGAGATCCCGACCCCGAGCGAGCGAGTCCAAACACATGATTTGGGGTACGGGGTGGCCCACGCTCACGGGAAAAAACAATCCCAGCGCTGGGTGTGGTCCCCGAGCCGAGATATTAACGCTCGCCGAAAGTGAAAAAAACGACCACCCCGGACCTGTCGTTTTGGCCGAGGTCCCGACCCCGAGCGAGCGACACCAAACCCACCATTTGGGGTGTGAGCCGCCTCCGGGGTGGCCCACGCTCACTGGACAAAGCAATCCCGTTGCTGGATTTCATCCTGGAGCTGAGATATGAACGCTCGCCGAAAGTGAAAAAAACGACCACCCCGGACCTGTCGTTTTGGCCGAGATCCCGACCCCGAGCGAGCGAGTCCAAACACATGATTTGGGGTCCGGGGTGGCCCACGCTCACTGGACAAAGCAATCCCGTTGCTGGATTTCATCCTGGAGCTGAGATATTAAAGCTCGCCGAAAGTGAAAAAAACGACCACCCCGGACCTGTCGTTTTGGCCGAGATCCCGACCCCGAGCGAGCGAGTCCAAACACATGATTTGGGGTACGGGGTGGCCCACGCTCACTGGAAATAGCAATCCCATTGCTGGATTTCATCCTGGAGCTGAGATATGAACGCTCGCCGAAAGTGAAAAAAACGACCACCCCGGACCTGTCGTTTTGGCCGAGATCCCGACCCCGAGCGAGCGAGTCCAAACACATGATTTGGGGTACGGGGTGGCCCACGCTCACGGGAAAAAACAATCCCAGCGCTGGGTGTGGTCCCCGAGCCGAGATATTAACGTTCGCCGAAAGTGAAAAAAAATACCACCCCGGACCTGTCGTTTTGGCCGAGATCCCGACCCCGAGCGAGCGAGTCCAAACACATGATTTGGGGTACGGGGTGGCCCACGCTCACTGGAAATAGCAATCCCATTGCTGGATTTCATCCTGGAGCTGAGATATGAACGCTCGCCGAAAGTGAAAAAAACGACCACCCCGGACCTGTCGTTTTGGCCGAGATCCCGACCCCGAGCGAGCGAGTCCAAACACATGATTTGGGGTACGGGGTGGCCCACGCTCACTGGAAAAAGCAATCCCGTTGCTGGATTTCATCCTGGAGCTGAGATATTAAAGCTCGCCGAAAGTGAAAAAAACGACCACCCCGGACCTGTCGTTTTGGCCGAGATCCCGACCCCGAGCGAGCGAGTCCAAACACATGATTTGGGGTACGGGGTGGCCCACGCTCACGGGAAAAAACAATCCCAGCGCTGGGTGTGGTCCCCGAGCCGAGATATTAACGCTCGCCGAAAGTGAAAAAAACGACCACCCCGGACCTGTCGTTTTGGCCGAGGTCCCGACCCCGAGCGAGCGACACCAAACCCACCATTTGGGGTGTGAGCCGCCTCCGGGGTGGCCCACGCTCACTGGACAAAGCAGTCCCGTTGCTGGATTTCATCCTGGAGCTGAGATATGAACGCTCGCCGAAAGTGAAAAAAACGACCACCCCGGACCTGTCGTTTTGGCCGAGATCCCGATCCCGAGCGAGCGAGACCAAACCCACCATTTGGGGTGTGAGCCGCCTCCGGGGTGGCCCACGCTCACTGGACAAAGCAATCCCGTTGCTGGATTTCATCCTGGAGCTGAGATATTAAAGCTCGCCGAAAGTGAAAAAAACGACCACCCCGGACCTGTCGTTTTGGCCGAGATCCCGACCCCGAGCGAGCGAGTCCAAACACATGATTTGGGGTCCGGGGTGGCCCACGCTCACTGGACAAAGCAGTCCCGTTGCTGGATTTCATCCTGGAGCTGAGATATGAACGCTCGCCGAAAGTGAAAAAAACGACCACCCCGGACCTGTCGTTTTGGCCGAGATCCCGACCCCGAGCGAGCGAGTCCAAACACATGATTTGGGGTACGGGGTGGCCCACGCTCACTGGAAAAAGCAATCCCGTTGCTGGATTTCATCCTGGAGCTGAGATATGAACGCTCGCCGAAAGTGAAAAAAACGACCACCCCGGACCTGTCGTTTTGGCCGAGATCCCGACCCCGAGCGAGCGAGTCCAAACACATGATTTGGGGTACGGGGTGGCCCACGCTCACGGGAAAAAACAATCCCAGCGCTGGGTGTGGTCCCCGAGCCGAGATATTAACGCTCGCCGAAAGTGAAAAAAACGACCACCCCGGACCTGTCGTTTTGGCCGAGGTCCCGACCCCGAGCGAGCGACACCAAACCCACCATTTGGGGTGTGAGCCGCCTCCGGGGTGGCCCACGCTCACTGGACAAAGCAATCCCGTTGCTGGATTTCATCCTGGAGCTGAGATATGAACGCTCGCCGAAAGTGAAAAAAACGACCACCCCGGACCTGTCGTTTTGGCCGAGATCCCGACCCCGAGCGAGCGAGTCCAAACACATGATTTGGGGTCCGGGGTGGCCCACGCTCACTGGACAAAGCAGTCCCGTTGCTGGATTTCATCCTGGAGCTGAGATATGAACGCTCGCCGAAAGTGAAAAAAACGACCACCCCGGACCTGTCGTTTTGGCCGAGATCCCGACCCCGAGCGAGCGAGTCCAAACACATGATTTGGGGTACGGGGTGGCCCACGCTCACTGGAAAAAGCAATCCCGTTGCTGGATTTCATCCTGGAGCTGAGATATTAAAGCTCGCCGAAAGTGAAAAAAACGACCACCCCGGACCTGTCGTTTTGGCCGAGATCCCGACCCCGAGCGAGCGAGTCCAAACACATGATTTGGGGTACGGGGTGGCCCACGCTCACGGGAAAAAACAATCCCAGCGCTGGGTGTGGTCCCCGAGCCGAGATATTAACGCTCGCCGAAAGTGAAAAAAACGACCACCCCGGACCTGTCGTTTTGGCCGAGATCCCGATCCCGAGCGAGCGAGACCAAACCCACCATTTGGGGTGTGAGCCGCCTCCGGGGTGGCCCACGCTCACTGGACAAAGCAATCCCGTTGCTGGATTTCATCCTGGAGCTGAGATATTAAAGCTCGCCGAAAGTGAAAAAAACGACCACCCCGGACCTGTCGTTTTGGCCGAGATCCCGACCCCGAGCGAGCGAGTCCAAACACATGATTTGGGGTACGGGGTGGCCCACGCTCACGGGAAAAAACAATCCCAGCGCTGGGTGTGGTCCCCGAGCCGAGATATTAACGCTCGCCGAAAGTGAAAAAAACGACCACCCCGGACCTGTCGTTTTGGCCGAGGTCCCGACCCCGAGCGAGCGACACCAAACCCACCATTTGGGGTGTGAGCCGCCTCCGGGGTGGCCCACGCTCACTGGACAAAGCAATCCCGTTGCTGGATTTCATCCTGGAGCTGAGATATGAACGCTCGCCGAAAGTGAAAAAAACGACCACCCCGGACCTGTCGTTTTGGCCGAGATCCCGACCCCGAGCGAGCGAGTCCAAACACATGATTTGGGGTCCGGGGTGGCCCACGCTCACTGGACAAAGCAGTCCCGTTGCTGGATTTCATCCTGGAGCTGAGATATGAACGCTCGCCGAAAGTGAAAAAAACGACCACCCCGGACCTGTCGTTTTGGCCGAGATCCCAACCCCGAGCGAGCGAGTCCAAACACATGATTTGGGGTACGGGGTGGCCCACGCTCACTGGAAAAAGCAATCCCGTTGCTGGATTTCATCCTGGAGCTGAGATATGAACGCTCGCCGAAAGTGAAAAAAACGACCACCCCGGACCTGTCGTTTTGGCCGAGATCCCGACCCCGAGCGAGCGAGTCCAAACACATGATTTGGGGTACGGGGTGGCCCACGCTCACGGGAAAAAACAATCCCAGCGCTGGGTGTGGTCCCCGAGCCGAGATACTAAAGCTCGCCGAAAGTGAAAAAAACGACCACCCCGGACCTGTCGTTTTGGCCGAGATCCCGATCCCGAGCGAGCGACACCAAACCCACCATTTGGGGTGTGAGCCGCCTCCGGGGTGGCCCACGCTCACTGGACAAAGCAATCCCGTTGCTGGATTTCATCCTGGAGCTGAGATATGAACGCTCGCCGAAAGTGAAAAAAACGACCACCCCGGACCTGTCGTTTTGGCCGAGATCCCGATCCCGAGCGAGCGAGACCAAACCCACCATTTGGGGTGTGAGCCGCCTCCGGGGTGGCCCACGCTCACTGGACAAAGCAATCCCGTTGCTGGATTTCATCCTGGAGCTGAGATATTAAAGCTCGCCGAAAGTGAAAAAAACGACCACCCCGGACCTGTCGTTTTGGCCGAGATCCCGACCCCGAGCGAGCGAGTCCAAACACATGATTTGGGGTACGGGGTGGCCCACGCTCACTGGAAATAGCAATCCCATTGCTGGATTTCATCCTGGAGCTGAGATATGAACGCTCGCCGAAAGTGAAAAAAACGACCACCCCGGACCTGTCGTTTTGGCCGAGATCCCGACCCCGAGCGAGCGAGTCCAAACACATGATTTGGGGTACGGGGTGGCCCACGCTCACGGGAAAAAACAATCCCAGCGCTGGGTGTGGTCCCCGAGCCGAGATATTAACGCTCGCCGAAAGTGAAAAAAACGACCACCCCGGACCTGTCGTTTTGGCCGAGGTCCCGACCCCGAGCGAGCGACACCAAACCCACCATTTGGGGTGTGAGCCGCCTCCGGGGTGGCCCACGCTCACTGGACAAAGCAATCCCGTTGCTGGATTTCATCCTGGAGCTGAGATATGAACGCTCGCCGAAAGTGAAAAAAACGACCACCCCGGACCTGTCGTTTTGGCCGAGATCCCGACCCCGAGCGAGCGAGTCCAAACACATGATTTGGGGTACGGGGTGGCCCACGCTCACTGGAAAAAGCAATCCCGTTGCTGGATTTCATCCTGGAGCTGAGATATTAAAGCTCGCCGAAAGTGAAAAAAACGACCACCCCGGACCTGTCGTTTTGGCCGAGATCCCGACCCCGAGCGAGCGAGTCCAAACACATGATTTGGGGTACGGGGTGGCCCACGCTCACGGGAAAAAACAATCCCAGCGCTGGGTGTGGTCCCCGAGCCGAGATATTAACGCTCGCCGAAAGTGAAAAAAACGACCACCCCGGACCTGTCGTTTTGGCCGAGATCCCGATCCCGAGCGAGCGAGACCAAACCCACCATTTGGGGTGTGAGCCGCCTCCGGGGTGGCCCACGCTCACTGGACAAAGCAATCCCGTTGCTGGATTTCATCCTGGAGCTGAGATATTAAAGCTCGCCGAAAGTGAAAAAAACGACCACCCCGGACCTGTCGTTTTGGCCGAGATCCCGACCCCGAGCGAGCGAGTCCAAACACATGATTTGGGGTACGGGGTGGCCCACGCTCACGGGAAAAAACAATCCCAGCGCTGGGTGTGGTCCCCGAGCCGAGATATTAACGCTCGCCGAAAGTGAAAAAAACGACCACCCCGGACCTGTCGTTTTGGCCGAGGTCCCGACCCCGAGCGAGCGACACCAAACCCACCATTTGGGGTGTGAGCCGCCTCCGGGGTGGCCCACGCTCACTGGACAAAGCAATCCCGTTGCTGGATTTCATCCTGGAGCTGAGATATGAACGCTCGCCGAAAGTGAAAAAAACGACCACCCCGGACCTGTCGTTTTGGCCGAGATCCCGACCCCGAGCGAGCGAGTCCAAACACATGATTTGGGGTCCGGGGTGGCCCACGCTCACTGGACAAAGCAGTCCCGTTGCTGGATTTCATCCTGGAGCTGAGATATGAACGCTCGCCGAAAGTGAAAAAAACGACCACCCCGGACCTGTCGTTTTGGCCGAGATCCCAACCCCGAGCGAGCGAGTCCAAACACATGATTTGGGGTACGGGGTGGCCCACGCTCACTGGAAAAAGCAATCCCGTTGCTGGATTTCATCCTGGAGCTGAGATATGAACGCTCGCCGAAAGTGAAAAAAACGACCACCCCGGACCTGTCGTTTTGGCCGAGATCCCGACCCCGAGCGAGCGAGTCCAAACACATGATTTGGGGTACGGGGTGGCCCACGCTCACGGGAAAAAACAATCCCAGCGCTGGGTGTGGTCCCCGAGCCGAGATACTAAAGCTCGCCGAAAGTGAAAAAAACGACCACCCCGGACCTGTCGTTTTGGCCGAGATCCCGATCCCGAGCGAGCGACACCAAACCCACCATTTGGGGTGTGAGCCGCCTCCGGGGTGGCCCACGCTCACTGGACAAAGCAATCCCGTTGCTGGATTTCATCCTGGAGCTGAGATATGAACGCTCGCCGAAAGTGAAAAAAACGACCACCCCGGACCTGTCGTTTTGGCCGAGATCCCGATCCCGAGCGAGCGAGACCAAACCCACCATTTGGGGTGTGAGCCGCCTCCGGGGTGGCCCACGCTCACTGGACAAAGCAATCCCGTTGCTGGATTTCATCCTGGAGCTGAGATATTAAAGCTCGCCGAAAGTGAAAAAAACGACCACCCCGGACCTGTCGTTTTGGCCGAGATCCCGACCCCGAGCGAGCGAGTCCAAACACATGATTTGGGGTACGGGGTGGCCCACGCTCACTGGAAATAGCAATCCCATTGCTGGATTTCATCCTGGAGCTGAGATATGAACGCTCGCCGAAAGTGAAAAAAACGACCACCCCGGACCTGTCGTTTTGGCCGAGATCCCGACCCCGAGCGAGCGAGTCCAAACACATGATTTGGGGTACGGGGTGGCCCACGCTCACGGGAAAAAACAATCCCAGCGCTGGGTGTGGTCCCCGAGCCGAGATATTAACGCTCGCCGAAAGTGAAAAAAACGACCACCCCGGACCTGTCGTTTTGGCCGAGGTCCCGACCCCGAGCGAGCGACACCAAACCCACCATTTGGGGTGTGAGCCGCCTCCGGGGTGGCCCACGCTCACTGGACAAAGCAATCCCGTTGCTGGATTTCATCCTGGAGCTGAGATATGAACGCTCGCCGAAAGTGAAAAAAACGACCACCCCGGACCTGTCGTTTTGGCCGAGATCCCGACCCCGAGCGAGCGAGTCCAAACACATGATTTGGGGTCCGGGGTGGCCCACGCTCACTGGACAAAGCAATCCCGTTGCTGGATTTCATCCTGGAGCTGAGATATTAAAGCTCGCCGAAAGTGAAAAAAACGACCACCCCGGACCTGTCGTTTTGGCCGAGATCCCGACCCCGAGCGAGCGAGTCCAAACACATGATTTGGGGTACGGGGTGGCCCACGCTCACTGGAAATAGCAATCCCATTGCTGGATTTCATCCTGGAGCTGAGATATGAACGCTCGCCGAAAGTGAAAAAAACGACCACCCCGGACCTGTCGTTTTGGCCGAGATCCCGACCCCGAGCGAGCGAGTCCAAACACATGATTTGGGGTACGGGGTGGCCCACGCTCACGGGAAAAAACAATCCCAGCGCTGGGTGTGGTCCCCGAGCCGAGATATTAACGTTCGCCGAAAGTGAAAAAAACGACCACCCCGGACCTGTCGTTTTGGCCGAGATCCCGACCCCGAGCGAGCGAGTCCAAACACATGATTTGGGGTACGGGGTGGCCCACGCTCACTGGAAATAGCAATCCCATTGCTGGATTTCATCCTGGAGCTGAGATATGAACGCTCGCCGAAAGTGAAAAAAACGACCACCCCGGACCTGTCGTTTTGGCCGAGATCCCGACCCCGAGCGAGCGAGTCCAAACACATGATTTGGGGTACGGGGTGGCCCACGCTCACTGGAAAAAGCAATCCCGTTGCTGGATTTCATCCTGGAGCTGAGATATTAAAGCTCGCCGAAAGTGAAAAAAACGACCACCCCGGACCTGTCGTTTTGGCCGAGATCCCGACCCCGAGCGAGCGAGTCCAAACACATGATTTGGGGTACGGGGTGGCCCACGCTCACGGGAAAAAACAATCCCAGCGCTGGGTGTGGTCCCCGAGCCGAGATATTAACGCTCGCCGAAAGTGAAAAAAACGACCACCCCGGACCTGTCGTTTTGGCCGAGGTCCCGACCCCGAGCGAGCGACACCAAACCGACCATTTGGGGTGTGAGCCGCCTCCGGGGTGGCCCACGCTCACTGGACAAAGCAATCCCGTTGCTGGATTTCATCCTGGAGCTGAGATATTAATGCTCGCCGAAAGTGAAAAAAACGACCACCCCGGACCTGTCGTTTTGGCCGAGATCCCGACCCCGAGCGAGCGAGTCCAAACACATGATTTGGGGTACGGGGTGGCCCACGCTCACTGGAAATAGCAATCCCATTGCTGGATTTCATCCTGGAGCTGAGATATGAACGCTCGCCGAAAGTGAAAAAAACGACCACCCCGGACCTGTCGTTTTGGCCGAGATCCCGACCCCGAGCGAGCGAGTCCAAACACATGATTTGGGGTACGGGGTGGCCCACGCTCACGGGAAAAAACAATCCCAGCGCTGGGTGTGGTCCCCGAGCCGAGATATTAACGCTCGCCGAAAGTGAAAAAAACGACCACCCCGGACCTGTCGTTTTGGCCGAGGTCCCGACCCCGAGCGAGCGACACCAAACCCACCATTTGGGGTGTGAGCCGCCTCCGGGGTGGCCCACGCTCACTGGACAAAGCAATCCCGTTGCTGGATTTCATCCTGGAGCTGAGATATGAACGCTCGCCGAAAGTGAAAAAAACGACCACCCCGGACCTGTCGTTTTGGCCGAGATCCCGACCCCGAGCGAGCGAGTCCAAACACATGATTTGGGGTCCGGGGTGGCCCACGCTCACTGGACAAAGCAATCCCGTTGCTGGATTTCATCCTGGAGCTGAGATATTAAAGCTCGCCGAAAGTGAAAAAAACGACCACCCCGGACCTGTCGTTTTGGCCGAGATCCCGACCCCGAGCGAGCGAGTCCAAACACATGATTTGGGGTACGGGGTGGCCCACGCTCACTGGAAATAGCAATCCCATTGCTGGATTTCATCCTGGAGCTGAGATATGAACGCTCGCCGAAAGTGAAAAAAACGACCACCCCGGACCTGTCGTTTTGGCCGAGATCCCGACCCCGAGCGAGCGAGTCCAAACACATGATTTGGGGTACGGGGTGGCCCACGCTCACGGGAAAAAACAATCCCAGCGCTGGGTGTGGTCCCCGAGCCGAGATATTAACGTTCGCCGAAAGTGAAAAAAACGACCACCCCGGACCTGTCGTTTTGGCCGAGATCCCGACCCCGAGCGAGCGAGTCCAAACACATGATTTGGGGTACGGGGTGGCCCACGCTCACTGGAAATAGCAATCCCATTGCTGGATTTCATCCTGGAGCTGAGATATGAACGCTCGCCGAAAGTGAAAAAAACGACCACCCCGGACCTGTCGTTTTGGCCGAGATCCCGACCCCGAGCGAGCGAGTCCAAACACATGATTTGGGGTACGGGGTGGCCCACGCTCACTGGAAAAAGCAATCCCGTTGCTGGATTTCATCCTGGAGCTGAGATATTAAAGCTCGCCGAAAGTGAAAAAAACGACCACCCCGGACCTGTCGTTTTGGCCGAGATCCCGACCCCGAGCGAGCGAGTCCAAACACATGATTTGGGGTACGGGGTGGCCCACGCTCACGGGAAAAAACAATCCCAGCGCTGGGTGTGGTCCCCGAGCCGAGATATTAACGCTCGCCGAAAGTGAAAAAAACGACCACCCCGGACCTGTCGTTTTGGCCGAGGTCCCGACCCCGAGCGAGCGACACCAAACCCACCATTTGGGGTGTGAGCCGCCTCCGGGGTGGCCCACGCTCACTGGACAAAGCAGTCCCGTTGCTGGATTTCATCCTGGAGCTGAGATATGAACGCTCGCCGAAAGTGAAAAAAACGACCACCCCGGACCTGTCGTTTTGGCCGAGATCCCGATCCCGAGCGAGCGAGACCAAACCCACCATTTGGGGTGTGAGCCGCCTCCGGGGTGGCCCACGCTCACTGGACAAAGCAATCCCGTTGCTGGATTTCATCCTGGAGCTGAGATATTAAAGCTCGCCGAAAGTGAAAAAAACGACCACCCCGGACCTGTCGTTTTGGCCGAGATCCCGACCCCGAGCGAGCGAGTCCAAACACATGATTTGGGGTCCGGGGTGGCCCACGCTCACTGGACAAAGCAGTCCCGTTGCTGGATTTCATCCTGGAGCTGAGATATGAACGCTCGCCGAAAGTGAAAAAAACGACCACCCCGGACCTGTCGTTTTGGCCGAGATCCCGACCCCGAGCGAGCGAGTCCAAACACATGATTTGGGGTACGGGGTGGCCCACGCTCACTGGAAAAAGCAATCCCGTTGCTGGATTTCATCCTGGAGCTGAGATATTGAAGCTCGCCGAAAGTGAAAAAAACGACCACCCCGGACCTGTCGTTTTGGCCGAGATCCCGACCCCGAGCGAGCGAGTCCAAACACATGATTTGGGGTACGGGGTGGCCCACGCTCACGGGAAAAAACAATCCCAGCGCTGGGTGTGGTCCCCGAGCCGAGATATTAACGCTCGCCGAAAGTGAAAAAAACGACCACCCCGGACCTGTCGTTTTGGCCGAGGTCCCGACCCCGAGCGAGCGACACCAAACCCACCATTTGGGGTGTGAGCCGCCTCCGGGGTGGCCCACGCTCACTGGACAAAGCAATCCCGTTGCTGGATTTCATCCTGGAGCTGAGATATGAACGCTCGCCGAAAGTGAAAAAAACGACCACCCCGGACCTGTCGTTTTGGCCGAGATCCCGACCCCGAGCGAGCGAGTCCAAACACATGATTTGGGGTCCGGGGTGGCCCACGCTCACTGGACAAAGCAGTCCCGTTGCTGGATTTCATCCTGGAGCTGAGATATGAACGCTCGCCGAAAGTGAAAAAAATGACCACCCCGGACCTGTCGTTTTGGCCGAGATCCCGACCCCGAGCGAGCGAGTCCAAACACATGATTTGGGGTACGGGGTGGCCCACGCTCACTGGAAAAAGCAATCCCGTTGCTGGATTTCATCCTGGAGCTGAGATATTAAAGCTCGCCGAAAGTGAAAAAAACGACCACCCCGGACCTGTCGTTTTGGCCGAGATCCCGACCCCGAGCGAGCGAGTCCAAACACATGATTTGGGGTCCGGGGTGGCCCACGCCCACTGGACAAAGCAGTCCCGTTGCTGGAATTCATCCTGGAGCTGAGATATTAAAGCTCGCCGAAAGTGAAAAAAACGACCACCCCGGACCAGTCGTTTTGGCCGAGATCCCGACCCCGAGCGAGCGAGACCAAACCCACCATTTGGGGTGTGAGCCGCCTCCGGGGTGGCCCACGCTCACAGGAAAAAGCAATCCCGTTGCCGGATTTCATCCTGGAGCTGAGATATTAAAGCTCGCCGAAAGTGAAAAAAACGACCACCCCGGACCTGTCGTTTTGGCCGAGGTCCCGACCCCGAGCGAGCGACACCAAACCCACCATTTGGGGTGTGAGCCGCCTCCGGGGTGGCCCACGCTCACTGGACAAAGCAATCCCGTTGCTGGATTTCATCCTGGAGCTGAGATATTAATGCTCGTCGAAAGTGAAAAAAACGACCACCCCGGACCTGTCGTTTTGGCCGAGATCCCGACCCCGAGCGAGCGAGTCCAAACACATGATTTGGGGTACGGGGTGGCCCACGCTCACTGGAAATAGCAATCCCATTGCTGGATTTCATCCTGGAGCTGAGATATGAACGCTCGCCGAAAGTGAAAAAAACGACCACCCCGGACCTGTCGTTTTGGCCGAGATCCCGACCCCGAGCGAGCGAGTCCAAACACATGATTTGGGGTACGGGGTGGCCCACGCTCACGGGAAAAAACAATCCCAGCGCTGGGTGTGGTCCCCGAGCCGAGATATTAACGCTCGCCGAAAGTGAAAAAAACGACCACCCCGGACCTGTCGTTTTGGCCGAGGTCCCGACCCCGAGCGAGCGACACCAAACCCACCATTTGGGGTGTGAGCCGCCTCCGGGGTGGCCCACGCTCACTGGACAAAGCAATCCCGTTGCTGGATTTCATCCTGGAGCTGAGATATGAACGCTCGCCGAAAGTGAAAAAAACGACCACCCCGGACCTGTCGTTTTGGCCGAGATCCCGACCCCGAGCGAGCGAGTCCAAACACATGATTTGGGGTCCGGGGTGGCCCACGCTCACTGGACAAAGCAGTCCCGTTGCTGGATTTCATCCTGGAGCTGAGATATGAACGCTCGCCGAAAGTGAAAAAAACGACCACCCCGGACCTGTCGTTTTGGCCGAGATCCCGACCCCGAGCGAGCGAGTCCAAACACATGATTTGGGGTACGGGGTGGCCCACGCTCACTGGAAAAAGCAATCCCGTTGCTGGATTTCATCCTGGAGCTGAGATATGAACGCTCGCCGAAAGTGAAAAAAACGACCACCCCGGACCTGTCGTTTTGGCCGAGATCCCGACCCCGAGCGAGCGAGTCCAAACACATGATTTGGGGTACGGGGTGGCCCACGCTCACGGGAAAAAACAATCCCAGCGCTGGGTGTGGTCCCCGAGCCGAGATATTAACGCTCGCCGAAAGTGAAAAAAACGACCACCCCGGACCTGTCGTTTTGGCCGAGGTCCCGACCCAGAGCGAGCGACACCAAACCCACCATTTGGGGTGTGAGCCGCCTCCGGGGTGGCCCACGCTCACTGGACAAAGCAGTCCCGTTGCTGGATTTCATCCTGGAGCTGAGATATGAACGCTCGCCGAAAGTGAAAAAAACGACCACCCCGGACCTGTCGTTTTGGCCGAGATCCCGATCCCGAGGGAGCGAGACCAAACCCACCATTTGGGGTGTGAGCCGCCTCCGGGGTGGCCCACGCTCACTGGACAAAGCAATCCCGTTGCTGGATTTCATCCTGGAGCTGAGATATTAAAGCTCGCCGAAAGTGAAAAAAACGACCACCCCGGACCTGTCGTTTTGGCCGAGATCCCGACCCCGAGCGAGCGAGTCCAAACACATGATTTGGGGTCCGGGGTGGCCCACGCTCACTGGACAAAGCAGTCCCGTTGCTGGATTTCATCCTGGAGCTGAGATATGAACGCTCGCCGAAAGTGAAAAAAACGACCACCCCGGACCTGTCGTTTTGGCCGAGATCCCGACCCCGAGCGAGCGAGTCCAAACACATGATTTGGGGTACGGGGTGGCCCACGCTCACTGGAAAAAGCAATCCCGTTGCTGGATTTCATCCTGGAGCTGAGATATGAACGCTCGCCGAAAGTGAAAAAAACGACCACCCCGGACCTGTCGTTTTGGCCGAGATCCCGACCCCGAGCGAGCGAGTCCAAACACATGATTTGGGGTACGGGGTGGCCCACGCTCACGGGAAAAAACAATCCCAGCGCTGGGTGTGGTCCCCGAGCCGAGATACTAAAGCTCGCCGAAAGTGAAAAAAACGACCACCCCGGACCTGTCGTTTTGGCCGAGATCCCGATCCCGAGCGAGCGACACCAAACCCACCATTTGGGGTGTGAGCCGCCTCCGGGGTGGCCCACGCTCACTGGACAAAACAATCCCGTTGCTGGATTTCATCCTGGAGCTGAGATATGAACGCTCGCCGAAAGTGAAAAAAACGACCACCCCGGACCTGTCGTTTTGGCCGAGATCCCGACCCCGAGCGAGCGAGTCCAAACACATGATTTGGGGTACGGGGTGGCCCACGCTCACTGGAAATAGCAATCCCATTGCTGGATTTCATCCTGGAGCTGAGATATGAACGCTCGCCGAAAGTGAAAAAAACGACCACCCCGGACCTGTCGTTTTGGCCGAGATCCCGACCCCGAGCGAGCGAGTCCAAACACATGATTTGGGGTACGGGGTGGCCCACGCTCACTGGAAAAAGCAATCCCGTTGCTGGATTTCATCCTGGAGCTGAGATATTAAAGCTCGCCGAAAGTGAAAAAAACGACCACCCCGGACCTGTCGTTTTGGCCGAGATCCCGACCCCGAGCGAGCGAGTCCAAACACATGATTTGGGGTACGGGGTGGCCCACGCTCACGGGAAAAAACAATCCCAGCGCTGGGTGTGGTCCCCGAGACGAGATATTAACGCTCGCCGAAAGTGAAAAAAACGACCACCCCGGACCTGTCGTTTTGGCCGAGGTCCCGACCCCGAGCGAGCGACACCAAACCCACCATTTGGGGTGTGAGCCGCCTCCGGGGTGGCCCACGCTCACTGGACAAAGCAATCCCGTTGCTGGATTTCATCCTGGAGCTGAGATATTAATGCTCGCCGAAAGTGAAAAAAACGACCACCCCGGACCTGTCGTTTTGGCCGAGATCCCGACCCCGAGCGAGCGAGTCCAAACACATGATTTGGGGTACGGGGTGGCCCACGCTCACTGGAAATAGCAATCCCATTGCTGGATTTCATCCTGGAGCTGAGATATGAACGCTCGCCGAAAGTGAAAAAAACGACCACCCCGGACCTGTCGTTTTGGCCGAGATCCCGACCCCGAGCGAGCGAGTCCAAACACATGATTTGGGGTACGGGGTGGCCCACGCTCACTGGAAAAAGCAATCCCGTTGCTGGATTTCATCCTGGAGCTGAGATATTAAAGCTCGCCGAAAGTGAAAAAAACGACCACCCCGGACCTGTCGTTTTGGCCGAGATCCCGACCCCGAGCGAGCGAGTCCAAACACATGATTTGGGGTACGGGGTGGCCCACGCTCACGGGAAAAAACAATCCCAGCGCTGGGTGTGGTCCCCGAGCCGAGATATTAACGCTCGCCGAAAGTGAAAAAAACGACCACCCCGGACCTGTCGTTTTGGCCGAGGTCCCGACCCCGAGCGAGCGACACCAAACCCACCATTTGGGGTGTGAGCCGCCTCCGGGGTGGCCCACGCTCACTGGACAAAGCAATCCCATTGCTGGATTTCATCCTGGAGCTGAGATATGAACGCTCGCCGAAAGTGAAAAAAACGACCACCCCGGACCTGTCGTTTTGGCCGAGATCCCGACCCCGAGCGAGCGAGTCCAAACACATGATTTGGGGTACGGGGTGGCCCACGCTCACTGGAAAAAGCAATCCCGTTGCTGGATTTCATCCTGGAGCTGAGATATTAAAGCTCGCCGAAAGTGAAAAAAACGACCACCCCGGACCTGTCGTTTTGGCCGAGATCCCGACCCCGAGCGAGCGAGTCCAAACACATGATTTGGGGTACGGGGTGGCCCACGCTCACGGGAAAAAACAATCCCAGCGCTGGGTGTGGTCCCCGAGCCGAGATATTAACGCTCGCCGAAAGTGAAAAAAACGACCACCCCGGACCTGTCGTTTTGGCCGAGGTCCCGACCCCGAGCGAGCGACACCAAACCCACCATTTGGGGTGTGAGCCGCCTCCGGGGTGGCCCACGCTCACTGGACAAAGCAATCCCGTTGCTGGATTTCATCCTGGAGCTGAGATATTAATGCTCGCCGAAAGTGAAAAAAACGACCACCCCGGACCTGTCGTTTTGGCCGAGATCCCGACCCCGAGCGAGCGAGTCCAAACACATGATTTGGGGTACGGGGTGGCCCACGCTCACTGGAAATAGCAATCCCATTGCTGGATTTC
This sequence comes from Karalla daura, assembly GCA_029224185.1. Classification (NCBI taxonomy): domain Eukaryota; kingdom Metazoa; phylum Chordata; class Actinopteri; order Chaetodontiformes; family Leiognathidae; genus Karalla; species Karalla daura. The sequence goes on along the minus strand of JANZKI010000059.1, from coordinate 205,956 downwards.
ATCCTGGAGCTGAGATATGAACGCTCGCCGAAAGTGAAAAAAACGACCACCCCGGACCTGTCGTTTTGGCCGAGATCCCGACCCCGAGCGAGCGAGTCCAAACACATGATTTGGGGTACGGGGTGGCCCACGCTCACTGGAAAAAGCAATCCCGTTGCTGGATTTCATCCTGGAGCTGAGATATTAAAGCTCGCTGAAAGTGAAAAAAACGACCACCCCGGACCTGTCGTTTTGGCCGAGATCCCGACCCCGAGCGAGCGAGTCCAAACACATGATTTGGGGTCCGGGGTGGCCCACGCCCACTGGACAAAGCAGTCCCGTTGCTGGAATTCATCCTGGAGCTGAGATATTAAAGCTCGCCGAAAGTGAAAAAAACGACCACCCCGGACCAGTCGTTTTGGCCGAGATCCCGACCCCGAGCGAGCGAGACCAAACCCACCATTTGGGGTGTGAGCCGCCTCCGGGGTGGCCCACGCTCACAGGAAAAAGCAATCCCGTTGCCGGATTTCATCCTGGAGCTGAGATATTAAAGCTCGCCGAAAGTGAAAAAAACGACCACCCCGGACCTGTCGTTTTGGCCGAGGTCCCGACCCCGAGCGAGCGACACCAAACCCACCATTTGGGGTGTGAGCCGCCTCCGGGGTGGCCCACGCTCACTGGACAAAGCAATCCCGTTGCTGGATTTCATCCTGGAGCTGAGATATTAATGCTCGTCGAAAGTGAAAAAAACGACCACCCCGGACCTGTCGTTTTGGCCGAGATCCCGACCCCGAGCGAGCGAGTCCAAACACATGATTTGGGGTACGGGGTGGCCCACGCTCACTGGAAATAGCAATCCCATTGCTGGATTTCATCCTGGAGCTGAGATATGAACGCTCGCCGAAAGTGAAAAAAACGACCACCCCGGACCTGTCGTTTTGGCCGAGATCCCGACCCCGAGCGAGCGAGTCCAAACACATGATTTGGGGTACGGGGTGGCCCACGCTCACTGGAAAAAGCAATCCCGTTGCTGGATTTCATCCTGGAGCTGAGATATTAAAGCTCGCCGAAAGTGAAAAAAACGACCACCCCGGACCTGTCGTTTTGGCCGAGATCCCGACCCCGAGCGAGCGAGTCCAAACACATGATTTGGGGTACGGGGTGGCCCACGCTCACGGGAAAAAACAATCCCAGCGCTGGGTGTGGTCCCCGAGCCGAGATATTAACGCTCGCCGAAAGTGAAAAAAACGACCACCCCGGACCTGTCGTTTTGGCCGAGGTCCCGACCCCGAGCGAGCGACACCAAACCCACCATTTGGGGTGTGAGCCGCCTCCGGGGTGGCCCACGCTCACTGGACAAAGCAATCCCGTTGCTGGATTTCATCCTGGAGCTGAGATATGAACGCTCGCCGAAAGTGAAAAAAACGACCACCCCGGACCTGTCGTTTTGGCCGAGATCCCGACCCCGAGCGAGCGAGTCCAAACACATGATTTGGGGTCCGGGGTGGCCCACGCTCACTGGACAAAGCAGTCCCGTTGCTGGATTTCATCCTGGAGCTGAGATATGAACGCTCGCCGAAAGTGAAAAAAACGACCACCCCGGACCTGTCGTTTTGGCCGAGATCCCGACCCCGAGCGAGCGAGTCCAAACACATGATTTGGGGTACGGGGTGGCCCACGCTCACTGGAAAAAGCAATCCCGTTGCTGGATTTCATCCTGGAGCTGAGATATGAACGCTCGCCGAAAGTGAAAAAAACGACCACCCCGGACCTGTCGTTTTGGCCGAGATCCCGACCCCGAGCGAGCGAGTCCAAACACATGATTTGGGGTACGGGGTGGCCCACGCTCACGGGAAAAAACAATCCCAGCGCTGGGTGTGGTCCCCGAGCCGAGATATTAACGCTCGCCGAAAGTGAAAAAAACGACCACCCCGGACCTGTCGTTTTGGCCGAGGTCCCGACCCCGAGCGAGCGACACCAAACCCACCATTTGGGGTGTGAGCCGCCTCCGGGGTGGCCCACGCTCACTGGACAAAGCAGTCCCGTTGCTGGATTTCATCCTGGAGCTGAGATATGAACGCTCGCCGAAAGTGAAAAAAACGACCACCCCGGACCTGTCGTTTTGGCCGAGATCCCGATCCCGAGGGAGCGAGACCAAACCCACCATTTGGGGTGTGAGCCGCCTCCGGGGTGGCCCACGCTCACTGGACAAAGCAATCCCGTTGCTGGATTTCATCCTGGAGCTGAGATATTAAAGCTCGCCGAAAGTGAAAAAAACGACCACCCCGGACCTGTCGTTTTGGCCGAGATCCCGACCCCGAGCGAGCGAGTCCAAACACATGATTTGGGGTCCGGGGTGGCCCACGCTCACTGGACAAAGCAGTCCCGTTGCTGGATTTCATCCTGGAGCTGAGATATGAACGCTCGCCGAAAGTGAAAAAAACGACCACCCCGGACCTGTCGTTTTGGCCGAGATCCCGACCCCGAGCGAGCGAGTCCAAACACATGATTTGGGGTACGGGGTGGCCCACGCTCACTGGAAAAAGCAATCCCGTTGCTGGATTTCATCCTGGAGCTGAGATATGAACGCTCGCCGAAAGTGAAAAAAACGACCACCCCGGACCTGTCGTTTTGGCCGAGATCCCGACCCCGAGCGAGCGAGTCCAAACACATGATTTGGGGTACGGGGTGGCCCACGCTCACGGGAAAAAACAATCCCAGCGCTGGGTGTGGTCCCCGAGCCGAGATACTAAAGCTCGCCGAAAGTGAAAAAAACGACCACCCCGGACCTGTCGTTTTGGCCGAGATCCCGATCCCGAGCGAGCGACACCAAACCCACCATTTGGGGTGTGAGCCGCCTCCGGGGTGGCCCACGCTCACTGGACAAAACAATCCCGTTGCTGGATTTCATCCTGGAGCTGAGATATGAACGCTCGCCGAAAGTGAAAAAAACGACCACCCCGGACCTGTCGTTTTGGCCGAGATCCCGACCCCGAGCGAGCGAGTCCAAACACATGATTTGGGGTACGGGGTGGCCCACGCTCACTGGAAATAGCAATCCCATTGCTGGATTTCATCCTGGAGCTGAGATATTAAAGCTCGCCGAAAGTGAAAAAAACGACCACCCCGGACCTGTCGTTTTGGCCGAGATCCCGACCCCGAGCGAGCGAGTCCAAACACATGATTTGGGGTACGGGGTGGCCCACGCTCACTGGAAAAAGCAATCCCGTTGCTGGATTTCATCCTGGAGCTGAGATATTAAAGCTCGCCGAAAGTGAAAAAAACGACCACCCCGGACCTGTCGTTTTGGCCGAGATCCCGACCCCGAGCGAGCGAGTCCAAACACATGATTTGGGGTACGGGGTGGCCCACGCTCACGGGAAAAAACAATCCCAGCGCTGGGTGTGGTCCCCGAGACGAGATATTAACGCTCGCCGAAAGTGAAAAAAACGACCACCCCGGACCTGTCGTTTTGGCCGAGGTCCCGACCCCGAGCGAGCGACACCAAACCCACCATTTGGGGTGTGAGCCGCCTCCGGGGTGGCCCACGCTCACTGGACAAAGCAATCCCGTTGCTGGATTTCATCCTGGAGCTGAGATATTAATGCTCGCCGAAAGTGAAAAAAAACGACCACCCCGGACCTGTCGTTTTGGCCGAGATCCCGACCCCGAGCGAGCGAGTCCAAACACATGATTTGGGGTACGGGGTGGCCCACGCTCACTGGAAATAGCAATCCCATTGCTGGATTTCATCCTGGAGCTGAGATATGAACGCTCGCCGAAAGTGAAAAAAACGACCACCCCGGACCTGTCGTTTTGGCCGAGATCCCGACCCCGAGCGAGCGAGTCCAAACACATGATTTGGGGTACGGGGTGGCCCACGCTCACTGGAAAAAGCAATCCCGTTGCTGGATTTCATCCTGGAGCTGAGATATTAAAGCTCGCCGAAAGTGAAAAAAACGACCACCCCGGACCTGTCGTTTTGGCCGAGATCCCGACCCCGAGCGAGCGAGTCCAAACACATGATTTGGGGTACGGGGTGGCCCACGCTCACGGGAAAAAACAATCCCAGCGCTGGGTGTGGTCCCCGAGCCGAGATATTAACGCTCGCCGAAAGTGAAAAAAACGACCACCCCGGACCTGTCGTTTTGGCCGAGGTCCCGACCCCGAGCGAGCGACACCAAACCCACCATTTGGGGTGTGAGCCGCCTCCGGGGTGGCCCACGCTCACTGGACAAAGCAATCCCATTGCTGGATTTCATCCTGGAGCTGAGATATGAACGCTCGCCGAAAGTGAAAAAAACGACCACCCCGGACCTGTCGTTTTGGCCGAGATCCCGACCCCGAGCGAGCGAGTCCAAACACATGATTTGGGGTACGGGGTGGCCCACGCTCACTGGAAAAAGCAATCCCGTTGCTGGATTTCATCCTGGAGCTGAGATATTAAAGCTCGCCGAAAGTGAAAAAAACGACCACCCCGGACCTGTCGTTTTGGCCGAGATCCCGACCCCGAGCGAGCGAGTCCAAACACATGATTTGGGGTACGGGGTGGCCCACGCTCACGGGAAAAAACAATCCCAGCGCTGGGTGTGGTCCCCGAGCCGAGATATTAACGCTCGCCGAAAGTGAAAAAAACGACCACCCCGGACCTGTCGTTTTGGCCGAGGTCCCGACCCCGAGCGAGCGACACCAAACCCACCATTTGGGGTGTGAGCCGCCTCCGGGGTGGCCCACGCTCACTGGACAAAGCAATCCCGTTGCTGGATTTCATCCTGGAGCTGAGATATTAATGCTCGCCGAAAGTGAAAAAAACGACCACCCCGGACCTGTCGTTTTGGCCGAGATCCCGACCCCGAGCGAGCGAGTCCAAACACATGATTTGGGGTACGGGGTGGCCCACGCTCACTGGAAATAGCAATCCCATTGCTGGATTTCATCCTGGAGCTGAGATATGAACGCTCGCCGAAAGTGAAAAAAACGACCACCCCGGACCTGTCGTTTTGGCCGAGATCCCGACCCCGAGCGAGCGAGTCCAAACACATGATTTGCGGTACGGGGTGGCCCACGCTCACTGGAAAAAGCAATCCCGTTGCTGGATTTCATCCTGGAGCTGAGATATTAAAGCTCGCTGAAAGTGAAAAAAACGACCACCCCGGACCTGTCGTTTTGGCCGAGATCCCGACCCCGAGCGAGCGAGTCCAAACACATGATTTGGGGTCCGGGGTGGCCCACGCCCACTGGACAAAGCAGTCCCGTTGCTGGAATTCATCCTGGAGCTGAGATATTAAAGCTCGCCGAAAGTGAAAAAAACGACCACCCCGGACCAGTCGTTTTGGCCGAGATCCCGACCCCGAGCGAGCGAGACCAAACCCACCATTTGGGGTGTGAGCCGCCTCCGGGGTGGCCCACGCTCACAGGAAAAAGCAATCCCGTTGCCGGATTTCATCCTGGAGCTGAGATATTAAAGCTCGCCGAAAGTGAAAAAAACGACCACCCCGGACCTGTCGTTTTGGCCGAGGTCCCGACCCCGAGCGAGCGACACCAAACCCACCATTTGGGGTGTGAGCCGCCTCCGGGGTGGCCCACGCTCACTGGACAAAGCAATCCCGTTGCTGGATTTCATCCTGGAGCTGAGATATTAATGCTCGTCGAAAGTGAAAAAAACGACCACCCCGGACCTGTCGTTTTGGCCGAGATCCCGACCCCGAGCGAGCGAGTCCAAACACATGATTTGGGGTACGGGGTGGCCCACGCTCACTGGAAATAGCAATCCCATTGCTGGATTTCATCCTGGAGCTGAGATATGAACGCTCGCCGAAAGTGAAAAAAACGACCACCCCGGACCTGTCGTTTTGGCCGAGATCCCGACCCCGAGCGAGCGAGTCCAAACACATGATTTGGGGTACGGGGTGGCCCACGCTCACTGGAAAAAGCAATCCCGTTGCTGGATTTCATCCTGGAGCTGAGATATTAAAGCTCGCCGAAAGTGAAAAAAACGACCACCCCGGACCTGTCGTTTTGGCCGAGATCCCGACCCCGAGCGAGCGAGTCCAAACACATGATTTGGGGTACGGGGTGGCCCACGCTCACGGGAAAAAACAATCCCAGCGCTGGGTGTGGTCCCCGAGCCGAGATATTAACGCTCGCCGAAAGTGAAAAAAACGACCACCCCGGACCTGTCGTTTTGGCCGAGGTCCCGACCCCGAGCGAGCGACACCAAACCCACCATTTGGGGTGTGAGCCGCCTCCGGGGTGGCCCACGCTCACTGGACAAAGCAATCCCGTTGCTGGATTTCATCCTGGAGCTGAGATATGAACGCTCGCCGAAAGTGAAAAAAACGACCACCCCGGACCTGTCGTTTTGGCCGAGATCCCGACCCCGAGCGAGCGAGTCCAAACACATGATTTGGGGTCCGGGGTGGCCCACGCTCACTGGACAAAGCAGTCCCGTTGCTGGATTTCATCCTGGAGCTGAGATATGAACGCTCGCCGAAAGTGAAAAAAACGACCACCCCGGACCTGTCGTTTTGGCCGAGATCCCGACCCCGAGCGAGCGAGTCCAAACACATGATTTGGGGTACGGGGTGGCCCACGCTCACTGGAAAAAGCAATCCCGTTGCTGGATTTCATCCTGGAGCTGAGATATGAACGCTCGCCGAAAGTGAAAAAAACGACCACCCCGGACCTGTCGTTTTGGCCGAGATCCCGACCCCGAGCGAGCGAGTCCAAACACATGATTTGGGGTACGGGGTGGCCCACGCTCACGGGAAAAAACAATCCCAGCGCTGGGTGTGGTCCCCGAGCCGAGATATTAACGCTCGCCGAAAGTGAAAAAAACGACCACCCCGGACCTGTCGTTTTGGCCGAGGTCCCGACCCCGAGCGAGCGACACCAAACCCACCATTTGGGGTGTGAGCCGCCTCCGGGGTGGCCCACGCTCACTGGACAAAGCAGTCCCGTTGCTGGATTTCATCCTGGAGCTGAGATATGAACGCTCGCCGAAAGTGAAAAAAACGACCACCCCGGACCTGTCGTTTTGGCCGAGATCCCGATCCCGAGGGAGCGAGACCAAACCCACCATTTGGGGTGTGAGCCGCCTCCGGGGTGGCCCACGCTCACTGGACAAAGCAATCCCGTTGCTGGATTTCATCCTGGAGCTGAGATATTAAAGCTCGCCGAAAGTGAAAAAAACGACCACCCCGGACCTGTCGTTTTGGCCGAGATCCCGACCCCGAGCGAGCGAGTCCAAACACATGATTTGGGGTCCGGGGTGGCCCACGCTCACTGGACAAAGCAGTCCCGTTGCTGGATTTCATCCTGGAGCTGAGATATGAACGCTCGCCGAAAGTGAAAAAAACGACCACCCCGGACCTGTCGTTTTGGCCGAGATCCCGACCCCGAGCGAGCGAGTCCAAACACATGATTTGGGGTACGGGGTGGCCCACGCTCACGGGAAAAAACAATCCCAGCGCTGGGTGTGGTCCCCGAGCCGAGATATTAACGCTCGCCGAAAGTGAAAAAAACGACCACCCCGGACCTGTCGTTTTGGCCGAGATCCCGACCCCGAGCGAGCGAGTCCAAACACATGATTTGGGGTCTGGGGTGGCCCACGCTCACTGGACAAAGCAGTCCCGTTGCTGGATTTCATCCTGGAGCTGAGATATGAACGCTCGCCGAAAGTGAAAAAAACGACCACCCCGGACCTGTCGTTTTGGCCGAGATCCCGACCCCGAGCGAGCGAGTCCAAACACATGATTTGGGGTACGGGGTGGCCCACGCTCACTGGAAAAAGCAATCCCGTTGCTGGATTTCATCCTGGAGCTGAGATATTAAAGCTCGCCGAAAGTGAAAAAAACGACCACCCCGGACCTGTCGTTTTGGCCGAGATCCCGACCCCGAGCGAGCGAGTCCAAACACATGATTTGGGGTACGGGGTGGCCCACGCTCACGGGAAAAAACAATCCCAGCGCTGGGTGTGGTCCCCGAGCCGAGATATTAACGCTCGCCGAAAGTGAAAAAAACGACCACCCCGGACCTGTCGTTTTGGCCGAGGTCCCGACCCCGAGCGAGCGACACCAAACCCACCATTTGGGGTGTGAGCCGCCTCCGGGGTGGCCCACGCTCACTGGACAAAGCAGTCCCGTTGCTGGATTTCATCCTGGAGCTGAGATATGAACGCTCGCCGAAAGTGAAAAAAACGACCACCCCGGACCTGTCGTTTTGGCCGAGATCCCGACCCCGAGCGAGCGAGTCCAAACACATGATTTGGGGTACGGGGTGGCCCACGCTCACGGGAAAAAACAATCCCAGCGCTGGGTGTGGTCCCCGAGCCGAGATATTAACGCTCGCCGAAAGTGAAAAAAACGACCACCCCGGACCTGTCGTTTTGGCCGAGATCCCGACCCCGAGCGAGCGAGTCCAAACACATGATTTGGGGTCTGGGGTGGCCCACGCTCACTGGACAAAGCAGTCCCGTTGCTGGATTTCATCCTGGAGCTGAGATATGAACGCTCGCCGAAAGTGAAAAAAACGACCACCCCGGACCTGTCGTTTTGGCCGAGATCCCGACCCCGAGCGAGCGAGTCCAAACACATGATTTGGGGTACGGGGTGGCCCACGCTCACTGGAAAAAGCAATCCCGTTGCTGGATTTCATCCTGGAGCTGAGATATTAAAGCTCGCCGAAAGTGAAAAAAACGACCACCCCGGACCTGTCGTTTTGGCCGAGATCCCGACCCCGAGCGAGCGAGTCCAAACACATGATTTGGGGTACGGGGTGGCCCACGCTCACGGGAAAAAACAATCCCAGCGCTGGGTGTGGTCCCCGAGCCGAGATATTAACGCTCGCCGAAAGTGAAAAAAACGACCACCCCGGACCTGTCGTTTTGGCCGAGGTCCCGACCCCGAGCGAGCGACACCAAACCCACCATTTGGGGTGTGAGCCGCCTCCGGGGTGGCCCACGCTCACTGGACAAAGCAGTCCCGTTGCTGGATTTCATCCTGGAGCTGAGATATGAACGCTCGCCGAAAGTGAAAAAAACGACCACCCCGGACCTGTCGTTTTGGCCGAGATCCCGACCCCGAGCGAGCGAGTCCAAACACATGATTTGGGGTCCGGGGTGGCCCACGCTCACTGGACAAAGCAGTCCCATTGCTGGATTTCATCCTGGAGCTGAGATATGAACGCTCGCCGAAAGTGAAAAAAACGACCACCCCGGACCTGTCGTTTTGGCCGAGATCCCGACCCCGAGCGAGCGAGTCCAAACACATGATTTGGGGTACGGGGTGGCCCACGCTCACTGGAAAAAGCAATCCCGTTGCTGGATTTCATCCTGGAGCTGAGATATGAACGCTCGCCGAAAGTGAAAAAAACGACCACCCCGGACCTGTCGTTTTGGCCGAGATCCCGACCCCGAGCGAGCGAGTCCAAACACATGATTTGGGGTACGGGGTGGCCCACGCTCACGGGAAAAAACAATCCCAGCGCTGGGTGTGGTCCCCGAGCCGAGATATTAACGCTCGCCGAAAGTGAAAAAAACGACCACCCCGGACCTGTCGTTTTGGCCGAGGTCCCGACCCCGAGCGAGCGACACCAAACCCACCATTTGGGGTGTGAGCCGCCTCCGGGGTGGCCCACGCTCACTGGACAAAGCAGTCCCGTTGCTGGATTTCATCCTGGAGCTGAGATATGAACGCTCGCCGAAAGTGAAAAAAACGACAACCCCGGACCTGTCGTTTTGGCCGAGATCCCGATCCCGAGGGAGCGAGACCAAACCCACCATTTGGGGTGTGAGCCGCCTCCGGGGTGGCCCACGCTCACTGGACAAAGCAATCCCGTTGCTGGATTTCATCCTGGAGCTGAGATATTAAAGCTCGCCGAAAGTGAAAAAAACGACCACCCCGGACCTGTCGTTTTGGCCGAGATCCCGACCCCGAGCGAGCGAGTCCAAACACATGATTTGGGGTACGGGGTGGCCCACGCTCACTGGAAATAGCAATCCCATTGCTGGATTTCATCCTGGAGCTGAGATATGAACGCTCGCCGAAAGTGAAAAAAACGACCACCCCGGACCTGTCGTTTTGGCCGAGATCCCGACCCCGAGCGAGCGAGACCAAACCCACCATTTGGGGTGTGAGCCGCCTCCGGGGTGGCCCACGCTCACTGGACAAAGCAATCCCGTTGCTGGATTTCATCCTGGAGCTGAGATATTAAAGCTCGCCGAAAGTGAAAAAAACGACCACCCCGGACCTGTCGTTTTGGCCGAGATCCCGACCCCGAGCGAGCGAGTCCAAACACATGATTTGGGGTACGGGGTGGCCCACGCTCACTGGAAATAGCAATCCCATTGCTGGATTTCATCCTGGAGCTGAGATATGAACGCTCGCCGAAAGTGAAAAAAACGACCACCCCGGACCTGTCGTTTTGGCCGAGGTCCCGACCCCGAGCGAGCGAGTCCAAACACATGATTTGGGGTACGGGGTGGCCCACGCTCACGGGAAAAAACAATCCCAGCGCTGGGTGTGGTCCCCGAGCCGAGATATTAACGCTCGCCGAAAGTGAAAAAAACGACCACCCCGGACCTGTCGTTTTGGCCGAGGTCCCGACCCCGAGCGAGCGACACGAAACCCACCATTTGGGGTGTGAGCCGCCTCCGGGGTGGCCCACGCTCACTGGACAAAGCAATCCCGTTGCTGGATTTCATCCTGGAGCTGAGATATGAACGCTCGCCGAAAGTGAAAAAAACGACCACCCCGGACCTGTCGTTTTGGCCGAGATCCCGACCCCGAGCGAGCGAGTCCAAACACATGATTTGGGGTCCGGGGTGGCCCACGCTCACTGGACAAAGCAGTCCCGTTGCTGGATTTCATCCTGGAGCTGAGATATGAACGCTCGCCGAAAGTGAAAAAAACGACCACCCCGGACCTGTCGTTTTGGCCGAGATCCCGACCCCGAGCGAGCGAGTCCAAACACATGATTTGGGGTACGGGGTGGCCCACGCTCACTGGACAAAGCAATCCCGTTGCTGGATTTCATCCTGGAGCTGAGATATGAACGCTCGCCGAAAGTGAAAAAAACGACCACCCCGGACCTGTCGTTTTGGCCGAGGTCCCGACCCCGAGCGAGCGACACCAAACCCACCATTTGGGGTGTGAGCCGCCTCCGGGGTGGCCCACGCTCACTGGACAAAGCAGTCCCGTTGCTGGATTTCATCCTGGAGCTGAGATATGAACGCTCGCCGAAAGTGAAAAAAACGACCACCCCGGACCTGTCGTTTTGGCCGAGATCCCGATCCCGAGGGAGCGAGACCAAACCCACCATTTGGGGTGTGAGCCGCCTCCGGGGTGGCCCACGCTCACTGGACAAAGCAATCCCGTTGCTGGATTTCATCCTGGAGCTGAGATATTAAAGCTCGCCGAAAGTGAAAAAAACGACCACCCCGGACCTGTCGTTTTGGCCGAGATCCCGACCCCGAGCGAGCGAGTCCAAACACATGATTTGGGGTTCGGGGTGGCCCACGCTCACTGGAAATAGCAATCCCATTGCTGGATTTCATCCTGGAGCTGAGATATGAACGCTCGCCGAAAGTGAAAAAAACGACCACCCCGGACCTGTCGTTTTGGCCGAGATCCCGACCCCGAGCGAGCGAGACCAAACCCACCATTTGGGGTGTGAGCCGCCTCCGGGGTGGCCCACGCTCACTGGACAAAGCAATCCCGTTGCTGGATTTCATCCTGGAGCTGAGATATTAAAGCTCGCCGAAAGTGAAAAAAACGACCACCCCGGACCTGTCGTTTTGGCCGAGATCCCGACCCCGAGCGAGCGAGTCCAAACACATGATTTGGGGTACGGGGTGGCCCACGCTCACTGGAAATAGCAATCCCATTGCTGGATTTCATCCTGGAGCTGAGATATGAACGCTCGCCGAAAGTGAAAAAAATGTCCACCCCGGACCTGTCGTTTTGGCCGAGATCCCGACCCCGAGCGAGCGAGTCCAAACACATGATTTGGGGTACGGGGTGGCCCACGCTCACGGGAAAAAACAATCCCAGCGCTGGGTGTGGTCCCCGAGCCGAGATATTAACGCTCGCCGAAAGTGAAAAAAACGACCACCCCGGACCTGTTGTTTTGGCCGAGATCCCGACCCCGAGCGAGCGAGTCCAAACACATGATTTGGGGTACGGGGTGGCCCACGCTCACTGGAAATAGCAATCCCATTGCTGGATTTCATCCTGGAGCTGAGATATGAACGCTCGCCGAAAGTGAAAAAAACGACCACCCCGGACCTGTCGTTTTGGCCGAGATCCCGACCCCGAGCGAGCGAGTCCAAACACATGATTTGGGGTACGGGGTGGCCCACGCTCACTGGAAAAAGCAATCCCGTTGCTGGATTTCATCCTGGAGCTGAGATATTAAAGCTCGCCGAAAGTGAAAAAAACGACCACCCCGGACCTGTCGTTTTGGCCGAGATCCCGACCCCGAGCGAGCGAGTCCAAACACATGATTTGGGGTACGGGGTGGCCCACGCTCACGGGAAAAAACAATCCCAGCGCTGGGTGTGGTCCCCGAGCCAAGATATTAACGCTCGCCGAAAGTGAAAAAAACGACCACCCCGGACCTGTCGTTTTGGCCGAGGTCCCGACCCCGAGCGAGCGACACCAAACCCACCATTTGGGGTGTGAGCCGCCTCCGGGGTGGCCCACGCTCACTGGACAAAGCAATCCCGTTGCTGGATTTCATCCTGGAGCTGAGATATGAACGCTCGCCGAAAGTGAAAAAAACGACCACCCCGGACCTGTCGTTTTGGCCGAGATCCCGACCCCGAGCGAGCGAGTCCAAACACATGATTTGGGGTACGGGGTGGCCCACGCTCACGGGAAAAAACAATCCCAGCGCTGGGTGTGGTCCCCGAGCCGAGATATTAACGCTCGCCGAAAGTGAAAAAAACGACCACCCCGGACCTGTCGTTTTGGCCGAGATCCCGACCCCGAGCGAGCGAGTCCAAACACATGATTTGGGGTACGGGGTGGCCCACGCTCACTGGAAATAGCAATCCCATTGCTGGATTTCATCCTGGAGCTGAGATATGAACGCTCGCCGAAAGTGAAAAAAACGACCACCCCGGACCTGTCGTTTTGGCCGAGATCCCGACCCCGAGCGAGCGAGTCCAAACACATGATTTGGGGTACGGGGTGGCCCACGCTCACTGGAAAAAGCAATCCCGTTGCTGGATTTCATCCTGGAGCTGAGATATTAAAGCTCGCCGAAAGTGAAAAAAACGACCACCCCGGACCTGTCGTTTTGGCCGAGATCCCGACCCCGAGCGAGCGAGTCCAAACACATGATTTGGGGTACGGGGTGGCCCACGCTCACGGGAAAAAACAATCCCAGCGCTGGGTGTGGTCCCCGAGCCAAGATATTAACGCTCGCCGAAAGTGAAAAAAACGACCACCCCGGACCTGTCGTTTTGGCCGAGGTCCCGACCCCGAGCGAGCGACACCAAACCCACCATTTGGGGTGTGAGCCGCCTCCGGGGTGGCCCACGCTCACTGGACAAAGCAATCCCGTTGCTGGATTTCATCCTGGAGCTGAGATATGAACGCTCGCCGAAAGTGAAAAAAACGACCACCCCGGACCTGTCGTTTTGGCCGAGGTCCCGACCCCGAGCGAGCGAGTCCAAACACATGATTTGGGGTACGGGGTGGCCCACGCTCACTGGAAAAAGCAATCCCGTTGCTGGATTTCATCCTGGAGCTGAGATATGAACGCTCGCCGAAAGTGAAAAAAACGACCACCCCGGACCTGTCGTTTTGGCCGAGATCCCGACCCCGAGCGAGCGAGTCCAAACACATGATTTGGGGTACGGGGTGGCCCACGCTCACGGGAAAAAACAATCCCAGCGCTGGGTGTGGTCCCCGAGCCGAGATATTAACGCTCGCCGAAAGTGAAAAAAACGACCACCCCGGACCTGTCGTTTTGGCCGAGGTCCCGACCCCGAGCGAGCGACACCAAACCCACCATTTGGGGTGTGAGCCGCCTCCGGGGTGGCCCACGCTCACTGGACAAAGCAATCCCGTTGCTGGATTTCATCCTGGAGCTGATATATGAACGCTCGCCGAAAGTGAAAAAAACGACCACCCCGGACCTGTCGTTTTGGCCGAGATCCCGACCCCGAGCGAGCGAGTCCAAACACATGATTTGGGGTCCGGGGTGGCCCACGCTCACTGGACAAAGCAGTCCCGTTGCTGGATTTCATCCTGGAGCTGAGATATGAACGCTCGCCGAAAGTGAAAAAAACGACCACCCCGGACCTGTCGTTTTGGCCGAGATCCCGACCCCGAGCGAGCGAGTCCAAACACATGATTTGGGGTACGGGGTGGCCCACGCTCACGGGAAAAAACAATCCCAGTGCTGGGTGTGGTCCCCGAGCCGAGATATTAACGCTCGCCGAAAGTGAAAAAAACGACCACCCCGGACCTGTCGTTTTGGCCGAGATCCCGACCCCGAGCGAGCGAGTCCAAACACATGATTTGGGGTACGGGGTGGCCCACGCTCACTGGAAATAGCAATCCCATTGCTGGATTTCATCCTGGAGCTGAGATATGAACGCTCGCCGAAAGTGAAAAAAACGACCACCCCGGACCTGTCGTTTTGGCCGAGATCCCGACCCCGAGCGAGCGAGTCCAAACACATGATTTGGGGTACGGGGTGGCCCACGCTCACTGGAAAAAGCAATCCCGTTGCTGGATTTCATCCTGGAGCTGAGATATTAAAGCTCGCCGAAAGTGAAAAAAACGACCACCCCGGACCTGTCGTTTTGGCCGAGATCCCGACCCCGAGCGAGCGAGTCCAAACACATGATTTGGGGTACGGGGTGGCCCACGCTCACGGGAAAAAACAATCCCAGCGCTGGGTGTGGTCCCCGAGCCAAGATATTAACGCTCGCCGAAAGTGAAAAAAACGACCACCCCGGACCTGTCGTTTTGGCCGAGGTCCCGACCCCGAGCGAGCGACACCAAACCCACCATTTGGGGTGTGAGCCGCCTCCGGGGTGGCCCACGCTCACTGGACAAAGCAATCCCGTTGCTGGATTTCATCCTGGAGCTGAGATATGAACGCTCGCCGAAAGTGAAAAAAACGACCACCCCGGACCTGTCGTTTTGGCCGAGGTCCCGACCCCGAGCGAGCGAGTCCAAACACATGATTTGGGGTACGGGGTGGCCCACGCTCACTGGAAAAAGCAATCCCGTTGCTGGATTTCATCCTGGAGCTGAGATATGAACGCTCGCCGAAAGTGAAAAAAACGACCACCCCGGACCTGTCGTTTTGGCCGAGATCCCGACCCCGAGCGAGCGAGTCCAAACACATGATTTGGGGTACGGGGTGGCCCACGCTCACGGGAAAAAACAATCCCAGCGCTGGGTGTGGTCCCCGAGCCGAGATATTAACGCTCGCCGAAAGTGAAAAAAACGACCACCCCGGACCTGTCGTTTTGGCCGAGGTCCCGACCCCGAGCGAGCGACACCAAACCCACCATTTGGGGTGTGAGCCGCCTCCGGGGTGGCCCACGCTCACTGGACAAAGCAATCCCGTTGCTGGATTTCATCCTGGAGCTGATATATGAACGCTCGCCGAAAGTGAAAAAAACGACCACCCCGGACCTGTCGTTTTGGCCGAGATCCCGACCCCGAGCGAGCGAGTCCAAACACATGATTTGGGGTCCGGGGTGGCCCACGCTCACTGGACAAAGCAGTCCCGTTGCTGGATTTCATCCTGGAGCTGAGATATGAACGCTCGCCGAAAGTGAAAAAAACGACCACCCCGGACCTGTCGTTTTGGCCGAGATCCCGACCCCGAGCGAGCGAGTCCAAACACATGATTTGGGGTACGGGGTGGCCCACGCTCACTGGAAAAAGCAATCCCATTGCTGGATTTCATCCTGGAGCTGAGATATTAAAGCTCGCCGAAAGTGAAAAAAACGACCACCCCGGACCTGTCGTTTTGGCCGAGATCCCGACCCCGAGCGAGCGAGTCCAAACACATGATTTGGGGTACGGGGTGGCCCACGCTCACTGGAAAGAGCAATCCCATTGCTGGATTTCATCCTGGAGCTGAGATATGAACGCTCGCCGAAAGTGAAAAAAACGACCACCCCGGACCTGTCGTTTTGGCCGAGATCCCGACCCCGAGCGAGCGAGTCCAAACACATGATTTGGGGTACGGGGTGGCCCACGCTCACGGGAAAAAACAATCCCAGCGCTGGGTGTGGTCCCCGAGCCGAGATATTAACGCTCGCCGAAAGTGAAAAAAACGACCACCCCGGACCTGTCGTTTTGGCCGAGGTCCCGACCCCGAGCGAGCGACACCAAACCCACCATTTGGGGTGTGAGCCGCCTCCGGGGTGGCCCACGCTCACTGGACAAAGCAATCCCGTTGCTGGATTTCATCCTGGAGCTGAGATATGAACGCTCGCCGAAAGTGAAAAAAACGACCACCCCGGACCTGTCGTTTTGGCCGAGATCCCGACCCCGAGCGAGCGAGTCCAAACACATGATTTGGGGTCCGGGGTGGCCCACGCTCACTGGACAAAGCAGTCCCGTTGCTGGATTTCATCCTGGAGCTGAGATATGAACGCTCGCCGAAAGTGAAAAAAACGACCACCCCGGACCTGTCGTTTTGGCCGAGATCCCGACCCCGAGCGAGCGAGTCCAAACACATGATTTGGGGTACGGGGTGGCCCACGCTCACTGGAAAAAGCAATCCCGTTGCTGGATTTCATCCTGGAGCTGAGATATGAACGCTCGCCGAAAGTGAAAAAAACGACCACCCCGGACCTGTCGTTTTGGCCGAGATCCCGACCCCGAGCGAGCGAGTCCAAACACATGATTTGGGGTACGGGGTGGCCCACGCTCACGGGAAAAAACAATCCCAGCGCTGGGTGTGGTCCCCGAGCCGAGATATTAACGCTCGCCGAAAGTGAAAAAAACGACCACCCCGGACCTGTCGTTTTGGCCGAGGTCCCGACCCCGAGCGAGCGACACCAAACCCACCATTTGGGGTGTGAGCCGCCTCCGGGGTGGCCCACGCTCACTGGACAAAGCAATCCCGTTGCTGGATTTCATCCTGGAGCTGATATATGAACGCTCGCCGAAAGTGAAAAAAACGACCACCCCGAACCTGTCGTTTTGGCCGAGATCCCGACCCCGAGCGAGCGAGTCCAAACACATGATTTGGGGTCCGGGGTGGCCCACGCTCACTGGACAAAGCAGTCCCGTTGCTGGATTTCATCCTGGAGCTGAGATATGAACGCTCGCCGAAAGTGAAAAAAACGACCACCCCGGACCTGTCGTTTTGGCCGAGATCCCGACCCCGAGCGAGCGAGTCCAAACACATGATTTGGGGTACGGGGTGGCCCACGCTCACTGGAAAAAGCAATCCCATTGCTGGATTTCATCCTGGAGCTGAGATATTAAAGCTCGCCGAAAGTGAAAAAAACGACCACCCCGGACCTGTCGTTTTGGCCGAGATCCCGACCCCGAGCGAGCGAGTCCAAACACATGATTTGGGGTACGGGGTGGCCCACGCTCACGGGAAAAAACAATCCCAGCGCTGGGTGTGGTCCCCGAGCCGAGATATTAAAGCTCGCCGAAAGTGAAAAAAACGACCACCCCGGACCTGTCGTTTTGGCCGAGGTCCCGACCCCGAGCGAGCGACACCAAACCCACCATTTGGGGTGAGAGCCACCTCCGGGGTGGCCCACGCTCACTGGACAAAGCAATCCCGTTGCTGGATTTCATCCTGGAGCTGAGATATGAACGCTCGCCGAAAGTGAAAAAAACGACCACCCCGGACCTGTCGTTTTGGCCGAGATCCCGACCCCGAGCGAGCGAGTCCAAACACATGATTTGGGGTCCGGGGTGGCCCACGCTCACTGGACAAAGCAGTCCCGTTGCTGGATTTCATCCTGGAGCTGAGATATGAACGCTCGCCGAAAGTGAAAAAAACGACCACCCCGGACCTGTCGTTTTGGCCGAGATCCCGACCCCGAGCGAGCGAGTCCAAACACATGATTTGGGGTACGGGGTGGCCCACGCTCACTGGAAAAAGCAATCCCGTTGCTGGATTTCATCCTGGAGCTGAGATATGAACGCTCGCCGAAAGTGAAAAAAACGACCACCCCGGACCTGTCGTTTTGGCCGAGATCCCGACCCCGAGCGAGCGAGTCCAAACACATGATTTGGGGTACGGGGTGGCCCACGCTCACGGGAAAAAACAATCCCAGCGCTGGGTGTGGTCCCCGAGCCGAGATATTAACGCTCGCCGAAAGTGAAAAAAACGACCACCCCGGACCTGTCGTTTTGGCCGAGGTCCCGACCCCGAGCGAGCGACACCAAACCCACCATTTGGGGTGTGAGCCGCCTCCGGGGTGGCCCACGCTCACTGGACAAAGCAATCCCGTTGCTGGATTTCATCCTGGAGCTGATATATGAACGCTCGCCGAAAGTGAAAAAAACGACCACCCCGGACCTGTCGTTTTGGCCGAGATCCCGACCCCGAGCGAGCGAGTCCAAACACATGATTTGGGGTACGGGGTGGCCCACGCTCACTGGAAAAAGCAATCCCGTTGCTGGATTTCATCCTGGAGCTGAGATATTAAAGCTCGCCGAAAGTGAAAAAAACGACCACCCCGGACCTGTCGTTTTGGCCGAGATCCCGACCCCGAGCGAGCGAGTCCAAACACATGATTTGGGGTACGGGGTGGCCCACGCTCACTGGAAATAGCAATCCCGTTGCTGGATTTCATCCTGGAGCTGAGATATGAACGCTCGCCGAAAGTGAAAAAAACGACCACCCCGGACCTGTCGTTTTGGCCGAGATCCCGACCCCGAGCGAGCGAGTCCAAACACATGATTTGGGGTACGGGGTGGCCCACGCTCACTGGAAAAAGCAATCCCATTGCTGGATTTCATCCTGGAGCTGAGATATTAAAGCTCGCCGAAAGTGAAAAAAACGACCACCCCGGACCTGTCGTTTTGGCCGAGATCCCGACCCCGAGCGAGCGAGTCCAAACACATGATTTGGGGTACGGGGTGGCCCACGCTCACGGGAAAAAACAATCCCAGCGCTGGGTGTGGTCCCCGAGCCGAGATATTAAAGCTCGCCGAAAGTGAAAAAAACGACCACCCCGGACCTGTCGTTTTGGCCGAGGTCCCGACCCCGAGCGAGCGACACCAAACCCACCATTTGGGGTGAGAGCCACCTCCGGGGTGGCCCACGCTCACTGGACAAAGCAATCCCGTTGCTGGATTTCATCCTGGAGCTGAGATATGAACGCTCGCCGAAAGTGAAAAAAACGACCACCCCGGACCTGTCGTTTTGGCCGAGATCCCGACCCCGAGCGAGCGAGTCCAAACACATGATTTGGGGTCCGGGGTGGCCCACGCTCACTGGACAAAGCAGTCCCGTTGCTGGATTTCATCCTGGAGCTGAGATATGAACGCTCGCCGAAAGTGAAAAAAACGACCACCCCGGACCTGTCGTTTTGGCCGAGATCCCGACCCCGAGCGAGCGAGTCCAAACACATGATTTGGGGTACGGGGTGGCCCACGCTCACTGGAAAAAGCAATCCCGTTGCTGGATTTCATCCTGGAGCTGAGATATGAACGCTCGCCGAAAGTGAAAAAAACGACCACCCCGGACCTGTCGTTTTGGCCGAGATCCCGACCCCGAGCGAGCGAGTCCAAACACATGATTTGGGGTACGGGGTGGCCCACGCTCACGGGAAAAAACAATCCCAGCGCTGGGTGTGGTCCCCGAGCCGAGATATTAACGCTCGCCGAAAGTGAAAAAAACGACCACCCCGGACCTGTCGTTTTGGCCGAGGTCCCGACCCCGAGCGAGCGACACCAAACCCACCATTTGGGGTGTGAGCCGCCTCCGGGGTGGCCCACGCTCACTGGACAAAGCAATCCCGTTGCTGGATTTCATCCTGGAGCTGATATATGAACGCTCGCCGAAAGTGAAAAAAACGACCACCCCGGACCTGTCGTTTTGGCCGAGATCCCGACCCCGAGCGAGCGAGTCCAAACACATGATTTGGGGTCCGGGGTGGCCCACGCTCACTGGACAAAGCAGTCCCGTTGCTGGATTTCATCCTGGAGCTGAGATATGAACGCTCGCCGAAAGTGAAAAAAACGACCACCCCGGACCTGTCGTTTTGGCCGAGATCCCGACCCCGAGCAAGCGAGACCAAACCCACCATTTGGGGTGTGAGCCGCCTCCGGGTTGGCCCACGCTCACTGGACAAAGCAATCCCGTTGCTGGATTTCATCCTGGAGCTGAGATATGAACGCTCGCCGAAAGTGAAAAAAACGACCACCCCGGACCTGTCGTTTTGGCCGAGATCCCGACCCCGAGCGAGCGAGTCCAAACACATGATTTGGGGTACGGGGTGGCCCACGCTCACTGGAAAAAGCAATCCCGTTGCTGGATTTCATCCTGGAGCTGAGATATTAAAGCTCGCCGAAAGTGAAAAAAACGACCACCCCGGACCTGTCGTTTTGGCCGAGATCCCGACCCCGAGCGAGCGAGTCCAAACACATGATTTGGGGTACGGGGTGGCCCACGCTCACTGGAAATAGCAATCCCATTGCTGGATTTCATCCTGGAGCTGAGATATGAACGCTCGCCGAAAGTGAAAAAAACGACCACCCCGGACCTGTCGTTTTGGCCGAGATCCCGACCCCGAGCGAGCGAGTCCAAACACATGATTTGGGGTACGGGGTGGCCCACGCTCACTGGAAAAAGCAATCCCGTTGCTGGATTTCATCCTGGAGCTGAGATATTAAAGCTCGCCGAAAGTGAAAAAAACGACCACCCCGGACCTGTCGTTTTGGCCGAGATCCCGACCCCGAGCGAGCGAGTCCAAACACATGATTTGGGGTACGGGGTGGCCCACGCTCACGGGAAAAAACAATCCCAGCGCTGGGTGTGGTCCCCGAGCCGAGATATTAACGCTCGCCGAAAGTGAAAAAAACGACCACCCCGGACCTGTCGTTTTGGCCGAGATCCCGATCCCGAGCGAGCGAGACCAAACCCACCATTTGGGGTGTGAGCCGCCTCCGGGGTGGCCCACGCTCACTGGACAAAGCAATCCCGTTGCTGGATTTCATCCTGGAGCTGAGATATTAAAGCTCGCCGAAAGTGAAAAAAACGACCACCCCGGACCTGTCGTTTTGGCCGAGATCCCGACCCCGAGCGAGCGAGTCCAAACACATGATTTGGGGTACGGGGTGGCCCACGCTCACTGGAAATAGCAATCCCATTGCTGGATTTCATCCTGGAGCTGAGATATGAACGCTCGCCGAAAGTGAAAAAAACGACCACCCCGGACCTGTCGTTTTGGCCGAGATCCCGACCCCGAGCGAGCGAGACCAAACCCACCATTTGGGGTGTGAGCCGCCTCCGCGGTGGTCCACGCTCACTGGACAAAGCAATCCCGTTGCTGGATTTCATCCTGGAGCTGAGATATTAAAGCTCGCCGAAAGTGAAAAAAACGACCACCCCGGACCTGTCGTTTTGGCCGAGGTCCCGACCCCGAGCGAGCGACACCAAACCCACCATTTGGGGTGTGAGCCGCCTCCGGGGTGGCCCACGCTCACTGGACAAAGCAATCCCGTTGCTGGATTTCATCCTGGAGCTGATATATGAACGCTCGCCGAAAGTGAAAAAAACGACCACCCCGGACCTGTCGTTTTGGCCGAGATCCCGACCCCGAGCGAGCGAGTCCAAACACATGATTTGGGGTCCGGGGTGGCCCACGCTCACTGGACAAAGCAGTCCTGTTGCTGGATTTCATCCTGGAGCTGAGATATGAACGCTCGCCGAAAGTGAAAAAAACGACCACCCCGGACCTGTCGTTTTGGCCGAGATCCCGACCCCGAGCGAGCGAGTCCAAACACATGATTTGGGGTACGGGGTGGCCCACGCTCACTGGAAATAGCAATCCCATTGCTGGATTTCATCCTGGAGCTGAGATATGAACGCTCGCCGAAAGTGAAAAAAACGACCACCCCGGACCTGTCGTTTTGGCCGAGATCCCGACCCCGAGCGAGCGAGTCCAAACACATGATTTGGGGTACGGGGTGGCCCACGCTCACGGGAAAAAACAATCCCAGCGCTGGGTGTGGTCCCCGAGCCTAGATATTAACGCTCGCCGAAAGTGAAAAAAACGACCACCCCGGACCTGTCGTTTTGGCCGAGATCCCGACCCCGAGCGAGCGAGTCCAAACACATGATTTGGGGTACGGGGTGGCCCACGCTCACTGGAAATAGCAATCCCATTGCTGGATTTCATCCTGGAGCTGAGATATGAACGCTCGCCGAAAGTGAAAAAAACGACCACCCCGGACCTGTCGTTTTGGCCGAGATCCCGACCCCGAGCGAGCGAGTCCAAACACATGATTTGGGGTACGGGGTGGCCCACGCTCACTGGAAAAAGCAATCCCGTTGCTGGATTTCATCCTGGAGCTGAGATATTAAAGCTCGCCGAAAGTGAAAAAAACGACCACCCCGGACCTGTCGTTTTGGCCGAGATCCCGACCCCGAGCAAGCGAGACCAAACCCACCATTTGGGGTGTGAGCCGCCTCCGGGTTGGCCCACGCTCACTGGACAAAGCAATCCCATTGCTGGATTTCATCCTGGAGCTGAGATATTAAAGCTCGCCGAAAGTGAAAAAAACTACCACCCCGGACCTGTCGTTTTGGCCGAGATCCCGACCCCGAGCGAGCGAGTCCAAACACATGATTTGGGGTACGGGGTGGCCCACGCTCACTGGAAATAGCAATCCCATTGCTGGATTTCATCCTGGAGCTGAGATATGAACGCTCGCCGAAAGTGAAAAAAACGACCACCCCGGACCTGTCGTTTTGGCCGAGATCCCGACCCCGAGCGAGCGAGTCCAAACACATGATTTGGGGTACGGGGTGGCCCACGCTCACTGGAAAAAGCAATCCCGTTGCTGGATTTCATCCTGGAGCTGAGATATTAAAGCTCGCCGAAAGTGAAAAAAACGACCACCCCGGACCTGTCGTTTTGGCCGAGATCCCGACCCCGAGCAAGCGAGACCAAACCCACCATTTGGGGTGTGAGCCGCCTCCGGGTTGGCCCACGCTCACTGGACAAAGCAATCCCATTGCTGGATTTCATCCTGGAGCTGAGATATTAAAGCTCGCCGAAAGTGAAAAAAACTACCACCCCGGACCTGTCGTTTTGGCCGAGATCCCGACCCCGAGCGAGCGAGTCCAAACACATGATTTGGGGTACGGGGTGGCCCACGCTCACTGGAAATAGCAATCCCATTGCTGGATTTCATCCTGGAGCTGAGATATGAACGCTCGCCGAAAGTGAAAAAAACGACCACCCCGGACCTGTCGTTTTGGCCGAGATCCCGACCCCGAGCGAGCGAGTCCAAACACATGATTTGGGGTACGGGGTGGCCCACGCTCACGGGAAAAAACAATCCCAGCGCTGGGTGTGGTCCCCGAGCCGAGATATTAACGCTCGCCGAAAGTGAAAAAAACGACCACCCCGGACCTGTCGTTTTGGCCGAGATCCCGATCCCGAGCGAGCGAGACCAAACCCACCATTTGGGGTGTGAGCCGCCTCCGCGGTGGCCCACGCTCACTGGACAAAGCAATCCCGTTGCTGGATTTCATCCTGGAGCTGAGATATTAAAGCTCGCCGAAAGTGAAAAAAACGACCACCCCGGACCTGTCGTTTTGGCCGAGATCCCGACCCCGAGCGAGCGACTCCAAACACATGATTTGGGGTACGGGGTGGCCCACGCTCACTGGAAATAGCAATCCCATTGCTGGATTTCATCCTGGAGCTGAGATATGAACGCTCGCCGAAAGTGAAAAAAACGACCACCCCGGACCTGTCGTTTTGGCCGAGATCCCGACCCCGAGCGAGCGAGACCAAACCCACCATTTGGGGTGTGAGCCGCCTCCGCGGTGGCCCACGCTCACTGGACAAAGCAATCCCGTTGCTGGATTTCATCCTGGAGCTGAGATATTAAAGCTCGCCGAAAGTGAAAAAAACGACCACCCCGGACCTGTCGTTTTGGCCGAGGTCCCGACCCCGAGCGAGCGACACCAAACCCACCATTTGGGGTGTGAGCCGCCTCCGGGGTGGCCCACGCTCACTGGACAAAGCAATCCCGTTGCTGGATTTCATCCTGGAGCTGATATATGAACGCTCGCCGAAAGTGAAAAAAACGACCACCCCGGACCTGTCGTTTTGGCCGAGATCCCGACCCCGAGCGAGCGAGTCCAAACACATGATTTGGGGTCCGGGGTGGCCCACGCTCACTGGACAAAGCAGTCCCGTTGCTGGATTTCATCCTGGAGCTGAGATATGAACGCTCGCCGAAAGTGAAAAAAACGACCACCCCGGACCTGTCGTTTTGGCCGAGATCCCGACCCCGAGCGAGCGAGTCCAAACACATGATTTGGGGTACGGGGTGGCCCACGCTCACTGGAAATAGCAATCCCATTGCTGGATTTCATCCTGGAGCTGAGATATGAACGCTCGCCGAAAGTGAAAAAAACGACCACCCCGGACCTGTCGTTTTGGCCGAGATCCCGACCCCGAGCGAGCGAGTCCAAACACATGATTTGGGGTACGGGGTGGCCCACGCTCACGGGAAAAAACAATCCCAGCGCTGGGTGTGGTCCCCGAGCCTAGATATTAACGCTCGCCGAAAGTGAAAAAAACGACCACCCCGGACCTGTCGTTTTGGCCGAGATCCCGACCCCGAGCGAGCGAGTCCAAACACATGATTTGGGGTACGGGGTGGCCCACGCTCACTGGAAAAAGCAATCCCGTTGCTGGATTTCATCCTGGAGCTGAGATATGAACGCTCGCCGAAAGTGAAAAAAACGACCACCCCGGACCTGTCGTTTTGGCCGAGATCCCGACCCCGAGCGAGCGAGTCCAAACACATGATTTGGGGTACGGGGTGGCCCACGCTCACGGGAAAAAACAATCCCAGCGCTGGGTGTGGTCCCCGAGCCGAGATATTAACGCTCGCCGAAAGTGAAAAAAACGACCACCCCGGACCTGTCGTTTTGGCCGAGGTCCCGACCCCGAGCGAGCGACACCAAACCCACCATTTGGGGTGTGAGCCGCCTCCGGGGTGGCCCACGCTCACTGGACAAAGCAGTCCCGTTGCTGGATTTCATCCTGGAGCTGAGATATGAACGCTCGCCGAAAGTGAAAAAAACGACCACCCCGGACCTGTCGTTTTGGCCGAGATCCCGACCCCGAGCGAGCGAGTCCAAACACATGATTTGGGGTACGGGGTGGCCCACGCTCACTGGAAATAGCAATCCCATTGCTGGATTTCATCCTGGAGCTGAGATATGAACGCTCGCCGAAAGTGAAAAAAACGACCACCCCGGACCTGTCGTTTTGGCCGAGATCCCGACCCCGAGCGAGCGAGACCAAACCCACCATTTGGGGTGTGAGCCGCCTCCGGGGTGGCCCACGCTCACTGGACAAAGCAATCCCGTTGCTGGATTTCATCCTGGAGCTGAGATATTAAAGCTCGCCGAAAGTGAAAAAAACGACCACCCCGGACCTGTCGTTTTGGCCGAGATCCCGACCCCGAGCGAGCGAGTCCAAACACATGATTTGGGGTACGGGGTGGCCCACGCTCACTGGAAATAGCAATCCCATTGCTGGATTTCATCCTGGAGCTGAGATATGAACGCTCGCCGAAAGTGAAAAAAACGACCACCCCGGACCTGTCGTTTTGGCCGAGATCCCGACCCCGAGCGAGCGAGTCCAAACACATGATTTGGGGTACGGGGTGGCCCACGCTCACGGGAAAAAACAATCCCAGCGCTGGGTGTGGTCCCCGAGCCGAGATATTAACGCTCGCCGAAAGTGAAAAAAACGACCACCCCGGACCTGTCGTTTTGGCCGAGATCCCGACCCCGAGCGAGCGAGTCCAAACACATGATTTGGGGTACGGGGTGGCCCACGCTCACTGGAAATAGCAATCCCATTGCTGGATTTCATCCTGGAGCTGAGATATGAACGCTCGCCGAAAGTGAAAAAAACGACCACCCCGGACCTGTCGTTTTGGCCGAGATCCCGACCCCGAGCGAGCGAGTCCAAACACATGATTTGGGGTACGGGGTGGCCCACGCTCACGGGAAAAAACAATCCCAGCGCTGGGTGTGGTCCCCGAGCCGAGATATTAACGCTCGCCGAAAGTGAAAAAAACGACCACCCCGGACCTGTCGTTTTGACCGAGGTCCCGACCCCGAGCGAGCGACACCAAACCCACCATTTGGGGTGTGAGCCGCCTCCGGGGTGGCCCACGCTCACTGGACAAAGCAATCCCGTTGCTGGATTTCATCCTGGAGCTGAGATATTAAAGCTCGCCGAAAGTGAAAAAAACGACCACCCCGGACCTGTCGTTTTGGCCGAGATCCCGACCCCGAGCGAGCGAGTCCAAACACATGATTTGGGGTACGGGGTGGCCCACGCTCACTGGAAATAGCAATCCCATTGCTGGATTTCATCCTGGAGCTGAGATATGAACGCTCGCCGAAAGTGAAAAAAACGACCACCCCGGACCTGTCGTTTTGGCCGAGATCCCGACCCCGAGCGAGCGAGTCCAAACACATGATTTGGGGTACGGGGTGGCCCACGCTCACGGGAAAAAACAATCCCAGCGCTGGGTGTGGTCCCCGAGCCGAGATATTAACGCTCGCCGAAAGTGAAAAAAACGACCACCCCGGACCTGTCGTTTTGGCCGAGATCCCGACCCCGAGCGAGCGAGTCCAAACACATGATTTGGGGTACGGGGTGGCCCACGCTCACTGGAAATAGCAATCCCATTGCTGGATTTCATCCTGGAGCTGAGATATGAACGCTCGCCGAAAGTGAAAAAAACGACCACCCCGGACCTGTCGTTTTGGCCGAGATCCCGACCCCGAGCGAGCGAGTCCAAACACATGATTTGGGGTACGGGGTGGCCCACGCTCACTGGAAAAAGCAATCCCGTTGCTGGATTTCATCCTGGAGCTGAGATATTAAAGCTCGCCGAAAGTGAAAAAAACGACCACCCCGGACCTGTCGTTTTGGCCGAGATCCCGACCCCGAGCGAGCGAGTCCAAACACATGATTTGGGGTACGGGGTGGCCCACGCTCACTGGAAATAGCAATCCCATTGCTGGATTTCATCCTGGAGCTGAGATATGAACGCTCGCCGAAAGTGAAAAAAACGACCACCCCGGACCTGTCGTTTTGGCCGAGATCCCGACCCCGAGCGAGCGAGTCCAAACACATGATTTGGGGTACGGGGTGGCCCACGCTCACTGGAAAAAGCAATCCCGTTGCTGGATTTCATCCTGGAGCTGAGATATTAAAGCTCGCCGAAAGTGAAAAAAACGACCACCCCGGACCTGTCGTTTTCGCCGAGATCCCGACCCCGAGCGAGCGAGTCCAAACACATGATTTGGGGTACGGGGTGGCCCACGCTCACTGGAAATAGCAATCCCATTGCTGGATTTCATCCTGGAGCTGAGATATGAACGCTCACCGAAAGTGAAAAAAACGACCACCCCGGACCTGTCGTTTTGGCCGAGATCCCGACCCCGAGCGAGCGAGTCCAAACACATGATTTGGGGTCCGGGGTGGCCCACGCTCACTGGACAAAGCAGTCCCGTTGCTGGATTTCATCCTGGAGCTGAGATATGAACGCTCGCCGAAAGTGAAAAAAACGACCACCCCGGACCTGTCGTTTTGGCCGAGATCCCGACCCCGAGCGAGCGAGTCCAAACACATGATTTGGGGTACGGGGTGGCCCACGCTCACTGGAAATAGCAATCCCATTGCTGGATTTCATCCTGGAGCTGAGATATGAACGCTCGCCGAAAGTGAAAAAAACGACCACCCCGGACCTGTCGTTTTGGCCGAGATCCCGACCCCGAGCGAGCGAGTCCAAACACATGATTTGGGGTACAGGGTGGCCCACGCTCACGGGAAAAAAAAATCCCAGCGCTGGGTGTGGTCCCCGAGCCTAGATATTAACGCTCGCCGAAAGTGAAAAAAACGACCACCCCGGACCTGTCGTTTTGGCCGAGATCCCGACCCCGAGCGAGCGAGTCCAAACACATGATTTGGGGTACGGGGTGGCCCACGCTCACTGGAAATAGCAATCCCATTGCTGGATTTCATCCTGGAGCTGAGATATGAACGCTCGCCGAAAGTGAAAAAAACGACCACCCCGGACCTGTCGTTTTGGCCGAGATCCCGACCCCGAGCGAGCGAGTCCAAACACATGATTTGGGGTACGGGGTGGCCCACGCTCACTGGAAAAAGCAATCCCGTTGCTGGATTTCATCCTGGAGCTGAGATATTAAAGCTCGCCGAAAGTGAAAAAAACGACCACCCCGGACCTGTCGTTTTGGCCGAGATCCCGACCCCGAGCGAGCGAGTCCAAACACATGATTTGGGGTACGGGGTGGCCCACGCTCACGGGAAAAAACAATCCCAGCGCTGGGTGTGGTCCCCGAGCCGAGATATGAACGCTCGCCGAAAGTGAAAAAAACGACCACCCCGGACCTGTCGTTTTGGCCGAGGTCCCGACCCCGAGCGAGCGACACCAAACCCACCATTTGGGGTGTGAGCCGCCTCCGGGGTGGCCCACGCTCACTGGACAAAGCAATCCCGTTGCTGGATTTCATCCTGGAGCTGAGATATGAACGCTCGCCGAAAGTGAAAAAAACGACCACCCCGGACCTGTCGTTTTGGCCGAGATCCCGACCCCGAGCGAGCGAGTCCAAACACATGATTTGGGGTCCGGGGTGGCCCACGCTCACTGGACAAAGCAGTCCCGTTGCTGGATTTCATCCTGGAGCTGAGATATGAACGCTCGCCGAAAGTGAAAAAAACGACCACCCCGGACCTGTCGTTTTGGCCGAGATCCCGACCCCGAGCGAGCGAGTCCAAACACATGATTTGGGGTACGGGGTGGCCCAAGCTCACTGGAAAAAGCAATCCCGTTGCTGGATTTCATCCTGGAGCTGAGATATGAACGCTCGCCGAAAGTGAAAAAAACGACCGCCCCGGACCTGTCGTTTTGGCCGAGATCCCGACCCCGAGCGAGCGAGTCCAAACACATGATTTGGGGTACGGGGTGGCCCACGCTCACGGGAAAAAACAATCCCAGCGCTGGGTGTGGTCCCCGAGCCGAGATATTAACGCTCGCCGAAAGTGAAAAAAACGACCACCCCGGACCTGTCGTTTTGGCCGAGGTCCCGACCCCGAGCGAGCGACACCAAACCCACCATTTGGGGTGTGAGCCGCCTCCGGGGTGGCCCACGCTCACTGGACAAAGCAGTCCCGTTGCTGGATTTCATCCTGGAGCTGAGATATGAACGCTCGCCGAAAGTGAAAAAAACGACCACCCCGGACCTGTCGTTTTGGCCGAGATCCCGACCCCGAGCGAGCGAGTCCAAACACATGATTTGGGGTACGGGGTGGCCCACGCTCACTGGAAATAGCAATCCCATTGCTGGATTTCATCCTGGAGCTGAGATATGAACGCTCGCCGAAAGTGAAAAAAACGACCACCCCGGACCTGTCGTTTTGGCCGAGATCCCGACCCCGAGCGAGCGAGACCAAACCCACCATTTGGGGTGTGAGCCGCCTCCGGGGTGGCCCACGCTCACTGGACAAAGCAATCCCGTTGCTGGATTTCATCCTGGAGCTGAGATATTAAAGCTCGCCGAAAGTGAAAAAAACGACCACCCCGGACCTGTCGTTTTGGCCGAGATCCCGACCCCGAGCGAGCGAGTCCAAACACATGATTTGGGGTACGGGGTGGCCCACGCTCACTGGAAAAAGCAATCCCGTTGCTGGATTTCATCCTGGAGCTGAGATATTAAAGCTCGCCGAAAGTGAAAAAAACGACCACCCCGGACCTGTCGTTTTGGCCGAGATCCCGACCCCGAGCGAGCGAGTCCAAACACATGATTTGGGGTACGGGGTGGCCCACGCTCACTGGAAATAGCAATCCCATTGCTGGATTTCATCCTGGAGCTGAGATATGAACGCTCGCCGAAAGTGAAAAAAACGACCACCCCGGACCTGTCGTTTTGGCCGAGATCCCGACCCCGAGCGAGCGAGTCCAAACACATGATTTGGGGTACGGGGTGGCCCACGCTCACTGGAAAAAGCAATCCCGTTGCTGGATTTCATCCTGGAGCTGAGATATTAAAGCTCGCCGAAAGTGAAAAAAACGACCACCCCGGACCTGTCGTTTTGGCCGAGATCCCGACCCCGAGCGAGCGAGTCCAAACACATGATTTGGGGTACGGGGTGGCCCACGCTCACTGGAAATAGCAATCCCATTGCTGGATTTCATCCTGGAGCTGAGATATGAACGCTCACCGAAAGTGAAAAAAACGACCACCCCGGACCTGTCGTTTTGGCCGAGATCCCGACCCCGAGCGAGCGAGTCCAAACACATGATTTGGGGTCCGGGGTGGCCCACGCTCACTGGACAAAGCAGTCCCGTTGCTGGATTTCATCCTGGAGCTGAGATATGAACGCTCGCCGAAAGTGAAAAAAACGACCACCCCGGACCTGTCGTTTTGGCCGAGATCCCGACCCCGAGCGAGCGAGTCCAAACACATGATTTGGGGTACGGGGTGGCCCACGCTCACTGGAAATAGCAATCCCATTGCTGGATTTCATCCTGGAGCTGAGATATGAACGCTCGCCGAAAGTGAAAAAAACGACCACCCCGGACCTGTCGTTTTGGCCGAGATCCCGACCCCGAGCGAGCGAGTCCAAACACATGATTTGGGGTACGGGGTGGCCCACGCTCACGGGAAAAAAAAATCCCAGCGCTGGGTGTGGTCCCCGAGCCTAGATATTAACGCTCGCCGAAAGTGAAAAAAACGACCACCCCGGACCTGTCGTTTTGGCCGAGATCCCGACCCCGAGCGAGCGAGTCCAAACACATGATTTGGGGTACGGGGTGGCCCACGCTCACTGGAAATAGCAATCCCATTGCTGGATTTCATCCTGGAGCTGAGATATGAACGCTCGCCGAAAGTGAAAAAAACGACCACCCCGGACCTGTCGTTTTGGCCGAGATCCCGACCCCGAGCGAGCGAGTCCAAACACATGATTTGGGGTATGGGGTGGCCCACGCTCACTGGAAAAAGCAATCCCGTTGCTGGATTTCATCCTGGAGCTGAGATATTAAAGCTCGCCGAAAGTGAAAAAAACGACCACCCCGGACCTGTCGTTTTGGCCGAGATCCCGACCCCGAGCGAGCGAGTCCAAACACATGATTTGGGGTACGGGGTGGCCCACGCTCACGGGAAAAAACAATCCCAGCGCTGGGTGTGGTCCCCGAGCCGAGATATTAACGCTCGCCGAAAGTGAAAAAAACGACCACCCCGGACCTGTCGTTTTGGCCGAGGTCCCGACCCCGAGCGAGCGACACCAAACCCACCATTTGGGGTGTGAGCCGCCTCCGGGGTGGCCCACGCTCACTGGACAAAGCAATCCCGTTGCTGGATTTCATCCTGGAGCTGAGATATGAACGCTCGCCGAAAGTGAAAAAAACGACCACCCCGGACCTGTCGTTTTGGCCGAGATCCCGACCCCGAGCGAGCGAGTCCAAACACATGATTTGGGGTCCGGGGTGGCCCACGCTCACTGGACAAAGCAGTCCCGTTGCTGGATTTCATCCTGGAGCTGAGATATGAACGCTCGCCGAAAGTGAAAAAAACGACCACCCCGGACCTGTCGTTTTGGCCGAGATCCCGACCCCGAGCGAGCGAGTCCAAACACATGATTTGGGGTACGGGGTGGCCCACGCTCACTGGAAAAAGCAATCCCGTTGCTGGATTTCATCCTGGAGCTGAGATATGAACGCTCGCCGAAAGTGAAAAAAACGACCACCCCGGACCTGTCGTTTTGGCCGAGATCCCGACCCCGAGCGAGCGAGTCCAAACACATGATTTGGGGTACGGGGTGGCCCACGCTCACGGGAAAAAACAATCCCAGCGCTGGGTGTGGTCCCCGAGCCGAGATATTAACGCTCGCCGAAAGTGAAAAAAACGACCACCCCGGACCTGTCGTTTTGGCCGAGGTCCCGACCCCGAGCGAGCGACACCAAACCCACCATTTGGGGTGTGAGCCGCCTCCGGGGTGGCCCACGCTCACTGGACAAAGCAGTCCCGTTGCTGGATTTCATCCTGGAGCTGAGATATGAACGCTCGCCGAAAGTGAAAAAAACGACCACCCCGGACCTGTCGTTTTGGCCGAGATCCCGACCCCGAGCGAGCGAGTCCAAACACATGATTTGGGGTACGGGGTGGCCCACGCTCACTGGAAATAGCAATCCCATTGCTGGATTTCATCCTGGAGCTGAGATATGAACGCTCGCCGAAAGTGAAAAAAACGACCACCCCGGACCTGTCGTTTTGGCCGAGATCCCGACCCCGAGCGAGCGAGACCAAACCCACCATTTGGGGTGTGAGCCGCCTCCGGGGTGGCCCACGCTCACTGGACAAAGCAATCCCGTTGCTGGATTTCATCCTGGAGCTGAGATATTAAAGCTCGCCGAAAGTGAAAAAAACGACCACCCCGGACCTGTCGTTTTGGCCGAGATCCCGACCCCGAGCGAGCGAGTCCAAACACATGATTTGGGGTACGGGGTGGCCCACGCTCACTGGAAATAGCAATCCCATTGCTGGATTTCATCCTGGAGCTGAGATATGAACGCTCGCCGAAAGTGAAAAAAACGACCACCCCGGACCTGTCGTTTTGGCCGAGATCCCGACCCCGAGCGAGCGAGTCCAAACACATGATTTGGGGTACGGGGTGGCCCACGCTCACTGGAAAAAACAATCCCAGCGCTGGGTGTGGTCCCCGAGCCGAGATATTAACGCTCGCCGAAAGTGAAAAAAACGACCACCCCGGACCTGTCGTTTTGGCCGAGATCCCGACCCCGAGCGAGCGAGTCCAAACACATGATTTGGGGTACGGGGTGGCCCACGCTCACGGGAAAAAACAATCCCAGCGCTGGGTGTGGTCCCCGAGCCGAGATATTAACGCTCGCCGAAAGTGAAAAAAACGACCACCCCGGACCTGTCGTTTTGGCCGAGATCCCGACCCCGAGCGAGCGAGTCCAAACACATGATTTGGGGTACGGGGTGGCCCACGCTCACTGGAAATAGCAATCCCATTGCTGGATTTCATCCTGGAGCTGAGATATGAACGCTCGCCGAAAGTGAAAAAAACGACCACCCCGGACCTGTCGTTTTGGCCGAGATCCCGACCCCGAGCGAGCGAGTCCAAACACATGATTTGGGGTACGGGGTGGCCCACGCTCACTGGAAAAAGCAATCCCGTTGCTGGATTTCATCCTGGAGCTGAGATATTAAAGCTCGCCGAAAGTGAAAAAAACGACCACCCCGGACCTGTCGTTTTGGCCGAGATCCCGACCCCGAGCGAGCGAGTCCAAACACATGATTTGGGGTACGGGGTGGCCCACGCTCACGGGAAAAAACAATCCCAGCGCTGGGTGTGGTCCCCGAGCCGAGATATTAACGCTCGCCGAAAGTGAAAAAAACGACCACCCCGGACCTGTCGTTTTGGCCGAGATCCCGACCCCGAGCGAGCGAGTCCAAACACATGATTTGGGGTACGGGGTGGCCCACGCTCACTGGAAATAGCAATCCCATTGCTGGATTTCATCCTGGAGCTGAGATATGAACGCTCGCCGAAAGTGAAAAAAACGACCACCCCGGACCTGTCGTTTTGGCCGAGATCCCGACCCCGAGCGAGCGAGTCCAAACACATGATTTGGGGTACGGGGTGGCCCACGCTCACGGGAAAAAACAATCCCAGCGCTGGGTGTGGTCCCCGAGCCGAGATATTAACGCTCGCCGAAAGTGAAAAAAACGACCACCCCGGACCTGTCGTTTTGGCCGAGATCCCGACCCCGAGCGAGCGAGTCCAAACACATGATTTGGGGTACGGGGTGGCCCACGCTCACTGGAAATAGCAATCCCATTGCTGGATTTCATCCTGGAGCTGAGATATGAACGCTCACCGAAAGTGAAAAAAACGACCACCCCGGACCTGTCGTTTTGGCCGAGATCCCGACCCCGAGCGAGCGAGTCCAAACACATGATTTGGGGTCCGGGGTGGCCCACGCTCACTGGACAAAGCAGTCCCGTTGCTGGATTTCATCCTGGAGCTGAGATATGAACGCTCGCCGAAAGTGAAAAAAACGACCACCCCGGACCTGTCGTTTTGGCCGAGATCCCGACCCCGAGCGAGCGAGTCCAAACACATGATTTGGGGTACGGGGTGGCCCACGCTCACGGGAAAAAACAATCCCAGCGCTGGGTGTGGTCCCCGAGCCGAGATATTAACGCTCGCCGAAAGTGAAAAAAACGACCACCCCGGACCTGTCGTTTTGGCCGAGGTCCCGACCCCGAGCGAGCGACACCAAACCCACCATTTGGGGTGTGAGCCGCCTCCGGGGTGGCCCACGCTCACTGGACAAAGCAATCCCGTTGCTGGATTTCATCCTGGAGCTGATATATGAACGCTCGCCGAAAGTGAAAAAAACGACCACCCCGG
Source organism: Karalla daura (assembly GCA_029224185.1). Taxonomy (NCBI): domain Eukaryota; kingdom Metazoa; phylum Chordata; class Actinopteri; order Chaetodontiformes; family Leiognathidae; genus Karalla; species Karalla daura. The sequence goes on along the minus strand of JANZKI010000059.1, from coordinate 171,287 downwards.
ACCTGTCGTTTTGGCCGAGATCCCGACCCCGAGCGAGCGAGTCCAAACACATGATTTGGGGTCCGGGGTGGCCCACGCTCACTGGACAAAGCAGTCCCGTTGCTGGATTTCATCCTGGAGCTGAGATATGAACGCTCGCCGAAAGTGAAAAAAACGACCACCCCGGACCTGTCGTTTTGGCCGAGATCCCGACCCCGAGCGAGCGAGTCCAAACACATGATTTGGGGTACGGGGTGGCCCACGCTCACTGGAAAAAGCAATCCCATTGCTGGATTTCATCCTGGAGCTGAGATATTAAAGCTCGCCGAAAGTGAAAAAAACGACCACCCCGGACCTGTCGTTTTGGCCGAGATCCCGACCCCGAGCGAGCGAGTCCAAACACATGATTTGGGGTCCGGGGTGGCCCACGCTCACTGGACAAAGCAGTCCCGTTGCTGGATTTCATCCTGGAGCTGAGATATGAACGCTCGCCGAAAGTGAAAAAAACGACCACCCCGGACCTGTCGTTTTGGCCGAGATCCCGATCCCGAGCGAGCGAGACCAAACCCACCATTTGGGGTGTGAGCCGCCTCCGGGTTGGCCCACGCTCACTGGACAAAGCAATCCCGTTGCTGGATTTCATCCTGGAGCTGATATATGAACGCTCGCCGAAAGTGAAAAAAACGACCACCCCGGACCTGTCGTTTTGGCCGAGATCCCGACCCCGAGCGAGCGAGTCCAAACACATGATTTGGGGTACGGGGTGGCCCACGCTCACGGGAAAAAACAATCCCAGCGCTGGGTGTGGTCCCCGAGCCGAGATATTAACGCTCGCCGAAAGTGAAAAAAACGACCACCCCGGACCTGTCGTTTTGGCCGAGGTCCCGACCCCGAGCGAGCGACACCAAACCCACCATTTGGGGTGTGAGCCGCCTCCAGGGTGGCCCACGCTCACTGGAAAAAGCAATCCCGTTGCTGGATTTCATCCTGGAGCTGAGATATGAACGCTCGCCGAAAGTGAAAAAAACGACCACCCCGGACCTGTCGTTTTGGCCGAGATCCCGACCCCGAGCGAGCGAGTCCAAACACATGATTTGGGGTACGGGGTGGCCCACGCTCACGGGAAAAAACAATCCCAGCGCTGGGTGTGGTCCCCGAGCCGAGATATTAACGCTCGCCGAAAGTGAAAAAAACGACCACCCCGGACCTGTCGTTTTGGCCGAGGTCCCGACCCCGAGCGAGCGACACCAAACCCACCATTTGGGGTGTGAGCCGCCTCCGGGGTGGCCCACGCTCACTGGACAAAGCAATCCCGTTGCTGGATTTCATCCTGGAGCTGATATATGAACGCTCGCCGAAAGTGAAAAAAACGACCACCCCGGACCTGTCGTTTTGGCCGAGATCCCGACCCCGAGCGAGCGAGTCCAAACACATGATTTGGGGTCCGGGGTGGCCCACGCTCACTGGACAAAGCAGTCCCGTTGCTGGATTTCATCCTGGAGCTGAGATATGAACGCTCGCCGAAAGTGAAAAAAACGACCACCCCGGACCTGTCGTTTTGGCCGAGATCCCGACCCCGAGCGAGCGAGTCCAAACACATGATTTGGGGTACGGGGTGGCCCACGCTCACTGGAAAAAGCAATCCCATTGCTGGATTTCATCCTGGAGCTGAGATATTAAAGCTCGCCGAAAGTGAAAAAAACGACCACCCCGGACCTGTCGTTTTGGCCGAGATCCCGACCCCGAGCGAGCGAGTCCAAACACATGATTTGGGGTACGGGGTGGCCCACGCTCACGGGAAAAAACAATCCCAGCGCTGGGTGTGGTCCCCGAGCCGAGATATTAACGCTCGCCGAAAGTGAAAAAAACGACCACCCCGGACCTGTCGTTTTGGCCGAGATCCCGACCCCGAGCGAGCGAGTCCAAACACATGATTTGGGGTCCGGGGTGGCCCACGCTCACTGGACAAAGCAGTCCCGTTGCTGGATTTCATCCTGGAGCTGAGATATGAACGCTCGCCGAAAGTGAAAAAAACGACCACCCCGGACCTGTCGTTTTGGCCGAGATCCCGATCCCGAGCGAGCGAGACCAAACCCACCATTTGGGGTGTGAGCCGCCTCCGGGTTGGCCCACGCTCACTGGACAAAGCAATCCCGTTGCTGGATTTCATCCTGGAGCTGAGATATGAACGCTCGCCGAAAGTGAAAAAAACGACCACCCCGGACCTGTCGTTTTGGCCGAGATCCCGACCCCGAGCGAGCGAGTCCAAACACATGATTTGGGGTACGGGGTGGCCCACGCTCACGGGAAAAAACAATCCCAGCGCTGGGTGTGGTCCCCGAGCCGAGATATTAACGCTCGCCGAAAGTGAAAAAAAACGACCACCCCGGACCTGTCGTTTTGGCCGAGGTCCCGACCCCGAGCGAGCGACACCAAACCCACCATTTGGGGTGTGAGCCGCCTCCGGGGTGGCCCACGCTCACTGGAAAAAGCAATCCCGTTGCTGGATTTCATCCTGGAGCTGAGATATGAACGCTCGCCGAAAGTGAAAAAAACGACCACCCCGGACCTGTCGTTTTGGCCGAGATCCCGACCCCGAGCGAGCGAGTCCAAACACATGATTTGGGGTACGGGGTGGCCCACGCTCACGGGAAAAAACAATCCCAGCGCTGGGTGTGGTCCCCGAGCCGAGATATTAACGCTCGCCGAAAGTGAAAAAAACGACCACCCCGGACCTGTCGTTTTGGCCGAGGTCCCGACCCCGAGCGAGCGACACCAAACCCACCATTTGGGGTGTGAGCCGCCTCCGGGGTGGCCCACGCTCACTGGACAAAGCAATCCCGTTGCTGGATTTCATCCTGGAGCTGATATATGAACGCTCGCCGAAAGTGAAAAAAACGACCACCCCGGACCTGTCGTTTTGGCCGAGATCCCGACCCCGAGCGAGCGAGTCCAAACACATGATTTGGGGTCCGGGGTGGCCCACGCTCACTGGACAAAGCAGTCCCGTTGCTGGATTTCATCCTGGAGCTGAGATATGAACGCTCGCCGAAAGTGAAAAAAACGACCACCCCGGACCTGTCGTTTTGGCCGAGATCCCGACCCCGAGCGAGCGAGTCCAAACACATGATTTGGGGTACGGGGTGGCCCACGCTCACTGGAAAAAGCAATCCCATTGCTGGATTTCATCCTGGAGCTGAGATATTAAAGCTCGCCGAAAGTGAAAAAAACGACCACCCCGGACCTGTCGTTTTGGCCGAGATCCCGACCCCGAGCGAGCGAGTCCAAACACATGATTTGGGGTACGGGGTGGCCCACGCTCACGGGAAAAAACAATCCCAGCGCTGGGTGTGGTCCCCGAGCCGAGATATTAACGCTCGCCGAAAGTGAAAAAAACGACCACCCCGGACCTGTCGTTTTGGCCGAGATCCCGACCCCGAGCGAGCGAGTCCAAACACATGATTTGGGGTCCGGGGTGGCCCACGCTCACTGGACAAAGCAGTCCCGTTGCTGGATTTCATCCTGGAGCTGAGATATGAACGCTCGCCGAAAGTGAAAAAAACGACCACCCCGGACCTGTCGTTTTGGCCGAGATCCCGATCCCGAGCGAGCGAGACCAAACCCACCATTTGGGGTGTGAGCCGCCTCCGGGTTGGCCCACGCTCACTGTACAAAGCAATCCCGTTGCTGGATTTCATCCTGGAGCTGAGATATGAACGCTCGCCGAAAGTGAAAAAAACGACCACCCCGGACCTGTCGTTTTGGCCGAGATCCCGACCCCGAGCGAGCGAGTCCAAACACATGATTTGGGGTACGGGGTGGCCCACGCTCACTGGAAAAAGCAATCCCGTTGCTGGATTTCATCCTGGAGCTGAGATATTAAAGCTCGCCGAAAGTGAAAAAAAACGACCACCCCGGACCTGTCGTTTTGGCCGAGATCCCGACCCCGAGCGAGCGAGTCCAAACACATGATTTGGGGTACGGGGTGGCCCACGCTCACGGGAAAAAACAATCCCAGCGCTGGGTGTGGTCCCCGAGCCGAGATATTAACGCTCGCCGAAAGTGAAAAAAACGACCACCCCGGACCTGTCGTTTTGGCCGAGGTCCCGACCCCGAGCGAGCGACACCAAACCCACCATTTGGGGTGTGAGCCGCCTCCGGGGTGGCCCACGCTCACTGGACAAAGCAATCCCGTTGCTGGATTTCATCCTGGAGCTGAGATATTAAAGCTCGCCGAAAGTGAAAAAAACGACCACCCCGGACCTGTCGTTTTGGCCGAGATCCCGACCCCGAGCGAGCGAGTCCAAACACATGATTTGGGGTACGGGGTGGCCCACGCTCACTGGAAATAGCAATCCCATTGCTGGATTTCATCCTGGAGCTGAGATATGAACGCTCGCCGAAAGTGAAAAAAACGACCACCCCGGACCTGTCGTTTTGGCCGAGATCCCGACCCCGAGCGAGCGAGTCCAAACACATGATTTGGGGTACGGGGTGGCCCACGCTCACTGGAAAAAGCAATCCCGTTGCTGGATTTCATCCTGGAGCTGAGATATTAAAGCTCGCCGAAAGTGAAAAAAACGACCACCCCGGACCTGTCGTTTTGGCCGAGATCCCGACCCCGAGCGAGCGAGTCCAAACACATGATTTGGGGTACGGGGTGGCCCACGCTCACGGGAAAAAACAATCCCAGCGCTGGGTGTGGTCCCCGAGCCGAGATATTAACGCTCGCCGAAAGTGAAAAAAACGACCACCCCGGACCTGTCGTTTTGGCCGAGGTCCCGACCCCGAGCGAGCGACACCAAACCCACCATTTGGGGTGTGAGCCGCCTCCGGGGTGGCCCACGCTCACTGGACAAAGCAATCCCGTTGCTGGATTTCATCCTGGAGCTGAGATATTAAAGCTCGCCGAAAGTGAAAAAAACGACCACCCCGGACCTGTCGTTTTGGCCGAGATCCCGACCCCGAGCGAGCGAGTCCAAACACATGATTTGGGGTACGGGGTGGCCCACGCTCACGGGAAAAAACAATCCCAGCGCTGGGTGTGGTCCCCGAGCCGAGATATTAACGCTCGCCGAAAGTGAAAAAAACGACCACCCCGGACCTGTCGTTTTGGCCGAGGTCCCGACCCCGAGCGAGCGACACCAAACCCACCATTTGGGGTGTGAGCCGCCTCCGGGGTGGCCCACGCTCACTGGACAAAGCAATCCCGTTGCTGGATTTCATCCTGGAGCTGATATATGAACGCTCGCCGAAAGTGAAAAAAACGACCACCCCGGACCTGTCGTTTTGGCCGAGATCCCGACCCCGAGCGAGCGAGTCATAACACATGATTTGGGGTCCGGGGTGGCCCACGCTCACTGGACAAAGCAGTCCCGTTGCTGGATTTCATCCTGGAGCTGAGATATGAACGCTCGCCGAAAGTGAAAAAAACGACCACCCCGGACCTGTCGTTTTGGCCGAGATCCCGACCCCGAGCGAGCGAGTCCAAACACATGATTTGGGGTACGGGGTGGCCCACGCTCACTGGAAAAAGCAATCCCATTGCTGGATTTCATCCTGGAGCTGAGATATTAAAGCTCGCCGAAAGTGAAAAAAACGACCACCCCGGCCGGACCTGTCGTTTTGGCCGAGATCCCGACCCCGAGCGAGCGAGTCCAAACACATGATTTGGGGTACGGGGTGGCCCACGCTCACGGGAAAAAACAATCCCAGCGCTGGGTGTGGTCCCCGAGCCGAGATATTAACGCTCGCCGAAAGTGAAAAAAACGACCACCCCGGACCTGTCGTTTTGGCCGAGGTCCCGACCCCGAGCGAGCGACACCAAACCCACGATTTGGGGTGAGAGCCACCTCCGGGGTGGCCCACGCTCACTGGACAAAGCAATCCCGTTGCTGGATTTCATCCTGGAGCTGAGATATGAACGCTCGCCGAAAGTGAAAAAAACGACCACCCCGGACCTGTCGTTTTGGCCGAGATCCCGACCCCGAGCGAGCGAGTCCAAACACATGATTTGGGGTACGGGGTGGCCCACGCTCACTGGAAATAGCAATCCCATTGCTGGATTTCATCCTGGAGCTGAGATATGAACGCTCGCCGAAAGTGAAAAAAACGACCACCCCGGACCTGTCGTTTTGGCCGAGATCCCGACCCCGAGCGAGCGAGTCCAAACACATGATTTGGGGTACGGGGTGGCCCACGCTCACGGGAAAAAACAATCCCAGCGCTGGGTGTGGTCCCCGAGCCGAGATATTAACGCTCGCCGAAAGTGAAAAAAACGACCACCCCGGACCTGTCGTTTTGGCCGAGGTCCCGACCCCGAGCGAGCGACACCAAACCCACCATTTGGGGTGTGAGCCGCCTCCGGGGTGGCCCACGCTCACTGGAAAAAGCAATCCCGTTGCTGGATTTCATCCTGGAGCTGAGATATGAACGCTCGCCGAAAGTGAAAAAAACGACCACCCCGGACCTGTCGTTTTGGCCGAGATCCCGACCCCGAGCGAGCGAGTCCAAACACATGATTTGGGGTACGGGGTGGCCCACGCTCACGGGAAAAAACAATCCCAGCGCTGGGTGTGGTCCCCGAGCCGAGATATTAACGCTCGCCGAAAGTGAAAAAAACGACCACCCCGGACCTGTCGTTTTGGCCGAGGTCCCGACCCCGAGCGAGCGACACCAAACCCACCATTTGGGGTGTGAGCCGCCTCCGGGGTGGCCCACGCTCACTGGACAAAGCAATCCCGTTGCTGGATTTCATCCTGGAGCTGATATATGAACGCTCGCCGAAAGTGAAAAAAACGACCACCCCGGACCTGTCGTTTTGGCCGAGATCCCGACCCCGAGCGAGCGAGTCCAAACACATGATTTGGGGTCCGGGGTGGCCCACGCTCACTGGACAAAGCAGTCCCGTTGCTGGATTTCATCCTGGAGCTGAGATATGAACGCTCGCCGAAAGTGAAAAAAACGACCACCCCGGACCTGTCGTTTTGGCCGAGATCCCGACCCCGAGCGAGCGAGTCCAAACACATGATTTGGGGTACGGGGTGGCCCACGCTCACTGGAAAAAGCAATCCCATTGCTGGATTTCATCCTGGAGCTGAGATATTAAAGCTCGCCGAAAGTGAAAAAAACGACCACCCCGGACCTGTCGTTTTGGCCGAGATCCCGACCCCGAGCGAGCGAGTCCAAACACATGATTTGGGGTACGGGGTGGCCCACGCTCACGGGAAAAAACAATCCCAGCGCTGGGTGTGGTCCCCGAGCCGAGATATTAACGCTCGCCGAAAGTGAAAAAAACGACCACCCCGGACCTGTCGTTTTGGCCGAGGTCCCGACCCCGAGCGAGCGACACCAAACACATGATTTGGGGTCCGGGGTGGCCCACGCTCACTGGACAAAGCAGTCCCGTTGCTGGATTTCATCCTGGAGCTGAGATATGAACGCTCGCCGAAAGTGAAAAAAACGACCACCCCGGACCTGTCGTTTTGGCCGAGATCCCGACCCCGAGCGAGCGAGTCCAAACACATGATTTGGGGTCCGGGGTGGCCCACGCTCACTGGACAAAGCAGTCCCGTTGCTGGATTTCATCCTGGAGCTGAGATATGAACGCTCGCCGAAAGTGAAAAAAAACGACCACCCCGGACCTGTCGTTTTGGCCGAGATCCCGACCCCGAGCGAGCGAGTCCAAACACATGATTTGGGGTACGGGGTTGCCCACGCTCACGGGAAAAAACAATCCCAGCGCTGGGTGTGGTCCCCGAGCCGAGATATTAACGCTCGCCGAAAGTGAAAAAAACGACCACCCCGGACCTGTCGTTTTGGCCGAGGTCCCGACCCCGAGCGAGCGACACCAAACCCACCATTTGGGGTGTGAGCCGCCTCCGGGGTGGCCCACGCTCACTGGACAAAGCAATCCCGTTGCTGGATTTCATCCTGGAGCTGAGATATTAAAGCTCGCCGAAAGTGAAAAAAACGACCACCCCGGACCTGTCGTTTTGGCCGAGATCCCGACCCCGAGCGAGCGAGTCCAAACACATGATTTGGGGTACGGGGTGGCCCACGCTCACTGGAAATAGAAATCCCATTGCTGGATTTCATCCTGGAGCTGAGATATGAACGCTCGCCGAAAGTGAAAAAAACGACCACCCCGGACCTGTCGTTTTGGCCGAGATCCCGACCCCGAGCGAGCGAGTCCAAACACATGATTTGGGGTACGGGGTGGCCCACGCTCACTGGAAAAAGCAATCCCGTTGCTGGATTTCATCCTGGAGCTGAGATATTAAAGCTCGCCGAAAGTGAAAAAAACGACCACCCCGGACCTGTCGTTTTGGCCGAGATCCCGACCCCGAGCGAGCGAGTCCAAACACATGATTTGGGGTACGGGGTGGCCCACGCTCACGGGAAAAAACAATCCCAGCGCTGGGTGTGGTCCCCGAGCCGAGATATTAACGCTCGCCGAAAGTGAAAAAAACGACCACCCCGGACCTGTCGTTTTGGCCGAGGTCCCGACCCCGAGCGAGCGACACCAAACCCACCATTTGGGGTGTGAGCCGCCTCCGGGGTGGCCCACGCTCACTGGACAAAGCAATCCCGTTGCTGGATTTCATCCTGGAGCTGAGATATTAAAGCTCGCCGAAAGTGAAAAAAACGACCACCCCGGACCTGTCGTTTTGGCCGAGATCCCGACCCCGAGCGAGCGAGTCCAAACACATGATTTGGGGTACGGGGTGGCCCACGCTCACTGGAAATAGCAATCCCATTGCTGGATTTCATCCTGGAGCTGAGATATGAACGCTCGCCGAAAGTGAAAAAAAACGACCACCCCGGACCTGTCGTTTTGGCCGAGATCCCGACCCCGAGCGAGCGAGTCCAAACACATGATTTGGGGTACGGGGTGGCCCACGCTCACTGGAAAAAGCAATCCCGTTGCTGGATTTCATCCTGGAGCTGAGATATTAAAGCTCGCCGAAAGTGAAAAAAACGACCACCCCGGACCTGTCGTTTTGGCCGAGATCCCGACCCCGAGCGAGCGAGTCCAAACACATGATTTGGGGTACGGGGTGGCCCACGCTCACGGGAAAAAACAATCCCAGCGCTGGGTGTGGTCCCCGAGCCGAGATATTAACGCTCGCCGAAAGTGAAAAAAACGACCACCCCGGACCTGTCGTTTTGGCCGAGGTCCCGACCCCGAGCGAGCGACACCAAACCCACCATTTGGGGTGTGAGCCGCCTCCGGGGTGGCCCACGCTCACTGGACAAAGCAATCCCGTTGCTGGATTTCATCCTGGAGCTGAGATATTAAAGCTCGCCGAAAGTGAAAAAAACGACCACCCCGGACCTGTCGTTTTGGCCGAGATCCCGACCCCGAGCGAGCGAGTCCAAACACATGATTTGGGGTACGGGGTGGCCCACGCTCACTGGAAATAGCAATCCCATTGCTGGATTTCATCCTGGAGCTGAGATATGAACGCTCGCCGAAAGTGAAAAAAACGACCACCCCGGACCTGTCGTTTTGGCCGAGATCCCGACCCCGAGCGAGCGAGTCCAAACACATGATTTGGGGTACGGGGTGGCCCACGCTCACGGGAAAAAACAATCCCAGCGCTGGGTGTGGTCCCCGAGCCGAGATATTAACGCTCGCCGAAAGTGAAAAAAACGACCACCCCGGACCTGTCGTTTTGGCCGAGATCCCGACCCCGAGCGAGCGAGTCCAAACACATGATTTGGGGTACGGGGTGGCCCACGCTCACTGGAAATAGCAATCCCATTGCTGGATTTCATCCTGGAGCTGAGATATGAACGCTCGCCGAAAGTGAAAAAAACGACCACCCCGGACCTGTCGTTTTGGCCGAGATCCCGACCCCGAGCGAGCGAGTCCAAACACATGATTTGGGGTACGGGGTGGCCCACGCTCACTGGAAAAAGCAATCCCGTTGCTGGATTTCATCCTGGAGCTGAGATATTAAAGCTCGCCGAAAGTGAAAAAAACGACCACCCCGGACCTGTCGTTTTGGCCGAGATCCCGACCCCGAGCGAGCGAGTCCAAACACATGATTTGGGGTACGGGGTGGCCCACGCTCACGGGAAAAAACAATCCCAGCGCTGGGTGTGGTCCCCGAGCCGAGATATTAACGCTCGCCGAAAGTGAAAAAAACGACCACCCCGGACCTGTCGTTTTGGCCGAGGTCCCGACCCCGAGCGAGCGACACCAAACCCACCATTTGGGGTGTGAGCCGCCTCCGGGGTGGCCCACGCTCACTGGAAAAAGCAATCCCGTTGCTGGATTTCATCCTGGAGCTGAGATATGAACGCTCGCCGAAAGTGAAAAAAACGACCACCCCGGACCTGTCGTTTTGGCCGAGATCCCGACCCCGAGCGAGCGAGTCCAAACACATGATTTGGGGTACGGGGTGGCCCACGCTCACTGGAAATAGCAATCCCATTGCTGGATTTCATCCTGGAGCTGAGATATGAACGCTCGCCGAAAGTGAAAAAAACGACCACCCCGGACCTGTCGTTTTGGCCGAGATCCCGACCCCGAGCGAGCGAGTCCAAACACATGATTTGGGGTACGGGGTGGCCCACGCTCACTGGAAAAAGCAATCCCGTTGCTGGATTTCATCCTGGAGCTGAGATATTAAAGCTCGCCGAAAGTGAAAAAAACGACCACCCCGGACCTGTCGTTTTGGCCGAGATCCCGACCCCGAGCGAGCGAGTCCAAACACATGATTTGGGGTACGGGGTGGCCCACGCTCACGGGAAAAAACAATCCCAGCGCTGGGTGTGGTCCCCGAGCCGAGATATTAACGCTCGCCGAAAGTGAAAAAAACGACCACCCCGGACCTGTCGTTTTGGCCGAGGTCCCGACCCCGAGCGAGCGACACCAAACCCACCATTTGGGGTGTGAGCCGCCTCCGGGGTGGCCCACGCTCACTGGACAAAGCAATCCCGTTGCTGGATTTCATCCTGGAGCTGAGATATTAAAGCTCGCCGAAAGTGAAAAAAACGACCACCCCGGACCTGTCGTTTTGGCCGAGATCCCGACCCCGAGCGAGCGAGTCCAAACACATGATTTGGGGTACGGGGTGGCCCACGCTCACTGGAAATAGCAATCCCATTGCTGGATTTCATCCTGGAGCTGAGATATGAACGCTCGCCGAAAGTGAAAAAAACGACCACCCCGGACCTGTCGTTTTGGCCGAGATCCCGACCCCGAGCGAGCGAGTCCAAACACATGATTTGGGGTACGGGGTGGCCCACGCTCACTGGAAAAAGCAATCCCGTTGCTGGATTTCATCCTGGAGCTGAGATATTAAAGCTCGCCGAAAGTGAAAAAAACGACCACCCCGGACCTGTCGTTTTGGCCGAGATCCCGACCCCGAGCGAGCGAGTCCAAACACATGATTTGGGGTACGGGGTGGCCCACGCTCACGGGAAAAAACAATCCCAGCGCTGGGTGTGGTCCCCGAGCCGAGATATTAACGCTCGCCGAAAGTGAAAAAAACGACCACCCCGGACCTGTCGTTTTGGCCGAGGTCCCGACCCCGAGCGAGCGACACCAAACCCACCATTTGGGGTGTGAGCCGCCTCCGGGGTGGCCCACGCTCACTGGACAAAGCAATCCCGTTGCTGGATTTCATCCTGGAGCTGAGATATTAAAGCTCGCCGAAAGTGAAAAAAACGACCACCCCGGACCTGTCGTTTTGGCCGAGATCCCGACCCCGAGCGAGCGAGTCCAAACACATGATTTGGGGTACGGGGTGGCCCACGCTCACTGGAAATAGCAATCCCATTGCTGGATTTCATCCTGGAGCTGAGATATGAACGCTCGCCGAAAGTGAAAAAAACGACCACCCCGGACCTGTCGTTTTGGCCGAGATCCCGACCCCGAGCGAGCGAGTCCAAACACATGATTTGGGGTACGGGGTGGCCCACGCTCACGGGAAAAAACAATCCCAGCGCTGGGTGTGGTCCCCGAGCCGAGATATTAACGCTCGCCGAAAGTGAAAAAAACGACCACCCCGGACCTGTCGTTTTGGCCGAGATCCCGACCCCGAGCGAGCGAGTCCAAACACATGATTTGGGGTACGGGGTGGCCCACGCTCACTGGAAATAGCAATCCCATTGCTGGATTTCATCCTGGAGCTGAGATATGAACGCTCGCCGAAAGTGAAAAAAACGACCACCCCGGACCTGTCGTTTTGGCCGAGATCCCGACCCCGAGCGAGCGAGTCCAAACACATGATTTGGGGTACGGGGTGGCCCACGCTCACTGGAAAAAGCAATCCCGTTGCTGGATTTCATCCTGGAGCTGAGATATTAAAGCTCGCCGAAAGTGAAAAAAACGACCACCCCGGACCTGTCGTTTTGGCCGAGATCCCGACCCCGAGCGAGCGAGTCCAAACACATGATTTGGGGTACGGGGTGGCCCACGCTCACGGGAAAAAACAATCCCAGCGCTGGGTGTGGTCCCCGAGCCGAGATATTAACGCTCGCCGAAAGTGAAAAAAACGACCACCCCGGACCTGTCGTTTTGGCCGAGGTCCCGACCCCGAGCGAGCGACACCAAACCCACCATTTGGGGTGTGAGCCGCCTCCGGGGTGGCCCACGCTCACTGGAAAAAGCAATCCCGTTGCTGGATTTCATCCTGGAGCTGAGATATGAACGCTCGCCGAAAGTGAAAAAAACGACCACCCCGGACCTGTCGTTTTGGCCGAGATCCCGACCCCGAGCGAGCGAGTCCAAACACATGATTTGGGGTACGGGGTGGCCCACGCTCACGGGAAAAAACAATCCCAGCGCTGGGTGTGGTCCCCGAGCCGAGATATTAACGCTCGCCGAAAGTGAAAAAAACGACCACCCCGGACCTGTCGTTTTGGCCGAGGTCCCGACCCCGAGCGAGCGACACCAAACCCACCATTTGGGGTGTGAGCCGCCTCCGGGGTGGCCCACGCTCACTGGACAAAGCAATCCCGTTGCTGGATTTCATCCTGGAGCTGATATATGAACGCTCGCCGAAAGTGAAAAAAACGACCACCCCGGACCTGTCGTTTTGGCCGAGATCCCGACCCCGAGCGAGCGAGTCCAAACACATGATTTGGGGTCCGGGGTGGCCCACGCTCACTGGACAAAGCAGTCCCGTTGCTGGATTTCATCCTGGAGCTGAGATATGAACGCTCGCCGAAAGTGAAAAAAACGACCACCCCGGACCTGTCGTTTTGGCCGAGATCCCGACCCCGAGCGAGCGAGTCCAAACACATGATTTGGGGTACGGGGTGGCCCACGCTCACTGGAAAAAGCAATCCCATTGCTGGATTTCATCCTGGAGCTGAGATATTAAAGCTCGCCGAAAGTGAAAAAAACGACCACCCCGGCCGGACCTGTCGTTTTGGCCGAGATCCCGACCCCGAGCGAGCGAGTCCAAACACATGATTTGGGGTACGGGGTGGCCCACGCTCACGGGAAAAAACAATCCCAGCGCTGGGTGTGGTCCCCGAGCCGAGATATTAACGCTCGCCGAAAGTGAAAAAAACGACCACCCCGGACCTGTCGTTTTGGCCGAGGTCCCGACCCCGAGCGAGCGACACCAAACCCACGATTTGGGGTGAGAGCCACCTCCGGGGTGGCCCACGCTCACTGGACAAAGCAATCCCGTTGCTGGATTTCATCCTGGAGCTGAGATATGAACGCTCGCCGAAAGTGAAAAAAACGACCACCCCGGACCTGTCGTTTTGGCCGAGATCCCGACCCCGAGCGAGCGAGTCCAAACACATGATTTGGGGTACGGGGTGGCCCACGCTCACTGGAAATATTAATCCCATTGCTGGATTTCATCCTGGAGCTGAGATATGAACGCTCGCCGAAAGTGAAAAAAACGACCACCCCGGACCTGTCGTTTTGGCCGAGATCCCGACCCCGAGCGAGCGAGTCCAAACACATGATTTGGGGTACGGGGTGGCCCACGCTCACGGGAAAAAACAATCCCAGCGCTGGGTGTGGTCCCCGAGCCGAGATATTAACGCTCGCCGAAAGTGAAAAAAACGACCACCCCGGACCTGTCGTTTTGGCCGAGGTCCCGACCCCGAGCGAGCGACACCAAACCCACCATTTGGGGTGTGAGCCGCCTCCGGGGTGGCCCACGCTCACTGGAAAAAGCAATCCCGTTGCTGGATTTCATCCTGGAGCTGAGATATGAACGCTCGCCGAAAGTGAAAAAAACGACCACCCCGGACCTGTCGTTTTGGCCGAGATCCCGACCCCGAGCGAGCGAGTCCAAACACATGATTTGGGGTACGGGGTGGCCCACGCTCACGGGAAAAAACAATCCCAGCGCTGGGTGTGGTCCCCGAGCCGAGATATTAACGCTCGCCGAAAGTGAAAAAAACGACCACCCCGGACCTGTCGTTTTGGCCGAGGTCCCGACCCCGAGCGAGCGACACCAAACCCACCATTTGGGGTGTGAGCCGCCTCCGGGGTGGCCCACGCTCACTGGACAAAGCAATCCCGTTGCTGGATTTCATCCTGGAGCTGATATATGAACGCTCGCCGAAAGTGAAAAAAACGACCACCCCGGACCTGTCGTTTTGGCCGAGATCCCGACCCCGAGCGAGCGAGTCCAAACACATGATTTGGGGTCCGGGGTGGCCCACGCTCACTGGACAAAGCAGTCCCGTTGCTGGATTTCATCCTGGAGCTGAGATATGAACGCTCGCCGAAAGTGAAAAAAACGACCACCCCGGACCTGTCGTTTTGGCCGAGATCCCGACCCCGAGCGAGCGAGTCCAAACACATGATTTGGGGTACGGGGTGGCCCACGCTCACTGGAAAAAGCAATCCCATTGCTGGATTTCATCCTGGAGCTGAGATATTAAAGCTCGCCGAAAGTGAAAAAAACGACCACCCCGGACCTGTCGTTTTGGCCGAGATCCCGACCCCGAGCGAGCGAGTCCAAACACATGATTTGGGGTACGGGGTGGCCCACGCTCACTGGAAATAGCAATCCCATTGCTGGATTTCATCCTGGAGCTGAGATATGAACGCTCGCCGAAAGTGAAAAAAACGACCACCCCGGACCTGTCGTTTTGGCCGAGATCCCGACCCCGAGCGAGCGAGTCCAAACACATGATTTGGGGTACGGGGTGGCCCACGCTCACTGGAAAAAGCAATCCCGTTGCTGGATTTCATCCTGGAGCTGAGATATTAAAGCTCGCCGAAAGTGAAAAAAACGACCACCCCGGACCTGTCGTTTTGGCCGAGATCCCGACCCCGAGCGAGCGAGTCCAAACACATGATTTGGGGTACGGGGTGGCCCACGCTCACGGGAAAAAACAATCCCAGCGCTGGGTGTGGTCCCCGAGCCGAGATATTAACGCTCGCCGAAAGTGAAAAAAACGACCACCCCGGACCTGTCGTTTTGGCCGAGGTCCCGACCCCGAGCGAGCGACACCAAACACATGATTTGGGGTCCGGGGTGGCCCACGCTCACTGGACAAAGCAGTCCCGTTGCTGGATTTCATCCTGGAGCTGAGATATGAACGCTCGCCGAAAGTGAAAAAAACGACCACCCCGGACCTGTCGTTTTGGCCGAGATCCCGACCCCGAGCGAGCGAGTCCAAACACATGATTTGGGGTCCGGGGTGGCCCACGCTCACTGGACAAAGCAGTCCCGTTGCTGGATTTCATCCTGGAGCTGAGATATGAACGCTCGCCGAAAGTGAAAAAAACGACCACCCCGGACCTGTCGTTTTGGCCGAGATCCCGACCCCGAGCGAGCGAGTCCAAACACATGATTTGGGGTACGGGGTTGCCCACGCTCACGGGAAAAAACAATCCCAGCGCTGGGTGTGGTCCCCGAGCCGAGATATTAACGCTCGCCGAAAGTGAAAAAAACGACCACCCCGGACCTGTCGTTTTGGCCGAGGTCCCGACCCCGAGCGAGCGACACCAAACCCACCATTTGGGGTGTGAGCCGCCTCCGGGGTGGCCCACGCTCACTGGACAAAGCAATCCCGTTGCTGGATTTCATCCTGGAGCTGATATATGAACGCTCGCCGAAAGTGAAAAAAACGACCACCCCGGACCTGTCGTTTTGGCCGAGATCCCGACCCCGAGCGAGCGAGTCCAAACACATGATTTGGGGTCCGGGGTGGCCCACGCTCACTGGACAAAGCAGTCCCGTTGCTGGATTTCATCCTGGAGCTGAGATATGAACGCTCGCCGAAAGTGAAAAAAACGACCACCCCGGACCTGTCGTTTTGGCCGAGATCCCGATCCCGAGCGAGCGAGACCAAACCCACCATTTGGGGTGTGAGCCGCCTCCGGGTTGGCCCACGCTCACTGTACAAAGCAATCCCGTTGCTGGATTTCATCCTGGAGCTGAGATATTAAAGCTCGCCGAAAGTGAAAAAAACGACCACCCCGGACCTGTCGTTTTGGCCGAGATCCCGACCCCGAGCGAGCGAGTCCAAACACATGATTTGGGGTACGGGGTGGCCCACGCTCACTGGAAATAGCAATCCCATTGCTGGATTTCATCCTGGAGCTGAGATATGAACGCTCGCCGAAAGTGAAAAAAACGACCACCCCGGACCTGTCGTTTTGGCCGAGATCCCGACCCCGAGCGAGTGAGTCCAAACACATGATTTGGGGTCCGGGGTGGCCCACGCTCACTGGACAAAGCAGTCCCGTTGCTGGATTTCATCCTGGAGCTGAGATATGAACGCTCGCCGAAAGTGAAAAAAACGACCACCCCGGACCTGTCGTTTTGGCCGAGATCCCGACCCCGAGCGAGCGAGTCCAAACACATGATTTGGGGTACGGGGTGGCCCACGCTCACTGGAAAAAGCAATCCCATTGCTGGATTTCATCCTGGAGCTGAGATATTAAAGCTCGCCGAAAGTGAAAAAAACGACCACCCCGGACCTGTCGTTTTGGCCGAGATCCCGACCCCGAGCGAGCGAGTCCAAACACATGATTTGGGGTACGGGGTGGCCCACGCTCACTGGAAATAGCAATCCCATTGCTGGATTTCATCCTGGAGCTGAGATATGAACGCTCGCCGAAAGTGAAAAAAACGACCACCCCGGACCTGTCGTTTTGGCCGAGATCCCGACCCCGAGCGAGCGAGTCCAAACACATGATTTGGGGTACGGGGTGGCCCACGCTCACTGGAAAAAGCAATCCCGTTGCTGGATTTCATCCTGGAGCTGAGATATTAAAGCTCGCCGAAAGTGAAAAAAACGACCACCCCGGACCTGTCGTTTTGGCCGAGATCCCGACCCCGAGCGAGCGAGTCCAAACACATGATTTGGGGTACGGGGTGGCCCACGCTCACGGGAAAAAACAATCCCAGCGCTGGGTGTGGTCCCCGAGCCGAGATATTAACGCTCGCCGAAAGTGAAAAAAACGACCACCCCGGACCTGTCGTTTTGGCCGAGATCCCGACCCCGAGCGAGCGAGTCCAAACACATGATTTGGGGTACGGGGTGGCCCACGCTCACGGGAAAAAACAATCCCAGCGCTGGGTGTGGTCCCCGAGCCGAGATATTAACGCTCGCCGAAAGTGAAAAAAACGACCACCCCGGACCTGTCGTTTTGGCCGAGGTCCCGACCCCGAGCGAGCGACACCAAACCCACCATTTGGGGTGTGAGCCGCCTCCGGGGTGGCCCACGCTCACTGGACAAAGCAATCCCGTTGCTGGATTTCATCCTGGAGCTGAGATATTAAAGCTCGCCGAAAGTGAAAAAAACGACCACCCCGGACCTGTCGTTTTGGCCGAGATCCCGACCCCGAGCGAGCGAGTCCAAACACATGATTTGGGGTACGGGGTGGCCCACGCTCACTGGAAATAGCAATCCCATTGCTGGATTTCATCCTGGAGCTGAGATATGAACGCTCGCCGAAAGTGAAAAAAACGACCACCCCGGACCTGTCGTTTTGGCCGAGATCCCGACCCCGAGCGAGCGAGTCCAAACACATGATTTGGGGTACGGGGTGGCCCACGCTCACGGGAAAAAACAATCCCAGCGCTGGGTGTGGTCCCCGAGCCGAGATATTAACGCTCGCCGAAAGTGAAAAAAACGACCACCCCGGACCTGTCGTTTTGGCCGAGATCCCGACCCCGAGCGAGCGAGTCCAAACACATGATTTGGGGTACGGGGTGGCCCACGCTCACTGGAAATAGCAATCCCATTGCTGGATTTCATCCTGGAGCTGAGATATGAACGCTCGCCGAAAGTGAAAAAAACGACCACCCCGGACCTGTCGTTTTGGCCGAGATCCCGACCCCGAGCGAGCGAGTCCAAACACATGATTTGGGGTACGGGGTGGCCCACGCTCACTGGAAAAAGCAATCCCGTTGCTGGATTTCATCCTGGAGCTGAGATATTAAAGCTCGCCGAAAGTGAAAAAAACGACCACCCCGGACCTGTCGTTTTGGCCGAGATCCCGACCCCGAGCGAGCGAGTCCAAACACATGATTTGGGGTACGGGGTGGCCCACGCTCACGGGAAAAAACAATCCCAGCGCTGGGTGTGGTCCCCGAGCCGAGATATTAACGCTCGCCGAAAGTGAAAAAAACGACCACCCCGGACCTGTCGTTTTGGCCGAGGTCCCGACCCCGAGCGAGCGACACCAAACCCACCATTTGGGGTGTGAGCCGCCTCCGGGGTGGCCCACGCTCACTGGAAAAAGCAATCCCGTTGCTGGATTTCATCCTGGAGCTGAGATATGAACGCTCGCCGAAAGTGAAAAAAACGACCACCCCGGACCTGTCGTTTTGGCCGAGATCCCGACCCCGAGCGAGCGAGTCCAAACACATGATTTGGGGTACGGGGTGGCCCACGCTCACGGGAAAAAACAATCCCAGCGCTGGGTGTGGTCCCCGAGCCGAGATATTAACGCTCGCCGAAAGTGAAAAAAACGACCACCCCGGACCTGTCGTTTTGGCCGAGGTCCCGACCCCGAGCGAGCGACACCAAACCCACCATTTGGGGTGTGAGCCGCCTCCGGGGTGGCCCACGCTCACTGGACAAAGCAATCCCGTTGCTGGATTTCATCCTGGAGCTGATATATGAACGCTCGCCGAAAGTGAAAAAAACGACCACCCCGGACCTGTCGTTTTGGCCGAGATCCCGACCCCGAGCGAGCGAGTCCAAACACATGATTTGGGGTCCGGGGTGGCCCACGCTCACTGGACAAAGCAGTCCCGTTGCTGGATTTCATCCTGGAGCTGAGATATGAACGCTCGCCGAAAGTGAAAAAAACGACCACCCCGGACCTGTCGTTTTGGCCGAGATCCCGACCCCGAGCGAGCGAGTCCAAACACATGATTTGGGGTACGGGGTGGCCCACGCTCACTGGAAAAAGCAATCCCATTGCTGGATTTCATCCTGGAGCTGAGATATTAAAGCTCGCCGAAAGTGAAAAAAAACGACCACCCCGGCCGGACCTGTCGTTTTGGCCGAGATCCCGACCCCGAGCGAGCGAGTCCAAACACATGATTTGGGGTACGGGGTGGCCCACGCTCACGGGAAAAAACAATCCCAGCGCTGGGTGTGGTCCCCGAGCCGAGATATTAACGCTCGCCGAAAGTGAAAAAAACGACCACCCCGGACCTGTCGTTTTGGCCGAGGTCCCGACCCCGAGCGAGCGACACCAAACCCACGATTTGGGGTGAGAGCCACCTCCGGGGTGGCCCACGCTCACTGGACAAAGCAATCCCGTTGCTGGATTTCATCCTGGAGCTGAGATATGAACGCTCGCCGAAAGTGAAAAAAACGACCACCCCGGACCTGTCGTTTTGGCCGAGATCCCGACCCCGAGCGAGCGAGTCCAAACACATGATTTGGGGTACGGGGTGGCCCACGCTCACTGGAAATATTAATCCCATTGCTGGATTTCATCCTGGAGCTGAGATATGAACGCTCGCCGAAAGTGAAAAAAACGACCACCCCGGACCTGTCGTTTTGGCCGAGATCCCGACCCCGAGCGAGCGAGTCCAAACACATGATTTGGGGTACGGGGTGGCCCACGCTCACGGGAAAAAACAATCCCAGCGCTGGGTGTGGTCCCCGAGCCGAGATATTAACGCTCGCCGAAAGTGAAAAAAACGACCACCCCGGACCTGTCGTTTTGGCCGAGGTCCCGACCCCGAGCGAGCGACACCAAACCCACCATTTGGGGTGTGAGCCGCCTCCGGGGTGGCCCACGCTCACTGGAAAAAGCAATCCCGTTGCTGGATTTCATCCTGGAGCTGAGATATGAACGCTCGCCGAAAGTGAAAAAAACGACCACCCCGGACCTGTCGTTTTGGCCGAGATCCCGACCCCGAGCGAGCGAGTCCAAACACATGATTTGGGGTACGGGGTGGCCCACGCTCACGGGAAAAAACAATCCCAGCGCTGGGTGTGGTCCCCGAGCCGAGATATTAACGCTCGCCGAAAGTGAAAAAAACGACCACCCCGGACCTGTCGTTTTGGCCGAGGTCCCGACCCCGAGCGAGCGACACCAAACCCACCATTTGGGGTGTGAGTCGCCTCCGGGGTGGCCCACGCTCACTGGACAAAGCAATCCCGTTGCTGGATTTCATCCTGGAGCTGATATATGAACGCTCGCCGAAAGTGAAAAAAACGACCACCCCGGACCTGTCGTTTTGGCCGAGATCCCGACCCCGAGCGAGCGAGTCCAAACACATGATTTGGGGTCCGGGGTGGCCCACGCTCACTGGACAAAGCAGTCCCGTTGCTGGATTTCATCCTGGAGCTGAGATATGAACGCTCGCCGAAAGTGAAAAAAACGACCACCCCGGACCTGTCGTTTTGGCCGAGATCCCGACCCCGAGCGAGCGAGTCCAAACACATGATTTGGGGTACGGGGTGGCCCACGCTCACTGGAAAAAGCAATCCCATTGCTGGATTTCATCCTGGAGCTGAGATATTAAAGCTCGCCGAAAGTGAAAAAAACGACCACCCCGGACCTGTCGTTTTGGCCGAGATCCCGACCCCGAGCGAGCGAGTCCAAACACATGATTTGGGGTACGGGGTGGCCCACGCTCACTGGAAATAGCAATCCCATTGCTGGATTTCATCCTGGAGCTGAGATATGAACGCTCGCCGAAAGTGAAAAAAACGACCACCCCGGACCTGTCGTTTTGGCCGAGATCCCGACCCCGAGCGAGCGAGTCCAAACACATGATTTGGGGTACGGGGTGGCCCACGCTCACTGGAAAAAGCAATCCCGTTGCTGGATTTCATCCTGGAGCTGAGATATTAAAGCTCGCCGAAAGTGAAAAAAACGACCACCCCGGACCTGTCGTTTTGGCCGAGATCCCGACCCCGAGCGAGCGAGTCCAAACACATGATTTGGGGTACGGGGTGGCCCACGCTCACGGGAAAAAACAATCCCAGCGCTGGGTGTGGTCCCCGAGCCGAGATATTAACGCTCGCCGAAAGTGAAAAAAACGACCACCCCGGACCTGTCGTTTTGGCCGAGGTCCCGACCCCGAGCGAGCGACACCAAACACATGATTTGGGGTCCGGGGTGGCCCACGCTCACTGGACAAAGCAGTCCCGTTGCTGGATTTCATCCTGGAGCTGAGATATGAACGCTCGCCGAAAGTGAAAAAAACGACCACCCCGGACCTGTCGTTTTGGCCGAGATCCCGACCCCGAGCGAGCGAGTCCAAACACATGATTTGGGGTCCGGGGTGGCCCACGCTCACTGGACAAAGCAGTCCCGTTGCTGGATTTCATCCTGGAGCTGAGATATGAACGCTCGCCGAAAGTGAAAAAAACGACCACCCCGGACCTGTCGTTTTGGCCGAGATCCCGACCCCGAGCGAGCGAGTCCAAACACATGATTTGGGGTACGGGGTTGCCCACGCTCACGGGAAAAAACAATCCCAGCGCTGGGTGTGGTCCCCGAGCCGAGATATTAACGCTCGCCGAAAGTGAAAAAAACGACCACCCCGGACCTGTCGTTTTGGCCGAGGTCCCGACCCCGAGCGAGCGACACCAAACCCACCATTTGGGGTGTGAGCCGCCTCCGGGGTGGCCCACGCTCACTGGACAAAGCAATCCCGTTGCTGGATTTCATCCTGGAGCTGATATATGAACGCTCGCCGAAAGTGAAAAAAACGACCACCCCGGACCTGTCGTTTTGGCCGAGATCCCGACCCCGAGCGAGCGAGTCCAAACACATGATTTGGGGTCCGGGGTGGCCCACGCTCACTGGACAAAGCAGTCCCGTTGCTGGATTTCATCCTGGAGCTGAGATATGAACGCTCGCCGAAAGTGAAAAAAACGACCACCCCGGACCTGTCGTTTTGGCCGAGATCCCGATCCCGAGCGAGCGAGACCAAACCCACCATTTGGGGTGTGAGCCGCCTCCGGGTTGGCCCACGCTCACTGTACAAAGCAATCCCGTTGCTGGATTTCATCCTGGAGCTGAGATATTAAAGCTCGCCGAAAGTGAAAAAAACGACCACCCCGGACCTGTCGTTTTGGCCGAGATCCCGACCCCGAGCGAGCGAGTCCAAACACATGATTTGGGGTACGGGGTGGCCCACGCTCACTGGAAATAGCAATCCCATTGCTGGATTTCATCCTGGAGCTGAGATATGAACGCTCGCCGAAAGTGAAAAAAACGACCACCCCGGACCTGTCGTTTTGGCCGAGATCCCGACCCCGAGCGAGTGAGTCCAAACACATGATTTGGGGTCCGGGGTGGCCCACGCTCACTGGACAAAGCAGTCCCGTTGCTGGATTTCATCCTGGAGCTGAGATATGAACGCTCGCCGAAAGTGAAAAAAACGACCACCCCGGACCTGTCGTTTTGGCCGAGATCCCGACCCCGAGCGAGCGAGTCCAAACACATGATTTGGGGTACGGGGTGGCCCACGCTCACTGGAAAAAGCAATCCCATTGCTGGATTTCATCCTGGAGCTGAGATATTAAAGCTCGCCGAAAGTGAAAAAAACGACCACCCCGGACCTGTCGTTTTGGCCGAGATCCCGACCCCGAGCGAGCGAGTCCAAACACATGATTTGGGGTACGGGGTGGCCCACGCTCACTGGAAATAGCAATCCCATTGCTGGATTTCATCCTGGAGCTGAGATATGAACGCTCGCCGAAAGTGAAAAAAACGACCACCCCGGACCTGTCGTTTTGGCCGAGATCCCGACCCCGAGCGAGCGAGTCCAAACACATGATTTGGGGTACGGGGTGGCCCACGCTCACTGGAAAAAGCAATCCCGTTGCTGGATTTCATCCTGGAGCTGAGATATTAAAGCTCGCCGAAAGTGAAAAAAACGACCACCCCGGACCTGTCGTTTTGGCCGAGATCCCGACCCCGAGCGAGCGAGTCCAAACACATGATTTGGGGTACGGGGTGGCCCACGCTCACGGGAAAAAACAATCCCAGCGCTGGGTGTGGTCCCCGAGCCGAGATATTAACGCTCGCCGAAAGTGAAAAAAACGACCACCCCGGACCTGTCGTTTTGGCCGAGGTCCCGACCCCGAGCGAGCGACACCAAACACATGATTTGGGGTCCGGGGTGGCCCACGCTCACTGGACAAAGCAGTCCCGTTGCTGGATTTCATCCTGGAGCTGAGATATGAACGCTCGCCGAAAGTGAAAAAAAACGACCACCCCGGACCTGTCGTTTTGGCCGAGATCCCGACCCCGAGCGAGCGAGTCCAAACACATGATTTGGGGTCCGGGGTGGCCCACGCTCACTGGACAAAGCAGTCCCGTTGCTGGATTTCATCCTGGAGCTGAGATATGAACGCTCGCCGAAAGTGAAAAAAACGACCACCCCGGACCTGTCGTTTTGGCCGAGATCCCGACCCCGAGCGAGCGAGTCCAAACACATGATTTGGGGTACGGGGTTGCCCACGCTCACGGGAAAAAACAATCCCAGCGCTGGGTGTGGTCCCCGAGCCGAGATATTAACGCTCGCCGAAAGTGAAAAAAACGACCACCCCGGACCTGTCGTTTTGGCCGAGGTCCCGACCCCGAGCGAGCGACACCAAACCCACCATTTGGGGTGTGAGCCGCCTCCGGGGTGGCCCACGCTCACTGGACAAAGCAATCCCGTTGCTGGATTTCATCCTGGAGCTGATATATGAACGCTCGCCGAAAGTGAAAAAAACGACCACCCCGGACCTGTCGTTTTGGCCGAGATCCCGACCCCGAGCGAGCGAGTCCAAACACATGATTTGGGGTCCGGGGTGGCCCACGCTCACTGGACAAAGCAGTCCCGTTGCTGGATTTCATCCTGGAGCTGAGATATGAACGCTCGCCGAAAGTGAAAAAAACGACCACCCCGGACCTGTCGTTTTGGCCGAGATCCCGATCCCGAGCGAGCGAGACCAAACCCACCATTTGGGGTGTGAGCCGCCTCCGGGTTGGCCCACGCTCACTGTACAAAGCAATCCCGTTGCTGGATTTCATCCTGGAGCTGAGATATTAAAGCTCGCCGAAAGTGAAAAAAACGACCACCCCGGACCTGTCGTTTTGGCCGAGATCCCGACCCCGAGCGAGCGAGTCCAAACACATGATTTGGGGTACGGGGTGGCCCACGCTCACTGGAAATAGCAATCCCATTGCTGGATTTCATCCTGGAGCTGAGATATGAACGCTCGCCGAAAGTGAAAAAAACGACCACCCCGGACCTGTCGTTTTGGCCGAGATCCCGACCCCGAGCGAGCGAGTCCAAACACATGATTTGGGGTACGGGGTGGCCCACGCTCACTGGAAAAAGCAATCCCGTTGCTGGATTTCATCCTGGAGCTGAGATATTAAAGCTCGCCGAAAGTGAAAAAAACGACCACCCCGGACCTGTCGTTTTGGCCGAGATCCCGACCCCGAGCGAGCGAGTCCAAACACATGATTTGGGGTACGGGGTGGCCCACGCTCACGGGAAAAAACAATCCCAGCGCTGGGTGTGGTCCCCGAGCCGAGATATTAACGCTCGCCGAAAGTGAAAAAAACGACCACCCCGGACCTGTCGTTTTGGCCGAGATCCCGACCCCGAGCGAGCGAGACCAAACCCACCATTTGGGGTGTGAGCCGCCTCCGCGGTGGCCCACGCTCACTGGACAAAGCAATCCCGTTGCTGGATTTCATCCTGGAGCTGAGATATTAAAGCTCGCCGAAAGTGAAAAAAACGACCACCCCGGACCTGTCGTTTTGGCCGAGATCCCGACCCCGAGCGAGCGAGTCCAAACACATGATTTGGGGTACGGGGTGGCCCACGCTCACGGGAAAAAACAATCCCAGCGCTGGGTGTGGTCCCCGAGCCGAGATATTAACGCTCGCCGAAAGTGAAAAAAACGACCACCCCGGACCTGTCGTTTTGGCCGAGGTCCCGACCCCGAGCGAGCGACACCAAACCCACCATTTGGGGTGTGAGCCGCCTCCGGGGTGGCCCACGCTCACTGGACAAAGCAGTCCCGTTGCTGGATTTCATCCTGGAGCTGAGATATGAACGCTCGCCGAAAGTGAAAAAAACGACCACCCCGGACCTGTCGTTTTGGCCGAGATCCCGACCCCGAGCGAGCGAGTCCAAACACATGATTTGGGGTACGGGGTGGCCCACGCTCACTGGAAATAGCAATCCCATTGCTGGATTTCATCCTGGAGCTGAGATATGAACGCTCGCCGAAAGTGAAAAAAACGACCACCCCGGACCTGTCGTTTTGGCCGAGATCCCGACCCCGAGCGAGCGAGTCCAAACACATGATTTGGGGTACGGGGTGGCCCACGCTCACGGGAAAAAACAATCCCAGCGCTGGGTGTGGTCCCCGAGCCGAGATATTAACGCTCGCCGAAAGTGAAAAAAACGACCACCCCGGACCTGTCGTTTTGGCCGAGATCCCGACCCCAAGCGAGCGAGTCCAAACACATGATTTGGGGTACGGGGTGGCCCACGCTCACTGGAAATAGCAATCCCATTGCTGGATTTCATCCTGGAGCTGAGATATGAACGCTCGCCGAAAGTGAAAAAAACGACCACCCCGGACCTGTCGTTTTGGCCGAGATCCCGACCCCGAGCGAGCGAGTCCAAACACATGATTTGGGGTACGGGGTGGCCCACGCTCACGGGAAAAAACAATCCCAGCGCTGGGTGTGGTCCCCGAGCCGAGATATTAACGCTCGCCGAAAGTGAAAAAAACGACCACCCCGGACCTGTCGTTTTGGCCGAGATCCCGACCCCGAGCGAGCGAGTCCAAACACATGATTTGGGGTACGGGGTGGCCCACGCTCACTGGAAATAGCAATCCCATTGCTGGATTTCATCCTGGAGCTGAGATATGAACGCTCGCCGAAAGTGAAAAAAACGACCACCCCGGACCTGTCGTTTTGGCCGAGATCCCGACCCCGAGCGAGCGAGTCCAAACACATGATTTGGGGTACGGGGTGGCCCACGCTCACTGGAAAAAGCAATCCCGTTGCTGGATTTCATCCTGGAGCTGAGATATTAAAGCTCGCCGAAAGTGAAAAAAACGACCACCCCGGACCTGTCGTTTTGGCCGAGATCCCGACCCCGAGCGAGCGAGTCCAAACACATGATTTGGGGTACGGGGTGGCCCACGCTCACGGGAAAAAACAATCCCAGCGCTGGGTGTGGTCCCCGAGCCGAGATATTAACGCTCGCCGAAAGTGAAAAAAACGACCACCCCGGACCTGTCGTTTTGGCCGAGGTCCCGACCCCGAGCGAGCGACACCAAACCCACCATTTGGGGTGTGAGCCGCCTCCGGGGTGGCCCACGCTCACTGGAAAAAGCAATCCCGTTGCTGGATTTCATCCTGGAGCTGAGATATGAACGCTCGCCGAAAGTGAAAAAAACGACCACCCCGGACCTGTCGTTTTGGCCGAGATCCCGACCCCGAGCGAGCGAGTCCAAACACATGATTTGGGGTACGGGGTGGCCCATGCTCACGGGAAAAAACAATCCCAGCGCTGGGTGTGGTCCCCGAGCCGAGATATTAACGCTCGCCGAAAGTGAAAAAAACGACCACCCCGGACCTGTCGTTTTGGCCGAGGTCCCGACCCCGAGCGAGCGACACCAAACCCACCATTTGGGGTGTGAGCCGCCTCCGGGGTGGCCCACGCTCACTGGACAAAGCAATCCCGTTGCTGGATTTCATCCTGGAGCTGATATATGAACGCTCGCCGAAAGTGAAAAAAACGACCACCCCGGACCTGTCGTTTTGGCCGAGATCCCGACCCCGAGCGAGCGAGTCCAAACACATGATTTGGGGTCCGGGGTGGCCCACGCTCACTGGACAAAGCAGTCCCGTTGCTGGATTTCATCCTGGAGCTGAGATATGAACGCTCGCCGAAAGTGAAAAAAACGACCACCCCGGACCTGTCGTTTTGGCCGAGATCCCGACCCCGAGCGAGCGAGTCCAAACACATGATTTGGGGTACGGGGTGGCCCACGCTCACTGGAAAAAGCAATCCCATTGCTGGATTTCATCCTGGAGCTGAGATATTAAAGCTCGCCGAAAGTGAAAAAAAACGACCACCCCGGACCTGTCGTTTTGGCCGAGATCCCGACCCCGAGCGAGCGAGTCCAAACACATGATTTGGGGTACGGGGTGGCCCACGCTCACGGGAAAAAACAATCCCAGCGCTGGGTGTGGTCCCCGAGCCGAGATATTAACGCTCGCCGAAAGTGAAAAAAACGACCACCCCGGACCTGTCGTTTTGGCCGAGGTCCCGACCCCGAGCGAGCGACACCAAACCCACGATTTGGGGTGAGAGCCACCTCCGGGGTGGCCCACGCTCACTGGACAAAGCAATCCCGTTGCTGGATTTCATCCTGGAGCTGAGATATGAACGCTCGCCGAAAGTGAAAAAAACGACCACCCCGGACCTGTCGTTTTGGCCGAGATCCCGACCCCGAGCGAGCGAGTCCAAACACATGATTTGGGGTCCGGGGTGGCCCACGCTCACTGGACAAAGCAGTCCCGTTGCTGGATTTCATCCTGGAGCTGAGATATGAACGCTCGCCGAAAGTGAAAAAAAACGACCACCCCGGACCTGTCGTTTTGGCCGAGATCCCGACCCCGAGCGAGCGAGTCCAAACACATGATTTGGGGTACGGGGTGGCCCACGCTCACAGGAAAAAACAATCCCAGCGCTGGGTGTGGTCCCCGAGCCGAGATATTAACGCTCGCCGAAAGTGAAAAAAACGACCACCCCGGACCTGTCGTTTTGGCCGAGGTCCCGACCCCGAGCGAGCGACACCAAACCCACCATTTGGGGTGTGAGCCGCCTCCGGGGTGGCCCACGCTCACTGGACAAAGCAATCCCGTTGCTGGATTTCATCCTGGAGCTGATATATGAACGCTCGCCGAAAGTGAAAAAAACGACCACCCCGGACCTGTCGTTTTGGCCGAGATCCCGACCCCGAGCGAGCGAGTCCAAACACATGATTTGGGGTCCGGGGTGGCCCACGCTCACTGGACAAAGCAGTCCCGTTGCTGGATTTCATCCTGGAGCTGAGATATGAACGCTCGCCGAAAGTGAAAAAAACGACCACCCCGGACCTGTCGTTTTGGCCGAGATCCCGACCCCGAGCGAGCGAGTCCAAACACATGATTTGGGGTACGGGGTGGCCCACGCTCACTGGAAATAGCAATCCCATTGCTGGATTTCATCCTGGAGCTGAGATATGAACGCTCGCCGAAAGTGAAAAAAACGACCACCCCGGACCTGTCGTTTTGGCCGAGATCCCGACCCCGAGCGAGCGAGTCCAAACACATGATTTGGGGTACGGGGTGGCCCACGCTCACGGGAAAAAACAATCCCAGCGCTGGGTGTGGTCCCCGAGCCGAGATATTAACGCTCGCCGAAAGTGAAAAAAACGACCACCCCGGACCTGTCGTTTTGGCCGAGGTCCCGACCCCGAGCGAGCGACACCAAACCCACCATTTGGGGTGTGAGCCGCCTCCGGGGTGGCCCACGCTCACTGGAAAAAGCAATCCCGTTGCTGGATTTCATCCTGGAGCTGAGATATGAACGCTCGCCGAAAGTGAAAAAAACGACCACCCCGGACCTGTCGTTTTGGCCGAGATCCCGACCCCGAGCGAGCGAGTCCAAACACATGATTTGGGGTACGGGGTGGCCCACGCTCACGGGAAAAAACAATCCCAGCGCTGGGTGTGGTCCCCGAGCCGAGATATTAACGCTCGCCGAAAGTGAAAAAAACGACCACCCCGGACCTGTCGTTTTGGCCGAGGTCCCGACCCCGAGCGAGCGACACCAAACCCACCATTTGGGGTGTGAGCCGCCTCCGGGGTGGCCCACGCTCACTGGACAAAGCAATCCCGTTGCTGGATTTCATCCTGGAGCTGATATATGAACGCTCGCCGAAAGTGAAAAAAACGACCACCCCGGACCTGTCGTTTTGGCCGAGATCCCGACCCCGAGCGAGCGAGTCCAAACACATGATTTGGGGTCCGGGGTGGCCCACGCTCACTGGACAAAGCAGTCCCGTTGCTGGATTTCATCCTGGAGCTGAGATATGAACGCTCGCCGAAAGTGAAAAAAACGACCACCCCGGACCTGTCGTTTTGGCCGAGATCCCGACCCCGAGCGAGCGAGTCCAAACACATGATTTGGGGTACGGGGTGGCCCACGCTCACTGGAAAAAGCAATCCCATTGCTGGATTTCATCCTGGAGCTGAGATATTAAAGCTCGCCGAAAGTGAAAAAAACGACCACCCCGGACCTGTCGTTTTGGCCGAGATCCCGACCCCGAGCGAGCGAGTCCAAACACATGATTTGGGGTACGGGGTGGCCCACGCTCACGGGAAAAAACAATCCCAGCGCTGGGTGTGGTCCCCGAGCCGAGATATTAACGCTCGCCGAAAGTGAAAAAAACGACCACCC
Organism: Karalla daura; assembly: GCA_029224185.1. Classification (NCBI taxonomy): domain Eukaryota; kingdom Metazoa; phylum Chordata; class Actinopteri; order Chaetodontiformes; family Leiognathidae; genus Karalla; species Karalla daura. The sequence continues at coordinate 141,404 of JANZKI010000059.1, read as the reverse complement.
CGGACCTGTCGTTTTGGCCGAGGTCCCGACCCCGAGCGAGCGACACCAAACACATGATTTGGGGTCCGGGGTGGCCCACGCTCACTGGACAAAGCAGTCCCGTTGCTGGATTTCATCCTGGAGCTGAGATATGAACGCTCGCCGAAAGTGAAAAAAACGACCACCCCGGACCTGTCGTTTTGGCCGAGATCCCGACCCCGAGCGAGCGAGTCCAAACACATGATTTGGGGTCCGGGGTGGCCCACGCTCACTGGACAAAGCAGTCCCGTTGCTGGATTTCATCCTGGAGCTGAGATATGAACGCTCGCCGAAAGTGAAAAAAACGACCACCCCGGACCTGTCGTTTTGGCCGAGATCCCGACCCCGAGCGAGCGAGTCCAAACACATGATTTGGGGTACGGGGTTGCCCACGCTCACGGGAAAAAACAATCCCAGCGCTGGGTGTGGTCCCCGAGCCGAGATATTAACGCTCGCCGAAAGTGAAAAAAACGACCACCCCGGACCTGTCGTTTTGGCCGAGGTCCCGACCCCGAGCGAGCGACACCAAACCCACCATTTGGGGTGTGAGCCGCCTCCGGGGTGGCCCACGCTCACTGGACAAAGCAATCCCGTTGCTGGATTTCATCCTGGAGCTGATATATGAACGCTCGCCGAAAGTGAAAAAAACGACCACCCCGGACCTGTCGTTTTGGCCGAGATCCCGACCCCGAGCGAGCGAGTCCAAACACATGATTTGGGGTCCGGGGTGGCCCACGCTCACTGGACAAAGCAGTCCCGTTGCTGGATTTCATCCTGGAGCTGAGATATGAACGCTCGCCGAAAGTGAAAAAAACGACCACCCCGGACCTGTCGTTTTGGCCGAGATCCCGATCCCGAGCGAGCGAGACCAAACCCACCATTTGGGGTGTGAGCCGCCTCCGGGTTGGCCCACGCTCACTGTACAAAGCAATCCCGTTGCTGGATTTCATCCTGGAGCTGAGATATTAAAGCTCGCCGAAAGTGAAAAAAACGACCACCCCGGACCTGTCGTTTTGGCCGAGATCCCGACCCCGAGCGAGCGAGTCCAAACACATGATTTGGGGTACGGGGTGGCCCACGCTCACTGGAAAAAGCAATCCCGTTGCTGGATTTCATCCTGGAGCTGAGATATTAAAGCTCGCCGAAAGTGAAAAAAACGACCACCCCGGACCTGTCGTTTTGGCCGAGATCCCGACCCCGAGCGAGCGAGTCCAAACACATGATTTGGGGTACGGGGTGGCCCACGCTCACGGGAAAAAACAATCCCAGCGCTGGGTGTGGTCCCCGAGCCGAGATATTAACGCTCGCCGAAAGTGAAAAAAACGACCACCCCGGACCTGTCGTTTTGGCCGAGATCCCGACCCCGAGCGAGCGAGACCAAACCCACCATTTGGGGTGTGAGCCGCCTCCGCGGTGGCCCACGCTCACTGGACAAAGCAATCCCGTTGCTGGATTTCATCCTGGAGCTGAGATATTAAAGCTCGCCGAAAGTGAAAAAAACGACCACCCCGGACCTGTCGTTTTGGCCGAGATCCCGACCCCGAGCGAGCGAGTCCAAACACATGATTTGGGGTACGGGGTGGCCCACGCTCACTGGAAATAGCAATCCCATTGCTGGATTTCATCCTGGAGCTGAGATATGAACGCTCGCCGAAAGTGAAAAAAACGACCACCCCGGACCTGTCGTTTTGGCCGAGATCCCGACCCCGAGCGAGCGAGTCCAAACACATGATTTGGGGTACGGGGTGGCCCACGCTCACGGGAAAAAACAATCCCAGCGCTGGGTGTGGTCCCCGAGCCGAGATATTAACGCTCGCCGAAAGTGAAAAAAACGACCACCCCGGACCTGTCGTTTTGGCCGAGGTCCCGACCCCGAGCGAGCGACACCAAACACATGATTTGGGGTCCGGGGTGGCCCACGCTCACTGGACAAAGCAATCCCGTTGCTGGATTTCATCCTGGAGCTGAGATATGAACGCTCGCCGAAAGTGAAAAAAACGACCACCCCGGACCTGTCGTTTTGGCCGAGATCCCGACCCCGAGCGAGCGAGTCCAAACACATGATTTGGGGTACGGGGTGGCCCACGCTCACTGGAAATAGCAATCCCATTGCTGGATTTCATCCTGGAGCTGAGATATGAACGCTCGCCGAAAGTGAAAAAAACGACCACCCCGGACCTGTCGTTTTGGCCGAGATCCCGACCCCGAGCGAGCGAGTCCAAACACATGATTTGGGGTACGGGGTGGCCCACGCTCACGGGAAAAAACAATCCCAGCGCTGGGTGTGGTCCCCGAGCCGAGATATTAACGCTCGCCGAAAGTGAAAAAAACGACCACCCCGGACCTGTCGTTTTGGCCGAGGTCCCGACCCCGAGCGAGCGACACCAAACACATGATTTGGGGTCCGGGGTGGCCCACGCTCACTGGACAAAGCAGTCCCGTTGCTGGATTTCATCCTGGAGCTGAGATATGAACGCTCGCCGAAAGTGAAAAAAACGACCACCCCGGACCTGTCGTTTTGGCCGAGATCCCGACCCCGAGCGAGCGAGTCCAAACACATGATTTGGGGTCCGGGGTGGCCCACGCTCACTGGACAAAGCAGTCCCGTTGCTGGATTTCATCCTGGAGCTGAGATATGAACGCTCGCCGAAAGTGAAAAAAACGACCACCCCGGACCTGTCGTTTTGGCCGAGATCCCGACCCCGAGCGAGCGAGTCCAAACACATGATTTGGGGTACGGGGTTGCCCACGCTCACGGGAAAAAACAATCCCAGCGCTGGGTGTGGTCCCCGAGCCGAGATATTAACGCTCGCCGAAAGTGAAAAAAACGACCACCCCGGACCTGTCGTTTTGGCCGAGGTCCCGACCCCGAGCGAGCGACACCAAACCCACCATTTGGGGTGTGAGCCGCCTCCGGGGTGGCCCACGCTCACTGGACAAAGCAATCCCGTTGCTGGATTTCATCCTGGAGCTGATATATGAACGCTCGCCGAAAGTGAAAAAAACGACCACCCCGGACCTGTCGTTTTGGCCGAGATCCCGACCCCGAGCGAGCGAGTCCAAACACATGATTTGGGGTCCGGGGTGGCCCACGCTCACTGGACAAAGCAGTCCCGTTGCTGGATTTCATCCTGGAGCTGAGATATGAACGCTCGCCGAAAGTGAAAAAAACGACCACCCCGGACCTGTCGTTTTGGCCGAGATCCCGATCCCGAGCGAGCGAGACCAAACCCACCATTTGGGGTGTGAGCCGCCTCCGGGTTGGCCCACGCTCACTGTACAAAGCAATCCCGTTGCTGGATTTCATCCTGGAGCTGAGATATTAAAGCTCGCCGAAAGTGAAAAAAACGACCACCCCGGACCTGTCGTTTTGGCCGAGATCCCGACCCCGAGCGAGCGAGTCCAAACACATGATTTGGGGTACGGGGTGGCCCACGCTCACTGGAAATAGCAATCCCATTGCTGGATTTCATCCTGGAGCTGAGATATGAACGCTCGCCGAAAGTGAAAAAAACGACCACCCCGGACCTGTCGTTTTGGCCGAGATCCCGACCCCGAGCGAGCGAGTCCAAACACATGATTTGGGGTACGGGGTGGCCCACGCTCACTGGAAAAAGCAATCCCGTTGCTGGATTTCATCCTGGAGCTGAGATATTAAAGCTCGCCGAAAGTGAAAAAAACGACCACCCCGGACCTGTCGTTTTGGCCGAGATCCCGACCCCGAGCGAGCGAGTCCAAACACATGATTTGGGGTACGGGGTGGCCCACGCTCACGGGAAAAAACAATCCCAGCGCTGGGTGTGGTCCCCGAGCCGAGATATTAACGCTCGCCGAAAGTGAAAAAAACAAACACCCCGGACCTGTCGTTTTGGCCGAGATCCCGACCCCGAGCGAGCGAGACCAAACCCACCATTTGGGGTGTGAGCCGCCTCCGCGGTGGCCCACGCTCACTGGACAAAGCAATCCCGTTGCTGGATTTCATCCTGGAGCTGAGATATTAAAGCTCGCCGAAAGTGAAAAAAACGACCACCCCGGACCTGTCGTTTTGGCCGAGATCCCGACCCCGAGCGAGCGAGTCCAAACACATGATTTGGGGTACGGGGTGGCCCACGCTCACTGGAAATAGCAATCCCATTGCTGGATTTCATCCTGGAGCTGAGATATGAACGCTCGCCGAAAGTGAAAAAAACGACCACCCCGGACCTGTCGTTTTGGCCGAGATCCCGACCCCGAGCGAGCGAGTCCAAACACATGATTTGGGGTACGGGGTGGCCCACGCTCACGGGAAAAAACAATCCCAGCGCTGGGTGTGGTCCCCGAGCCGAGATATTAACGCTCGCCGAAAGTGAAAAAAACGACCACCCCGGACCTGTCGTTTTGGCCGAGATCCCGACCCCGAGCGAGCGAGTCCAAACACATGATTTGGGGTACGGGGTGGCCCACGCTCACTGGAAATAGCAATCCCATTGCTGGATTTCATCCTGGAGCTGAGATATGAACGCTCGCCGAAAGTGAAAAAAACGACCACCCCGGACCTGTCGTTTTGGCCGAGATCCCGACCCCGAGCGAGCGAGTCCAAACACATGATTTGGGGTACGGGGTGGCCCACGCTCACTGGAAAAAGCAATCCCGTTGCTGGATTTCATCCTGGAGCTGAGATATTAAAGCTCGCCGAAAGTGAAAAAAACGACCACCCCGGACCTGTCGTTTTGGCCGAGATCCCGACCCCGAGCGAGCGAGTCCAAACACATGATTTGGGGTACGGGGTGGCCCACGCTCACGGGAAAAAACAATCCCAGCGCTGGGTGTGGTCCCCGAGCCGAGATATTAACGCTCGCCGAAAGTGAAAAAAACGACCACCCCGGACCTGTCGTTTTGGCCGAGGTCCCGACCCCGAGCGAGCGACACCAAACCCACCATTTGGGGTGTGAGCCGCCTCCGGGGTGGCCCACGCTCACTGGAAAAAGCAATCCCGTTGCTGGATTTCATCCTGGAGCTGAGATATGAACGCTCGCCGAAAGTGAAAAAAACGACCACCCCGGACCTGTCGTTTTGGCCGAGATCCCGACCCCGAGCGAGCGAGTCCAAACACATGATTTGGGGTACGGGGTGGCCCACGCTCACGGGAAAAAACAATCCCAGCGCTGGGTGTGGTCCCCGAGCCGAGATATTAACGCTCGCCGAAAGTGAAAAAAACGACCACCCCGGACCTGTCGTTTTGGCCGAGGTCCCGACCCCGAGCGAGCGACACCAAACCCACCATTTGGGGTGTGAGCCGCCTCCGGGGTGGCCCACGCTCACTGGACAAAGCAATCCCGTTGCTGGATTTCATCCTGGAGCTGATATATGAACGCTCGCCGAAAGTGAAAAAAACGACCACCCCGGACCTGTCGTTTTGGCCGAGATCCCGACCCCGAGCGAGCGAGTCCAAACACATGATTTGGGGTCCGGGGTGGCCCACGCTCACTGGACAAAGCAGTCCCGTTGCTGGATTTCATCCTGGAGCTGAGATATGAACGCTCGCCGAAAGTGAAAAAAACGACCACCCCGGACCTGTCGTTTTGGCCGAGATCCCGACCCCGAGCGAGCGAGTCCAAACACATGATTTGGGGTACGGGGTGGCCCACGCTCACTGGAAAAAGCAATCCCATTGCTGGATTTCATCCTGGAGCTGAGATATTAAAGCTCGCCGAAAGTGAAAAAAACGACCACCCCGGACCTGTCGTTTTGGCCGAGATCCCGACCCCGAGCGAGCGAGTCCAAACACATGATTTGGGGTACGGGGTGGCCCACGCTCACGGGAAAAAACAATCCCAGCGCTGGGTGTGGTCCCCGAGCCGAGATATTAACGCTCGCCGAAAGTGAAAAAAACGACCACCCCGGACCTGTCGTTTTGGCCGAGGTCCCGACCCCGAGCGAGCGACACCAAACCCACGATTTGGGGTGAGAGCCACCTCCGGGGTGGCCCACGCTCACTGGACAAAGCAATCCCGTTGCTGGATTTCATCCTGGAGCTGAGATATGAACGCTCGCCGAAAGTGAAAAAAACGACCACCCCGGACCTGTCGTTTTGGCCGAGATCCCGACCCCGAGCGAGCGAGTCCAAACACATGATTTGGGGTCCGGGGTGGCCCACGCTCACTGGACAAAGCAGTCCCGTTGCTGGATTTCATCCTGGAGCTGAGATATGAACGCTCGCCGAAAGTGAAAAAAACGACCACCCCGGACCTGTCGTTTTGGCCGAGATCCCGACCCCGAGCGAGCGAGTCCAAACACATGATTTGGGGTACGGGGTGGCCCACGCTCACGGGAAAAAACAATCCCAGCGCTGGGTGTGGTCCCCGAGCCGAGATATTAACGCTCGCCGAAAGTGAAAAAAACGACCACCCCGGACCTGTCGTTTTGGCCGAGGTCCCGACCCCGAGCGAGCGACACCAAACCCACCATTTGGGGTGTGAGCCGCCTCCGGGGTGGCCCACGCTCACTGGACAAAGCAATCCCGTTGCTGGATTTCATCCTGGAGCTGATATATGAACGCTCGCCGAAAGTGAAAAAAACGACCACCCCGGACCTGTCGTTTTGGCCGAGATCCCGACCCCGAGCGAGCGAGTCCAAACACATGATTTGGGGTCCGGGGTGGCCCACGCTCACTGGACAAAGCAGTCCCGTTGCTGGATTTCATCCTGGAGCTGAGATATGAACGCTCGCCGAAAGTGAAAAAAACGACCACCCCGGACCTGTCGTTTTGGCCGAGATCCCGATCCCGAGCGAGCGAGACCAAACCCACCATTTGGGGTGTGAGCCGCCTCCGGGTTGGCCCACGCTCACTGTACAAAGCAATCCCGTTGCTGGATTTCATCCTGGAGCTGAGATATTAAAGCTCGCCGAAAGTGAAAAAAACGACCACCCCGGACCTGTCGTTTTGGCCGAGATCCCGACCCCGAGCGAGCGAGTCCAAACACATGATTTGGGGTACGGGGTGGCCCACGCTCACTGGAAATAGCAATCCCATTGCTGGATTTCATCCTGGAGCTGAGATATGAACGCTCGCCGAAAGTGAAAAAAACGACCACCCCGGACCTGTCGTTTTGGCCGAGATCCCGACCCCGAGCGAGCGAGTCCAAACACATGATTTGGGGTACGGGGTGGCCCACGCTCACTGGAAAAAGCAATCCCGTTGCTGGATTTCATCCTGGAGCTGAGATATTAAAGCTCGCCGAAAGTGAAAAAAACGACCACCCCGGACCTGTCGTTTTGGCCGAGATCCCGACCCCGAGCGAGCGAGTCCAAACACATGATTTGGGGTACGGGGTGGCCCACGCTCACGGGAAAAAACAATCCCAGCGCTGGGTGTGGTCCCCGAGCCGAGATATTAACGCTCGCCGAAAGTGAAAAAAACGACCACCCCGGACCTGTCGTTTTGGCCGAGGTCCCGACCCCGAGCGAGCGACACCAAACCCACCATTTGGGGTGTGAGCCGCCTCCGGGGTGGCCCACGCTCACTGGACAAAGCAGTCCCGTTGCTGGATTTCATCCTGGAGCTGAGATATGAACGCTCGCCGAAAGTGAAAAAAACGACCACCCCGGACCTGTCGTTTTGGCCGAGATCCCGATCCCGAGCGAGCGAGACCAAACCCACCATTTGGGGTGTGAGCCGCCTCCGGGGTGGCCCACGCTCACTGGACAAAGCAATCCCGTTGCTGGATTTCATCCTGGAGCTGAGATATTAAAGCTCGCCGAAAGTGAAAAAAACGACCACCCCGGACCTGTCGTTTTGGCCGAGATCCCGACCCCGAGCGAGCGAGTCCAAACACATGATTTGGGGTACGGGGTGGCCCACGCTCACTGGAAATAGCAATCCCATTGCTGGATTTCATCCTGGAGCTGAGATATTAACGCTCGCCGAAAGTGAAAAAAACGACCACCCCGGACCTGTCGTTTTGGCCGAGATCCCGACCCCGAGCGAGCGAGTCCAAACACATGATTTGGGGTACGGGGTGGCCCACGCTCACGGGAAAAAACAATCCCAGCGCTGGGTGTGGTCCCCGAGCCGAGATATTAACGCTCGCCGAAAGTGAAAAAAACGACCACCCCGGACCTGTCGTTTTGGCCGAGGTCCCGACCCCGAGCGAGCGACACCAAACCCACCATTTGGGGTGTGAGCCGCCTCCGGGGTGGCCCACGCTCACTGGACAAAGCAATCCCGTTGCTGGATTTCATCCTGGAGCTGATATATGAACGCTCGCCGAAAGTGAAAAAAACGACCACCCCGGACCTGTCGTTTTGGCCGAGATCCCGACCCCGAGCGAGCGAGTCCAAACACATGATTTGGGGTCCGGGGTGGCCCACGCTCACTGGACAAAGCAGTCCCGTTGCTGGATTTCATCCTGGAGCTGAGATATGAACGCTCGCCGAAAGTGAAAAAAACGACCACCCCGGACCTGTCGTTTTGGCCGAGATCCCGACCCCGAGCGAGCGAGTCCAAACACATGATTTGGGGTACGGGGTGGCCCACGCTCACTGGAAAAAGCAATCCCATTGCTGGATTTCATCCTGGAGCTGAGATATTAAAGCTCGCCGAAAGTGAAAAAAACGACCACCCCGGACCTGTCGTTTTGGCCGAGATCCCGACCCCGAGCGAGCGAGTCCAAACACATGATTTGGGGTACGGGGTGGCCCACGCTCACGGGAAAAAACAATCCCAGCGCTGGGTGTGGTCCCCGAGCCGAGATATTAACGCTCGCCGAAAGTGAAAAAAACGACCACCCCGGACCTGTCGTTTTGGCCGAGGTCCCGACCCCGAGCGAGCGACACCAAACACATGATTTGGGGTCCGGGGTGGCCCACGCTCACTGGACAAAGCAGTCCCGTTGCTGGATTTCATCCTGGAGCTGAGATATGAACGCTCGCCGAAAGTGAAAAAAACGACCACCCCGGACCTGTCGTTTTGGCCGAGATCCCGACCCCGAGCGAGCGAGTCCAAACACATGATTTGGGGTCCGGGGTGGCCCACGCTCACTGGACAAAGCAGTCCCGTTGCTGGATTTCATCCTGGAGCTGAGATATGAACGCTCGCCGAAAGTGAAAAAAACGACCACCCCGGACCTGTCGTTTTGGCCGAGATCCCGACCCCGAGCGAGCGAGTCCAAACACATGATTTGGGGTACGGGGTGGCCCACGCTCACTGGAAATAGCAATCCCATTGCTGGATTTCATCCTGGAGCTGAGATATGAACGCTCGCCGAAAGTGAAAAAAACGACCACCCCGGACCTGTCGTTTTGGCCGAGGTCCCGACCCCGAGCGAGCGACACCAAACCCACCATTTGGGGTGTGAGCCGCCTCCGGGGTGGCCCACGCTCACTGGACAAAGCAATCCCGTTGCTGGATTTCATCCTGGAGCTGATATATGAACGCTCGCCGAAAGTGAAAAAAACGACCACCCCGGACCTGTCGTTTTGGCCGAGATCCCGACCCCGAGCGAGCGAGTCCAAACACATGATTTGGGGTCCGGGGTGGCCCACGCTCACTGGACAAAGCAGTCCCGTTGCTGGATTTCATCCTGGAGCTGAGATATGAACGCTCGCCGAAAGTGAAAAAAACGACCACCCCGGACCTGTCGTTTTGGCCGAGATCCCGATCCCGAGCGAGCGAGACCAAACCCACCATTTGGGGTGTGAGCCGCCTCCGGGTTGGCCCACGCTCACTGTACAAAGCAATCCCGTTGCTGGATTTCATCCTGGAGCTGAGATATTAAAGCTCGCCGAAAGTGAAAAAAACGACCACCCCGGACCTGTCGTTTTGGCCGAGATCCCGACCCCGAGCGAGCGAGTCCAAACACATGATTTGGGGTACGGGGTGGCCCACGCTCACTGGAAATAGCAATCCCATTGCTGGATTTCATCCTGGAGCTGAGATATGAACGCTCGCCGAAAGTGAAAAAAACGACCACCCCGGACCTGTCGTTTTGGCCGAGATCCCGACCCCGAGCGAGCGAGTCCAAACACATGATTTGGGGTACGGGGTGGCCCACGCTCACTGGAAAAAGCAATCCCGTTGCTGGATTTCATCCTGGAGCTGAGATATTAAAGCTCGCCGAAAGTGAAAAAAACGACCACCCCGGACCTGTCGTTTTGGCCGAGATCCCGACCCCGAGCGAGCGAGTCCAAACACATGATTTGGGGTACGGGGTGGCCCACGCTCACGGGAAAAAACAATCCCAGCGCTGGGTGTGGTCCCCGAGCCGAGATATTAACGCTCGCCGAAAGTGAAAAAAACGACCACCCCGGACCTGTCGTTTTGGCCGAGATCCCGACCCCGAGCGAGCGAGACCAAACCCACCATTTGGGGTGTGAGCCGCCTCCGCGGTGGCCCACGCTCACTGGACAAAGCAATCCCGTTGCTGGATTTCATCCTGGAGCTGAGATATTAAAGCTCGCCGAAAGTGAAAAAAACGACCACCCCGGACCTGTCGTTTTGGCCGAGATCCCGACCCCGAGCGAGCGAGTCCAAACACATGATTTGGGGTACGGGGTGGCCCACGCTCACTGGAAATAGCAATCCCATTGCTGGATTTCATCCTGGAGCTGAGATATGAACGCTCGCCGAAAGTGAAAAAAACGACCACCCCGGACCTGTCGTTTTGGCCGAGATCCCGACCCCGAGCGAGCGAGTCCAAACACATGATTTGGGGTACGGGGTGGCCCACGCTCACGGGAAAAAACAATCCCAGCGCTGGGTGTGGTCCCCGAGCCGAGATATTAACGCTCGCCGAAAGTGAAAAAAACGACCACCCCGGACCTGTCGTTTTGGCCGAGATCCCGACCCCGAGCGAGCGAGTCCAAACACATGATTTGGGGTACGGGGTGGCCCACGCTCACTGGAAATAGCAATCCCATTGCTGGATTTCATCCTGGAGCTGAGATATGAACGCTCGCCGAAAGTGAAAAAAACGACCACCCCGGACCTGTCGTTTTGGCCGAGATCCCGACCCCGAGCGAGCGAGTCCAAACACATGATTTGGGGTACGGGGTGGCCCACGCTCACTGGAAAAAGCAATCCCGTTGCTGGATTTCATCCTGGAGCTGAGATATTAAAGCTCGCCGAAAGTGAAAAAAACGACCACCCCGGACCTGTCGTTTTGGCCGAGATCCCGACCCCGAGCGAGCGAGTCCAAACACATGATTTGGGGTACGGGGTGGCCCACGCTCACGGGAAAAAACAATCCCAGCGCTGGGTGTGGTCCCCGAGCCGAGATATTAACGCTCGCCGAAAGTGAAAAAAACGACCACCCCGGACCTGTCGTTTTGGCCGAGGTCCCGACCCCGAGCGAGCGACACCAAACCCACCATTTGGGGTGTGAGCCGCCTCCGGGGTGGCCCACGCTCACTGGAAAAAGCAATCCCGTTGCTGGATTTCATCCTGGAGCTGAGATATGAACGCTCGCCGAAAGTGAAAAAAACGACCACCCCGGACCTGTCGTTTTGGCCGAGATCCCGACCCCGAGCGAGCGAGTCCAAACACATGATTTGGGGTACGGGGTGGCCCACGCTCACGGGAAAAAACAATCCCAGCGCTGGGTGTGGTCCCCGAGCCGAGATATTAACGCTCGCCGAAAGTGAAAAAAACGACCACCCCGGACCTGTCGTTTTGGCCGAGGTCCCGACCCCGAGCGAGCGACACCAAACCCACCATTTGGGGTGTGAGCCGCCTCCGGGGTGGCCCACGCTCACTGGACAAAGCAATCCCGTTGCTGGATTTCATCCTGGAGCTGATATATGAACGCTCGCCGAAAGTGAAAAAAACGACCACCCCGGACCTGTCGTTTTGGCCGAGATCCCGACCCCGAGCGAGCGAGTCCAAACACATGATTTGGGGTCCGGGGTGGCCCACGCTCACTGGACAAAGCAGTCCCGTTGCTGGATTTCATCCTGGAGCTGAGATATGAACGCTCGCCGAAAGTGAAAAAAACGACCACCCCGGACCTGTCGTTTTGGCCGAGATCCCGACCCCGAGCGAGCGAGTCCAAACACATGATTTGGGGTACGGGGTGGCCCACGCTCACTGGAAAAAGCAATCCCATTGCTGGATTTCATCCTGGAGCTGAGATATTAAAGCTCGCCGAAAGTGAAAAAAACGACCACCCCGGACCTGTCGTTTTGGCCGAGATCCCGACCCCGAGCGAGCGAGTCCAAACACATGATTTGGGGTACGGGGTGGCCCACGCTCACGGGAAAAAACAATCCCAGCGCTGGGTGTGGTCCCCGAGCCGAGATATTAACGCTCGCCGAAAGTGAAAAAAACGACCACCCCGGACCTGTCGTTTTGGCCGAGGTCCCGACCCCGAGCGAGCGACACCAAACCCACGATTTGGGGTGAGAGCCACCTCCGGGGTGGCCCACGCTCACTGGACAAAGCAATCCCGTTGCTGGATTTCATCCTGGAGCTGAGATATGAACGCTCGCCGAAAGTGAAAAAAACGACCACCCCGGACCTGTCGTTTTGGCCGAGATCCCGACCCCGAGCGAGCGAGTCCAAACACATGATTTGGGGTCCGGGGTGGCCCACGCTCACTGGACAAAGCAGTCCCGTTGCTGGATTTCATCCTGGAGCTGAGATATGAACGCTCGCCGAAAGTGAAAAAAACGACCACCCCGGACCTGTCGTTTTGGCCGAGATCCCGACCCCGAGCGAGCGAGTCCAAACACATGATTTGGGGTACGGGGTGGCCCACGCTCACGGGAAAAAACAATCCCAGCGCTGGGTGTGGTCCCCGAGCCGAGATATTAACGCTCGCCGAAAGTGAAAAAAACGACCACCCCGGACCTGTCGTTTTGGCCGAGGTCCCGACCCCGAGCGAGCGACACCAAACCCACCATTTGGGGTGTGAGCCGCCTCCGGGGTGGCCCACGCTCACTGGACAAAGCAATCCCGTTGCTGGATTTCATCCTGGAGCTGATATATGAACGCTCGCCGAAAGTGAAAAAAACGACCACCCCGGACCTGTCGTTTTGGCCGAGATCCCGACCCCGAGCGAGCGAGTCCAAACACATGATTTGGGGTCCGGGGTGGCCCACGCTCACTGGACAAAGCAGTCCCGTTGCTGGATTTCATCCTGGAGCTGAGATATGAACGCTCGCCGAAAGTGAAAAAAACGACCACCCCGGACCTGTCGTTTTGGCCGAGATCCCGATCCCGAGCGAGCGAGACCAAACCCACCATTTGGGGTGTGAGCCGCCTCCGGGTTGGCCCACGCTCACTGTACAAAGCAATCCCGTTGCTGGATTTCATCCTGGAGCTGAGATATTAAAGCTCGCCGAAAGTGAAAAAAACGACCACCCCGGACCTGTCGTTTTGGCCGAGATCCCGACCCCGAGCGAGCGAGTCCAAACACATGATTTGGGGTACGGGGTGGCCCACGCTCACTGGAAATAGCAATCCCATTGCTGGATTTCATCCTGGAGCTGAGATATGAACGCTCGCCGAAAGTGAAAAAAACGACCACCCCGGACCTGTCGTTTTGGCCGAGATCCCGACCCCGAGCGAGCGAGTCCAAACACATGATTTGGGGTACGGGGTGGCCCACGCTCACTGGAAAAAGCAATCCCGTTGCTGGATTTCATCCTGGAGCTGAGATATTAAAGCTCGCCGAAAGTGAAAAAAACGACCACCCCGGACCTGTCGTTTTGGCCGAGATCCCGACCCCGAGCGAGCGAGTCCAAACACATGATTTGGGGTACGGGGTGGCCCACGCTCACGGGAAAAAACAATCCCAGCGCTGGGTGTGGTCCCCGAGCCGAGATATTAACGCTCGCCGAAAGTGAAAAAAACGACCACCCCGGACCTGTCGTTTTGGCCGAGGTCCCGACCCCGAGCGAGCGACACCAAACCCACCATTTGGGGTGTGAGCCGCCTCCGGGGTGGCCCACGCTCACTGGACAAAGCAGTCCCGTTGCTGGATTTCATCCTGGAGCTGAGATATGAACGCTCGCCGAAAGTGAAAAAAACGACCACCCCGGACCTGTCGTTTTGGCCGAGATCCCGATCCCGAGCGAGCGAGACCAAACCCACCATTTGGGGTGTGAGCCGCCTCCGGGGTGGCCCACGCTCACTGGACAAAGCAATCCCGTTGCTGGATTTCATCCTGGAGCTGAGATATTAAAGCTCGCCGAAAGTGAAAAAAAACGACCACCCCGGACCTGTCGTTTTGGCCGAGATCCCGACCCCGAGCGAGCGAGTCCAAACACATGATTTGGGGTACGGGGTGGCCCACGCTCACTGGAAATAGCAATCCCATTGCTGGATTTCATCCTGGAGCTGAGATATTAACGCTCGCCGAAAGTGAAAAAAACGACCACCCCGGACCTGTCGTTTTGGCCGAGATCCCGACCCCGAGCGAGCGAGTCCAAACACATGATTTGGGGTACGGGGTGGCCCACGCTCACGGGAAAAAACAATCCCAGCGCTGGGTGTGGTCCCCGAGCCGAGATATTAACGCTCGCCGAAAGTGAAAAAAAACGACCACCCCGGACCTGTCGTTTTGGCCGAGGTCCCGACCCCGAGCGAGCGACACCAAACCCACCATTTGGGGTGTGAGCCGCCTCCGGGGTGGCCCACGCTCACTGGACAAAGCAATCCCGTTGCTGGATTTCATCCTGGAGCTGATATATGAACGCTCGCCGAAAGTGAAAAAAACGACCACCCCGGACCTGTCGTTTTGGCCGAGATCCCGACCCCGAGCGAGCGAGTCCAAACACATGATTTGGGGTCCGGGGTGGCCCACGCTCACTGGACAAAGCAGTCCCGTTGCTGGATTTCATCCTGGAGCTGAGATATGAACGCTCGCCGAAAGTGAAAAAAACGACCACCCCGGACCTGTCGTTTTGGCCGAGATCCCGACCCCGAGCGAGCGAGTCCAAACACATGATTTGGGGTACGGGGTGGCCCACGCTCACTGGAAAAAGCAATCCCATTGCTGGATTTCATCCTGGAGCTGAGATATTAAAGCTCGCCGAAAGTGAAAAAAACGACCACCCCGGACCTGTCGTTTTGGCCGAGATCCCGACCCCGAGCGAGCGAGTCCAAACACATGATTTGGGGTACGGGGTGGCCCACGCTCACGGGAAAAAACAATCCCAGCGCTGGGTGTGGTCCCCGAGCCGAGATATTAACGCTCGCCGAAAGTGAAAAAAACGACCACCCCGGACCTGTCGTTTTGGCCGAGGTCCCGACCCCGAGCGAGCGACACCAAACACATGATTTGGGGTCCAGGGTGGCCCACGCTCACTGGACAAAGCAGTCCCGTTGCTGGATTTCATCCTGGAGCTGAGATATGAACGCTCGCCGAAAGTGAAAAAAACGACCACCCCGGACCTGTCGTTTTGGCCGAGATCCCGACCCCGAGCGAGCGAGTCCAAACACATGATTTGGGGTCCGGGGTGGCCCACGCTCACTGGACAAAGCAGTCCCGTTGCTGGATTTCATCCTGGAGCTGAGATATGAACGCTCGCCGAAAGTGAAAAAAACGACCACCCCGGACCTGTCGTTTTGGCCGAGATCCCGACCCCGAGCGAGCGAGTCCAAACACATGATTTGGGGTACGGGGTGGCCCACGCTCACTGGAAATAGCAATCCCATTGCTGGATTTCATCCTGGAGCTGAGATATGAACGCTCGCCGAAAGTGAAAAAAACGACCACCCCGGACCTGTCGTTTTGGCCGAGATCCCGACCCCGAGCGAGCGAGTCCAAACACATGATTTGGGGTACGGGGTGGCCCACGCTCACTGGAAAAAGCAATCCCGTTGCTGGATTTCATCCTGGAGCTGAGATATTAAAGCTCGCCGAAAGTGAAAAAAACGACCACCCCGGACCTGTCGTTTTGGCCGAGATCCCGACCCCGAGCGAGCGAGTCCAAACACATGATTTGGGGTACGGGGTGGCCCACGCTCACGGGAAAAAACAATCCCAGCGCTGGGTGTGGTCCCCGAGCCGAGATATTAACGCTCGCCGAAAGTGAAAAAAACGACCACCCCGGACCTGTCGTTTTGGCCGAGGTCCCGACCCCGAGCGAGCGACACCAAACCCACCATTTGGGGTGTGAGCCGCCTCCGGGGTGGCCCACGCTCACTGGAAAAAGCAATCCCGTTGCTGGATTTCATCCTGGAGCTGAGATATGAACGCTCGCCGAAAGTGAAAAAAACGACCACCCCGGACCTGTCGTTTTGGCCGAGATCCCGACCCCGAGCGAGCGAGTCCAAACACATGATTTGGGGTACGGGGTGGCCCACGCTCACGGGAAAAAACAATCCCAGCGCTGGGTGTGGTCCCCGAGCCGAGATATTAACGCTCGCCGAAAGTGAAAAAAACGACCACCCCGGACCTGTCGTTTTGGCCGAGGTCCCGACCCCGAGCGAGCGACACCAAACCCACCATTTGGGGTGTGAGCCGCCTCCGGGGTGGCCCACGCTCACTGGACAAAGCAATCCCGTTGCTGGATTTCATCCTGGAGCTGATATATGAACGCTCGCCGAAAGTGAAAAAAACGACCACCCCGGACCTGTCGTTTTGGCCGAGATCCCGACCCCGAGCGAGCGAGTCCAAACACATGATTTGGGGTCCGGGGTGGCCCACGCTCACTGGACAAAGCAGTCCCGTTGCTGGATTTCATCCTGGAGCTGAGATATGAACGCTCGCCGAAAGTGAAAAAAACGACCACCCCGGACCTGTCGTTTTGGCCGAGATCCCGACCCCGAGCGAGCGAGTCCAAACACATGATTTGGGGTACGGGGTGGCCCACGCTCACTGGAAAAAGCAATCCCATTGCTGGATTTCATCCTGGAGCTGAGATATTAAAGCTCGCCGAAAGTGAAAAAAACGACCACCCCGGACCTGTCGTTTTGGCCGAGATCCCGACCCCGAGCGAGCGAGTCCAAACACATGATTTGGGGTACGGGGTGGCCCACGCTCACGGGAAAAAACAATCCCAGCGCTGGGTGTGGTCCCCGAGCCGAGATATTAACGCTCGCCGAAAGTGAAAAAAACGACCACCCCGGACCTGTCGTTTTGGCCGAGGTCCCGACCCCGAGCGAGCGACACCAAACCCACGATTTGGGGTGAGAGCCACCTCCGGGGTGGCCCACGCTCACTGGACAAAGCAATCCCGTTGCTGGATTTCATCCTGGAGCTGAGATATGAACGCTCGCCGAAAGTGAAAAAAACGACCACCCCGGACCTGTCGTTTTGGCCGAGATCCCGACCCCGAGCGAGCGAGTCCAAACACATGATTTGGGGTCCGGGGTGGCCCACGCTCACTGGACAAAGCAGTCCCGTTGCTGGATTTCATCCTGGAGCTGAGATATGAACGCTCGCCGAAAGTGAAAAAAACGACCACCCCGGACCTGTCGTTTTGGCCGAGATCCCGACCCCGAGCGAGCGAGTCCAAACACATGATTTGGGGTACGGGGTGGCCCACGCTCACGGGAAAAAACAATCCCAGCGCTGGGTGTGGTCCCCGAGCCGAGATATTAACGCTCGCCGAAAGTGAAAAAAACGACCACCCCGGACCTGTCGTTTTGGCCGAGGTCCCGACCCCGAGCGAGCGACA
Organism: Karalla daura; assembly: GCA_029224185.1. Taxonomy (NCBI): domain Eukaryota; kingdom Metazoa; phylum Chordata; class Actinopteri; order Chaetodontiformes; family Leiognathidae; genus Karalla; species Karalla daura. The sequence continues at coordinate 123,785 of JANZKI010000059.1, read as the reverse complement.
CCAAACCCACCATTTGGGGTGTGAGCCGCCTCCGGGGTGGCCCACGCTCACTGGACAAAGCAATCCCGTTGCTGGATTTCATCCTGGAGCTGATATATGAACGCTCGCCGAAAGTGAAAAAAACGACCACCCCGGACCTGTCGTTTTGGCCGAGATCCCGATCCCGAGCGAGCGAGACCAAACCCACCATTTGGGGTGTGAGCCGCCTCCGGGTTTGCCCACGCTCACTGTACAAAGCAATCCCGTTGCTGGATTTCATCCTGGAGCTGAGATATTAAAGCTCGCCGAAAGTGAAAAAAACGACCACCCCGGACCTGTCGTTTTGGCCGAGATCCCGACCCCGAGCGAGCGAGTCCAAACACATGATTTGGGGTACGGGGTGGCCCACGCTCACTGGAAATAGCAATCCCATTGCTGGATTTCATCCTGGAGCTGAGATATGAACGCTCGCCGAAAGTGAAAAAAACGACCACCCCGGACCTGTCGTTTTGGCCGAGATCCCGACCCCGAGCGAGCGAGTCCAAACACATGATTTGGGGTCCGGGGTGGCCCACGCTCACTGGACAAAGCAGTCCCGTTGCTGGATTTCATCCTGGAGCTGAGATATGAACGCTCGCCGAAAGTGAAAAAAACGACCACCCCGGACCTGTCGTTTTGGCCGAGATCCCGATCCCGAGCGAGCGAGACCAAACCCACCATTTGGGGTGTGAGCCGCCTCCGGGTTTGCCCACGCTCACTGTACAAAGCAATCCCGTTGCTGGATTTCATCCTGGAGCTGAGATATTAAAGCTCGCCGAAAGTGAAAAAAACGACCACCCCGGACCTGTCGTTTTGGCCGAGATCCCGACCCCGAGCGAGCGAGTCCAAACACATGATTTGGGGTACGGGGTGGCCCACGCTCACTGGAAATAGCAATCCCATTGCTGGATTTCATCCTGGAGCTGAGATATGAACGCTCGCCGAAAGTGAAAAAAACGACCACCCCGGACCTGTCGTTTTGGCCGAGATCCCGACCCCGAGCGAGCGAGTCCAAACACATGATTTGGGGTACGGGGTGGCCCACGCTCACGGGAAAAAAACAATCCCAGCGCTGGGTGTGGTCCCCGAGCCGAGATATTAACGCTCGCCGAAAGTGAAAAAAAACGACCACCCCGGACCTGTCGTTTTGGCCGAGGTCCCGACCCCGAGCGAGCGACACCAAACCCACGATTTGGGGTGAGAGCCACCTCCGGGGTGGCCCACGCTCACTGGACAAAGCAATCCCGTTGCTGGATTTCATCCTGGAGCTGAGATATGAACGCTCGCCGAAAGTGAAAAAAACGACCACCCCGGACCTGTCGTTTTGGCCGAGATCCCGACCCCGAGCGAGCGAGTCCAAACACATGATTTGGGGTCCGGGGTGGCCCACGCTCACTGGACAAAGCAGTCCCGTTGCTGGATTTCATCCTGGAGCTGAGATATGAACGCTCGCCGAAAGTGAAAAAAACGACCACCCCGGACCTGTCGTTTTGGCCGAGATCCCGACCCCGAGCGAGCGAGTCCAAACACATGATTTGGGGTACGGGGTGGCCCACGCTCACGGGAAAAAACAATCCCAGCGCTGGGTGTGGTCCCCGAGCCGAGATATTAAAGCTCGCCGAAAGTGAAAAAAACGACCACCCCGGACCTGTCGTTTTGGCCGAGGTCCCGACCCCGAGCGAGCGACACCAAACCCACCATTTGGGGTGTGAGCCGCCTCCGGGGTGGCCCACGCTCACTGGACAAAGCAATCCCGTTGCTGGATTTCATCCTGGAGCTGATATATGAACGCTCGCCGAAAGTGAAAAAAACGACCACCCCGGACCTGTCGTTTTGGCCGAGATCCCGATCCCGAGCGAGCGAGACCAAACCCACCATTTGGGGTGTGAGCCGCCTCCGGGTTTGCCCACGCTCACTGTACAAAGCAATCCCGTTGCTGGATTTCATCCTGGAGCTGAGATATTAAAGCTCGCCGAAAGTGAAAAAAACGACCACCCCGGACCTGTCGTTTTGGCCGAGATCCCGACCCCGAGCGAGCGAGTCCAAACACATGATTTGGGGTACGGGGTGGCCCACGCTCACTGGAAATAGCAATCCCATTGCTGGATTTCATCCTGGAGCTGAGATATGAACGCTCGCCGAAAGTGAAAAAAACGACCACCCCGGACCTGTCGTTTTGGCCGAGATCCCGACCCCGAGCGAGCGAGTCCAAACACATGATTTGGGGTCCGGGGTGGCCCACGCTCACTGGACAAAGCAGTCCCGTTGCTGGATTTCATCCTGGAGCTGAGATATGAACGCTCGCCGAAAGTGAAAAAAACGACCACCCCGGACCTGTCGTTTTGGCCGAGATCCCGATCCCGAGCGAGCGAGACCAAACCCACCATTTGGGGTGTGAGCCGCCTCCGGGTTTGCCCACGCTCACTGTACAAAGCAATCCCGTTGCTGGATTTCATCCTGGAGCTGAGATATTAAAGCTCGCCGAAAGTGAAAAAAACGACCACCCCGGACCTGTCGTTTTGGCCGAGATCCCGACCCCGAGCGAGCGAGTCCAAACACATGATTTGGGGTACGGGGTGGCCCACGCTCACTGGAAATAGCAATCCCATTGCTGGATTTCATCCTGGAGCTGAGATATGAACGCTCGCCGAAAGTGAAAAAAACGACCACCCCGGACCTGTCGTTTTGGCCGAGATCCCGACCCCGAGCGAGCGAGTCCAAACACATGATTTGGGGTACGGGGTGGCCCACGCTCACTGGAAAAAGCAATCCCGTTGCTGGATTTCATCCTGGAGCTGAGATATTAAAGCTCGCCGAAAGTGAAAAAAACGACCACCCCGGACCTGTCGTTTTGGCCGAGATCCCGACCCCGAGCGAGCGAGTCCAAACACATGATTTGGGGTACGGGGTGGCCCACGCTCACGGGAAAAAACAATCCCAGCGCTGGGTGTGGTCCCCGAGCCGAGATATTAACGCTCGCCGAAAGTGAAAAAAACGACCACCCCGGACCTGTCGTTTTGGCCGAGGTCCCGACCCCGAGCGAGCGACACCAAACCCACCATTTGGGGTGTGAGCCGCCTCCGGGGTGGCCCACGCTCACTGGACAAAGCAATCCCGTTGCTGGATTTCATCCTGGAGCTGATATATGAACGCTCGCCGAAAGTGAAAAAAACGACCACCCCGGACCTGTCGTTTTGGCCGAGATCCCGACCCCGAGCGAGCGAGTCCAAACACATGATTTGGGGTCCGGGGTGGCCCACGCTCACTGGACAAAGCAGTCCCGTTGCTGGATTTCATCCTGGAGCTGAGATATGAACGCTCGCCGAAAGTGAAAAAAACGACCACCCCGGACCTGTCGTTTTGGCCGAGATCCCGATCCCGAGCGAGCGAGACCAAACCCACCATTTGGGGTGTGAGCCGCCTCCGGGTTTGCCCACGCTCACTGTACAAAGCAATCCCGTTGCTGGATTTCATCCTGGAGCTGAGATATTAAAGCTCGCCGAAAGTGAAAAAAACGACCACCCCGGACCTGTCGTTTTGGCCGAGATCCCGACCCCGAGCGAGCGAGTCCAAACACATGATTTGGGGTACGGGGTGGCCCACGCTCACTGGAAATAGCAATCCCATTGCTGGATTTCATCCTGGAGCTGAGATATGAACGCTCGCCGAAAGTGAAAAAAACGACCACCCCGGACCTGTCGTTTTGGCCGAGATCCCGACCCCGAGCGAGCGAGTCCAAACACATGATTTGGGGTACGGGGTGGCCCACGCTCACTGGAAAAAGCAATCCCGTTGCTGGATTTCATCCTGGAGCTGAGATATTAAAGCTCGCCGAAAGTGAAAAAAACGACCACCCCGGACCTGTCGTTTTGGCCGAGATCCCGACCCCGAGCGAGCGAGTCCAAACACATGATTTGGGGTACGGGGTGGCCCACGCTCACGGGAAAAAACAATCCCAGCGCTGGGTGTGGTCCCCGAGCCGAGATATTAACGCTCGCCGAAAGTGAAAAAAACGACCACCCCGGACCTGTCGTTTTGGCCGAGGTCCCGACCCCGAGCGAGCGACACCAAACCCACGATTTGGGGTGAGAGCCACCTCCGGGGTGGCCCACGCTCACTGGACAAAGCAATCCCGTTGCTGGATTTCATCCTGGAGCTGAGATATGAACGCTCGCCGAAAGTGAAAAAAACGACCACCCCGGACCTGTCGTTTTGGCCGAGATCCCGACCCCGAGCGAGCGAGTCCAAACACATGATTTGGGGTCCGGGGTGGCCCACGCTCACTGGACAAAGCAGTCCCGTTGCTGGATTTCATCCTGGAGCTGAGATATGAACGCTCGCCGAAAGTGAAAAAAACGACCACCCCGGACCTGTCGTTTTGGCCGAGATCCCGACCCCGAGCGAGCGAGTCCAAACACATGATTTGGGGTACGGGGTGGCCCACGCTCACGGGAAAAAACAATCCCAGCGCTGGGTGTGGTCCCCGAGCCGAGATATTAACGCTCGCCGAAAGTGAAAAAAACGACCACCCCGGACCTGTCGTTTTGGCCGAGGTCCCGACCCCGAGCGAGCGACACCAAACCCACCATTTGGGGTGTGAGCCGCCTCCGGGGTGGCCCACGCTCACTGGACAAAGCAATCCCGTTGCTGGATTTCATCCTGGAGCTGATATATGAACGCTCGCCGAAAGTGAAAAAAACGACCACCCCGGACCTGTCGTTTTGGCCGAGATCCCGACCCCGAGCGAGCGAGTCCAAACACATGATTTGGGGTCCGGGGTGGCCCACGCTCACTGGACAAAGCAGTCCCGTTGCTGGATTTCATCCTGGAGCTGAGATATGAACGCTCGCCGAAAGTGAAAAAAACGACCACCCCGGACCTGTCGTTTTGGCCGAGATCCCGATCCCGAGCGAGCGAGACCAAACCCACCATTTGGGGTGTGAGCCGCCTCCGGGTTGGCCCACGCTCACTGTACAAAGCAATCCCGTTGCTGGATTTCATCCTGGAGCTGAGATATTAAAGCTCGCCGAAAGTGAAAAAAAACGACCACCCCGGACCTGTCGTTTTGGCCGAGATCCCGACCCCGAGCGAGCGAGTCCAAACACATGATTTGGGGTACGGGGTGGCCCACGCTCACTGGAAATAGCAATCCCATTGCTGGATTTCATCCTGGAGCTGAGATATGAACGCTCGCCGAAAGTGAAAAAAACGACCACCCCGGACCTGTCGTTTTGGCCGAGATCCCGACCCCGAGCGAGCGAGTCCAAACACATGATTTGGGGTACGGGGTGGCCCACGCTCACTGGAAAAAGCAATCCCGTTGCTGGATTTCATCCTGGAGCTGAGATATTAAAGCTCGCCGAAAGTGAAAAAAACGACCACCCCGGACCTGTCGTTTTGGCCGAGATCCCGACCCCGAGCGAGCGAGTCCAAACACATGATTTGGGGTACGGGGTGGCCCACGCTCACGGGAAAAAACAATCCCAGCGCTGGGTGTGGTCCCCGAGCCGAGATATTAACGCTCGCCGAAAGTGAAAAAAACGACCACCCCGGACCTGTCGTTTTGGCCGAGGTCCCGACCCCGAGCGAGCGACACCAAACCCACCATTTGGGGTGTGAGCCGCCTCCGGGGTGGCCCACGCTCACTGGACAAAGCAGTCCCGTTGCTGGATTTCATCCTGGAGCTGAGATATGAACGCTCGCCGAAAGTGAAAAAAACGACCACCCCGGACCTGTCGTTTTGGCCGAGATCCCGATCCCGAGCGAGCGAGACCAAACCCACCATTTGGGGTGTGAGCCGCCTCCGGGGTGGCCCACGCTCACTGGACAAAGCAATCCCGTTGCTGGATTTCATCCTGGAGCTGAGATATTAAAGCTCGCCGAAAGTGAAAAAAACGACCATCCCGGACCTGTCGTTTTGGCCGAGATCCCGACCCCGAGCGAGCGAGTCCAAACACATGATTTGGGGTACGGGGTGGCCCACGCTCACTGGAAATAGCAATCCCATTGCTGGATTTCATCCTGGAGCTGAGATATGAACGCTCGCCGAAAGTGAAAAAAACGACCACCCCGGACCTGTCGTTTTGGCCGAGATCCCGACCCCGAGCGAGCGAGACCAAACCCACCATTTGGGGTGTGAGCCGCCTCCGCGGTGGCCCACGCTCACTGGACAAAGCAATCCCGTTGCTGGATTTCATCCTGGAGCTGAGATATTAAAGCTCGCCGAAAGTGAAAAAAACGACCACCCCGGACCTGTCGTTTTGGCCGAGATCCCGACCCCGAGCGAGCGAGTCCAAACACATGATTTGGGGTACGGGGTGGCCCACGCTCACTGGAAATAGCAATCCCATTGCTGGATTTCATCCTGGAGCTGAGATATGAACGCTCGCCGAAAGTGAAAAAAACGACCACCCCGGACCTGTCGTTTTGGCCGAGATCCCGACCCCGAGCGAGCGAGTCCAAACACATGATTTGGGGTACGGGATGGCCCACGCTCACGGGAAAAAACAATCCCAGCGCTGGGTGTGGTCCCCGAGCCGAGATATTAACGCTCGCCGAAAGTGAAAAAAACGACCACCCCGGACCTGTCGTTTTGGCCGAGGTCCCGACCCCGAGCGAGCGACACCAAACCCACCATTTGGGGTGTGAGCCGCCTCCGGGGTGGCCCACGCTCACTGGACAAAGCAATCCCGTTGCTGGATTTCATCCTGGAGCTGATATATGAACGCTCGCCGAAAGTGAAAAAAACGACCACCCCGGACCTGTCGTTTTGGCCGAGATCCCGACCCCGAGCGAGCGAGTCCAAACACATGATTTGGGGTCCGGGGTGGCCCACGCTCACTGGACAAAGCAGTCCCGTTGCTGGATTTCATCCTGGAGCTGAGATATGAACGCTCGCCGAAAGTGAAAAAAACGACCACCCCGGACCTGTCGTTTTGGCCGAGATCCCGACCCCGAGCGAGCGAGTCCAAACACATGATTTGGGGTACGGGGTGGCCCACGCTCACTGGAAAAAGCAATCCCATTGCTGGATTTCATCCTGGAGCTGAGATATTAAAGCTCGCCGAAAGTGAAAAAAACGACCACCCCGGACCTGTCGTTTTGGCCGAGATCCCGACCCCGAGCGAGCGAGTCCAAACACATGATTTGGGGTACGGGGTGGCCCACGCTCACGGGAAAAAACAATCCCAGCGCTGGGTGTGGTCCCCGAGCCGAGATATTAACGCTCGCCGAAAGTGAAAAAAACGACCACCCCGGACCTGTCGTTTTGGCCGAGGTCCCGACCCCGAGCGAGCGACACCAAACCCACGATTTGGGGTGAGAGCCACCTCCGGGGTGGCCCACGCTCACTGGACAAAGCAATCCCGTTGCTGGATTTCATCCTGGAGCTGAGATATGAACGCTCGCCGAAAGTGAAAAAAACGACCACCCCGGACCTGTCGTTTTGGCCGAGATCCCGACCCCGAGCGAGCGAGTCCAAACACATGATTTGGGGTCCGGGGTGGCCCATGCTCACTGGACAAAGCAGTCCCGTTGCTGGATTTCATCCTGGAGCTGAGATATGAACGCTCGCCGAAAGTGAAAAAAACGACCACCCCGGACCTGTCGTTTTGGCCGAGATCCCGACCCCGAGCGAGCGAGTCCAAACACATGATTTGGGGTACGGGGTGGCCCACGCTCACGGGAAAAAACAATCCCAGCGCTGGGTGTGGTCCCCGAGCCGAGATATTAACGCTCGCCGAAAGTGAAAAAAACGACCACCCCGGACCTGTCGTTTTGGCCGAGGTCCCGACCCCGAGCGAGCGACACCAAACCCACCATTTGGGGTGTGAGCCGCCTCCGGGGTGGCCCACGCTCACTGGACAAAGCAATCCCGTTGCTGGATTTCATCCTGGAGCTGATATATGAACGCTCGCCGAAAGTGAAAAAAAACGACCACCCCGGACCTGTCGTTTTGGCCGAGATCCCGACCCCGAGCGAGCGAGTCCAAACACATGATTTGGGGTCCGGGGTGGCCCACGCTCACTGGACAAAGCAGTCCCGTTGCTGGATTTCATCCTGGAGCTGAGATATGAACGCTCGCCGAAAGTGAAAAAAACGACCACCCCGGACCTGTCGTTTTGGCCGAGATCCCGATCCCGAGCGAGCGAGACCAAACCCACCATTTGGGGTGTGAGCCGCCTCCGGGTTTGCCCACGCTCACTGTACAAAGCAATCCCGTTGCTGGATTTCATCCTGGAGCTGAGATATTAAAGCTCGCCGAAAGTGAAAAAAACGACCACCCCGGACCTGTCGTTTTGGCCGAGATCCCGACCCCGAGCGAGCGAGTCCAAACACATGATTTGGGGTACGGGGTGGCCCACGCTCACTGGAAATAGCAATCCCATTGCTGGATTTCATCCTGGAGCTGAGATATGAACGCTCGCCGAAAGTGAAAAAAACGACCACCCCGGACCTGTCGTTTTGGCCGAGATCCCGACCCCGAGCGAGCGAGTCCAAACACATGATTTGGGGTACGGGGTGGCCCACGCTCACTGGAAAAAGCAATCCCGTTGCTGGATTTCATCCTGGAGCTGAGATATTAAAGCTCGCCGAAAGTGAAAAAAACGACCACCCCGGACCTGTCGTTTTGGCCGAGATCCCGACCCCGAGCGAGCGAGTCCAAACACATGATTTGGGGTACGGGGTGGCCCACGCTCACGGGAAAAAACAATCCCAGCGCTGGGTGTGGTCCCCGAGCCGAGATATTAACGCTCGCCGAAAGTGAAAAAAACGACCACCCCGGACCTGTCGTTTTGGCCGAGGTCCCGACCCCGAGCGAGCGACACCAAACCCACGATTTGGGGTGAGAGCCACCTCCGGGGTGGCCCACGCTCACTGGACAAAGCAATCCCGTTGCTGGATTTCATCCTGGAGCTGAGATATGAACGCTCGCCGAAAGTGAAAAAAACGACCACCCCGGACCTGTCGTTTTGGCCGAGATCCCGACCCCGAGCGAGCGAGTCCAAACACATGATTTGGGGTACGGGGTGGCCCACGCTCACGGGAAAAAACAATCCCAGCGCTGGGTGTGGTCCCCGAGCCGAGATATTAACGCTCGCCGAAAGTGAAAAAAACGACCACCCCGGACCTGTCGTTTTGGCCGAGGTCCCGACCCCGAGCGAGCGACACCAAACCCACCATTTGGGGTGTGAGCCGCCTCCGGGGTGGCCCACGCTCACTGGACAAAGCAATCCCGTTGCTGGATTTCATCCTGGAGCTGATATATGAACGCTCGCCGAAAGTGAAAAAAACGACCACCCCGGACCTGTCGTTTTGGCCGAGATCCCGACCCCGAGCGAGCGAGTCCAAACACATGATTTGGGGTCCGGGGTGGCCCACGCTCACTGGACAAAGCAGTCCCGTTGCTGGATTTCATCCTGGAGCTGAGATATGAACGCTCGCCGAAAGTGAAAAAAACGACCACCCCGGACCTGTCGTTTTGGCCGAGATCCCGATCCCGAGCGAGCGAGACCAAACCCACCATTTGGGGTGTGAGCCGCCTCCGGGTTTGCCCACGCTCACTGTACAAAGCAATCCCGTTGCTGGATTTCATCCTGGAGCTGAGATATTAAAGCTCGCCGAAAGTGAAAAAAACGACCACCCCGGACCTGTCGTTTTGGCCGAGATCCCGACCCCGAGCGAGCGAGTCCAAACACATGATTTGGGGTACGGGGTGGCCCACGCTCACTGGAAATAGCAATCCCATTGCTGGATTTCATCCTGGAGCTGAGATATGAACGCTCGCCGAAAGTGAAAAAAACGACCACCCCGGACCTGTCGTTTTGGCCGAGATCCCGACCCCGAGCGAGCGAGTCCAAACACATGATTTGGGGTACGGGGTGGCCCACGCTCACTGGAAAAAGCAATCCCGTTGCTGGATTTCATCCTGGAGCTGAGATATTAAAGCTCGCCGAAAGTGAAAAAAACGACCACCCCGGACCTGTCGTTTTGGCCGAGATCCCGACCCCGAGCGAGCGAGTCCAAACACATGATTTGGGGTACGGGGTGGCCCACGCTCACGGGAAAAAACAATCCCAGCGCTGGGTGTGGTCCCCGAGCCGAGATATTAACGCTCGCCGAAAGTGAAAAAAACGACCACCCCGGACCTGTCGTTTTGGCCGAGGTCCCGACCCCGAGCGAGCGACACCAAACCCACGATTTGGGGTGAGAGCCACCTCCGGGGTGGCCCACGCTCACTGGACAAAGCAATCCCGTTGCTGGATTTCATCCTGGAGCTGAGATATGAACGCTCGCCGAAAGTGAAAAAAACGACCACCCCGGACCTGTCGTTTTGGCCGAGATCCCGACCCCGAGCGAGCGAGTCCAAACACATGATTTGGGGTCCGGGGTGGCCCACGCTCACTGGACAAAGCAGTCCCGTTGCTGGATTTCATCCTGGAGCTGAGATATGAACGCTCGCCGAAAGTGAAAAAAAACGACCACCCCGGACCTGTCGTTTTGGCCGAGATCCCGACCCCGAGCGAGCGAGTCCAAACACATGATTTGGGGTACGGGGTGGCCCACGCTCACGGGAAAAAACAATCCCAGCGCTGGGTGTGGTCCCCGAGCCGAGATATTAACGCTCGCCGAAAGTGAAAAAAACGACCACCCCGGACCTGTCGTTTTGGCCGAGGTCCCGACCCCGAGCGAGCGACACCAAACCCACCATTTGGGGTGTGAGCCGCCTCCGGGGTGGCCCACGCTCACTGGACAAAGCAATCCCGTTGCTGGATTTCATCCTGGAGCTGATATATGAACGCTCGCCGAAAGTGAAAAAAACGACCACCCCGGACCTGTCGTTTTGGCCGAGATCCCGACCCCGAGCGAGCGAGTCCAAACACATGATTTGGGGTCCGGGGTGGCCCACGCTCACTGGACAAAGCAGTCCCGTTGCTGGATTTCATCCTGGAGCTGAGATATGAACGCTCGCCGAAAGTGAAAAAAACGACCACCCCGGACCTGTCGTTTTGGCCGAGATCCCGATCCCGAGCGAGCGAGACCAAACCCACCATTTGGGGTGTGAGCCGCCTCCGGGTTGGCCCACGCTCACTGTACAAAGCAATCCCGTTGCTGGATTTCATCCTGGAGCTGAGATATTAAAGCTCGCCGAAAGTGAAAAAAACGACCACCCCGGACCTGTCGTTTTGGCCGAGATCCCGACCCCGAGCGAGCGAGTCCAAACACATGATTTGGGGTACGGGGTGGCCCACGCTCACTGGAAATAGCAATCCCATTGCTGGATTTCATCCTGGAGCTGAGATATGAACGCTCGCCGAAAGTGAAAAAAACGACCACCCCGGACCTGTCGTTTTGGCCGAGATCCCGACCCCGAGCGAGCGAGTCCAAACACATGATTTGGGGTACGGGGTGGCCCACGCTCACTGGAAAAAGCAATCCCGTTGCTGGATTTCATCCTGGAGCTGAGATATTAAAGCTCGCCGAAAGTGAAAAAAACGACCACCCCGGACCTGTCGTTTTGGCCGAGATCCCGACCCCGAGCGAGCGAGTCCAAACACATGATTTGGGGTACGGGGTGGCCCACGCTCACGGGAAAAAACAATCCCAGCGCTGGGTGTGGTCCCCGAGCCGAGATATTAACGCTCGCCGAAAGTGAAAAAAACGACCACCCCGGACCTGTCGTTTTGGCCGAGGTCCCGACCCCGAGCGAGCGACACCAAACCCACCATTTGGGGTGTGAGCCGCCTCCGGGGTGGCCCACGCTCACTGGACAAAGCAGTCCCGTTGCTGGATTTCATCCTGGAGCTGAGATATGAACGCTCGCCGAAAGTGAAAAAAACGACCACCCCGGACCTGTCGTTTTGGCCGAGATCCCGATCCCGAGCGAGCGAGACCAAACCCACCATTTGGGGTGTGAGCCGCCTCCGGGGTGGCCCACGCTCACTGGACAAAGCAATCCCGTTGCTGGATTTCATCCTGGAGCTGAGATATTAAAGCTCGCCGAAAGTGAAAAAAACGACCACCCCGGACCTGTCGTTTTGGCCGAGATCCCGACCCCGAGCGAGCGAGTCCAAACACATGATTTGGGGTACGGGGTGGCCCACGCTCACGGGAAAAAACAATCCCAGCGCTGGGTGTGGTCCCCGAGCCGAGATATTAACGCTCGCCGAAAGTGAAAAAAACGACCACCCCGGACCTGTCGTTTTGGCCGAGGTCCCGACCCCGAGCGAGCGACACCAAACCCACGATTTGGGGTGAGAGCCACCTCCGGGGTGGCCCACGCTCACTGGACAAAGCAATCCCGTTGCTGGATTTCATCCTGGAGCTGAGATATGAACGCTCGCCGAAAGTGAAAAAAACGACCACCCCGGACCTGTCGTTTTGGCCGAGATCCCGACCCCGAGCGAGCGAGTCCAAACACATGATTTGGGGTACGGGGTGGCCCACGCTCACGGGAAAAAACAATCCCAGCGCTGGGTGTGGTCCCCGAGCCGAGATATTAACGCTCGCCGAAAGTGAAAAAAACGACCACCCCGGACCTGTCGTTTTGGCCGAGGTCCCGACCCCGAGCGAGCGACACCAAACCCACCATTTGGGGTGTGAGCCGCCTCCGGGGTGGCCCACGCTCACTGGACAAAGCAATCCCGTTGCTGGATTTCATCCTGGAGCTGATATATGAACGCTCGCCGAAAGTGAAAAAAACGACCACCCCGGACCTGTCGTTTTGGCCGAGATCCCGACCCCGAGCGAGCGAGTCCAAACACATGATTTGGGGTCCGGGGTGGCCCACGCTCACTGGACAAAGCAGTCCCGTTGCTGGATTTCATCCTGGAGCTGAGATATGAACGCTCGCCGAAAGTGAAAAAAACGACCACCCCGGACCTGTCGTTTTGGCCGAGATCCCGATCCCGAGCGAGCGAGACCAAACCCACCATTTGGGGTGTGAGCCGCCTCCGGGTTTGCCCACGCTCACTGTACAAAGCAATCCCGTTGCTGGATTTCATCCTGGAGCTGAGATATTAAAGCTCGCCGAAAGTGAAAAAAACGACCACCCCGGACCTGTCGTTTTGGCCGAGATCCCGACCCCGAGCGAGCGAGTCCAAACACATGATTTGGGGTACGGGGTGGCCCACGCTCACTGGAAATAGCAATCCCATTGCTGGATTTCATCCTGGAGCTGAGATATGAACGCTCGCCGAAAGTGAAAAAAACGACCACCCCGGACCTGTCGTTTTGGCCGAGGTCCCGACCCCGAGCGAGCGACACCAAACCCACGATTTGGGGTGAGAGCCACCTCCGGGGTGGCCCACGCTCACTGGACAAAGCAATCCCGTTGCTGGATTTCATCCTGGAGCTGAGATATGAACGCTCGCCGAAAGTGAAAAAAACGACCACCCCGGACCTGTCGTTTTGGCCGAGATCCCGACCCCGAGCGAGCGAGTCCAAACACATGATTTGGGGTCCGGGGTGGCCCACGCTCACTGGACAAAGCAATCCCGTTGCTGGATTTCATCCTGGAGCTGAGATATGAACGCTCGCCGAAAGTGAAAAAAACGACCACCCCGGACCTGTCGTTTTGGCCGAGATCCCGACCCCGAGCGAGCGAGTCCAAACACATGATTTGGGGTACGGGGTGGCCCACGCTCACGGGAAAAAACAATCCCAGCGCTGGGTGTGGTCCCCGAGCCGAGATATTAACGCTCGCCGAAAGTGAAAAAAACGACCACCCCGGACCTGTCGTTTTGGCCGAGGTCCCGACCCCGAGCGAGCGACACCAAACCCACCATTTGGGGTGTGAGCCGCCTCCGGGGTGGCCCACGCTCACTGGACAAAGCAATCCCGTTGCTGGATTTCATCCTGGAGCTGATATATGAACGCTCGCCGAAAGTGAAAAAAACGACCACCCCGGACCTGTCGTTTTGGCCGAGATCCCGACCCCGAGCGAGCGAGTCCAAACACATGATTTGGGGTCCGGGGTGGCCCACGCTCACTGGACAAAGCAGTCCCGTTGCTGGATTTCATCCTGGAGCTGAGATATGAACGCTCGCCGAAAGTGAAAAAAACGACCACCCCGGACCTGTCGTTTTGGCCGAGATCCCGATCCCGAGCGAGCGAGACCAAACCCACCATTTGGGGTGTGAGCCGCCTCCGGGTTGGCCCACGCTCACTGTACAAAGCAATCCCGTTGCTGGATTTCATCCTGGAGCTGAGATATTAAAGCTCGCCGAAAGTGAAAAAAACGACCACCCCGGACCTGTCGTTTTGGCCGAGATCCCGATCCCGAGCGAGCGAGACCAAACCCACCATTTGGGGTGTGAGCCGCCTCCGGGTTTGCCCACGCTCACTGTACAAAGCAATCCCGTTGCTGGATTTCATCCTGGAGCTGAGATATTAAAGCTCGCCGAAAGTGAAAAAAACGACCACCCCGGACCTGTCGTTTTGGCCGAGATCCCGACCCCGAGCGAGCGAGTCCAAACACATGATTTGGGGTACGGGGTGGCCCACGCTCACTGGAAATAGCAATCCCATTGCTGGATTTCATCCTGGAGCTGAGATATGAACGCTCGCCGAAAGTGAAAAAAACGACCACCCCGGACCTGTCGTTTTGGCCGAGATCCCGACCCCGAGCGAGCGAGTCCAAACACATGATTTGGGGTACGGGGTGGCCCACGCTCACTGGAAAAAGCAATCCCGTTGCTGGATTTCATCCTGGAGCTGAGATATTAAAGCTCGCCGAAAGTGAAAAAAACGACCACCCCGGACCTGTCGTTTTGGCCGAGATCCCGACCCCGAGCGAGCGAGTCCAAACACATGATTTGGGGTACGGGGTGGCCCACGCTCACGGGAAAAAACAATCCCAGCGCTGGGTGTGGTCCCCGAGCCGAGATATTAACGCTCGCCGAAAGTGAAAAAAACGACCACCCCGGACCTGTCGTTTTGGCCGAGGTCCCGACCCCGAGCGAGCGACACCAAACCCACGATTTGGGGTGAGAGCCACCTCCGGGGTGGCCCACGCTCACTGGACAAAGCAATCCCGTTGCTGGATTTCATCCTGGAGCTGAGATATGAACGCTCGCCGAAAGTGAAAAAAACGACCACCCCGGACCTGTCGTTTTGGCCGAGATCCCGACCCCGAGCGAGCGAGTCCAAACACATGATTTGGGGTCCGGGGTGGCCCACGCTCACTGGACAAAGCAGTCCCGTTGCTGGATTTCATCCTGGAGCTGAGATATGAACGCTCGCCGAAAGTGAAAAAAACGACCACCCCGGACCTGTCGTTTTGGCCGAGATCCCGACCCCGAGCGAGCGAGTCCAAACACATGATTTGGGGTACGGGGTGGCCCACGCTCACGGGAAAAAACAATCCCAGCGCTGGGTGTGGTCCCCGAGCCGAGATATTAACGCTCGCCGAAAGTGAAAAAAACGACCACCCCGGACCTGTCGTTTTGGCCGAGGTCCCGACCCCGAGCGAGCGACACCAAACCCACCATTTGGGGTGTGAGCCGCCTCCGGGGTGGCCCACGCTCACTGGACAAAGCAATCCCGTTGCTGGATTTCATCCTGGAGCTGATATATGAACGCTCGCCGAAAGTGAAAAAAACGACCACCCCGGACCTGTCGTTTTGGCCGAGATCCCGACCCCGAGCGAGCGAGTCCAAACACATGATTTGGGGTCCGGGGTGGCCCACGCTCACTGGACAAAGCAGTCCCGTTGCTGGATTTCATCCTGGAGCTGAGATATGAACGCTCGCCGAAAGTGAAAAAAACGACCACCCCGGACCTGTCGTTTTGGCCGAGATCCCGATCCCGAGCGAGCGAGACCAAACCCACCATTTGGGGTGTGAGCCGCCTCCGGGTTGGCCCACGCTCACTGTACAAAGCAATCCCGTTGCTGGATTTCATCCTGGAGCTGAGATATTAAAGCTCGCCGAAAGTGAAAAAAACGACCACCCCGGACCTGTCGTTTTGGCCGAGATCCCGACCCCGAGCGAGCGAGTCCAAACACATGATTTGGGGTACGGGGTGGCCCACGCTCACTGGAAAAAGCAATCCCGTTGCTGGATTTCATCCTGGAGCTGAGATATTAAAGCTCGCCGAAAGTGAAAAAAACGACCACCCCGGACCTGTCGTTTTGGCCGAGATCCCGACCCCGAGCGAGCGAGTCCAAACACATGATTTGGGGTACGGGGTGGCCCACGCTCACGGGAAAAAACAATCCCAGCGCTGGGTGTGGTCCCCGAGCCGAGATATTAACGCTCGCCGAAAGTGAAAAAAACGACCACCCCGGACCTGTCGTTTTGGCCGAGGTCCCGACCCCGAGCGAGCGACACCAAACCCACCATTTGGGGTGTGAGCCGCCTCCGGGGTGGCCCACGCTCACTGGACAAAGCAGTCCCGTTGCTGGATTTCATCCTGGAGCTGAGATATGAACGCTCGCCGAAAGTGAAAAAAACGACCACCCCGGACCTGTCGTTTTGGCCGAGATCCCGATCCCGAGCGAGCGAGACCAAACCCACCATTTGGGGTGTGAGCCGCCTCCGGGGTGGCCCACGCTCACTGGACAAAGCAATCCCGTTGCTGGATTTCATCCTGGAGCTGAGATATTAAAGCTCGCCGAAAGTGAAAAAAACGACCATCCCGGACCTGTCGTTTTGGCCGAGATCCCGACCCCGAGCGAGCGAGTCCAAACACATGATTTGGGGTACGGGGTGGCCCACGCTCACTGGAAATAGCAATCCCATTGCTGGATTTCATCCTGGAGCTGAGATATGAACGCTCGCCGAAAGTGAAAAAAACGACCACCCCGGACCTGTCGTTTTGGCCGAGATCCCGACCCCGAGCGAGCGAGACCAAACCCACCATTTGGGGTGTGAGCCGCCTCCGCGGTGGCCCACGCTCACTGGACAAAGCAATCCCGTTGCTGGATTTCATCCTGGAGCTGAGATATTAAAGCTCGCCGAAAGTGAAAAAAACGACCACCCCGGACCTGTCGTTTTGGCCGAGATCCCGACCCCGAGCGAGCGAGTCCAAACACATGATTTGGGGTACGGGGTGGCCCACGCTCACTGGAAATAGCAATCCCATTGCTGGATTTCATCCTGGAGCTGAGATATGAACGCTCGCCGAAAGTGAAAAAAACGACCACCCCGGACCTGTCGTTTTGGCCGAGATCCCGACCCCGAGCGAGCGAGTCCAAACACATGATTTGGGGTACGGGGTGGCCCACGCTCACTGGAAAAAGCAATCCCGTTGCTGGATTTCATCCTGGAGCTGAGATATTAAAGCTCGCCGAAAGTGAAAAAAACGACCACCCCGGACCTGTCGTTTTGGCCGAGATCCCGACCCCGAGCGAGCGAGTCCAAACACATGATTTGGGGTACGGGGTGGCCCACGCTCACGGGAAAAAACAATCCCAGCGCTGGGTGTGGTCCCCGAGCCGAGATATTAACGCTCGCCGAAAGTGAAAAAAACGACCACCCCGGACCTGTCGTTTTGGCCGAGGTCCCGACCCCGAGCGAGCGACACCAAACCCACCATTTGGGGTGTGAGCCGCCTCCGGGGTGGCCCACGCTCACTGGACAAAGCAGTCCCGTTGCTGGATTTCATCCTGGAGCTGAGATATGAACGCTCGCCGAAAGTGAAAAAAACGACCACCCCGGACCTGTCGTTTTGGCCGAGATCCCGATCCCGAGCGAGCGAGTCCAAACACATGATTTGGGGTACGGGGTGGCCCACGCTCACTGGAAATAGCAATCCCATTGCTGGATTTCATCCTGGAGCTGAGATATGAACGCTCGCCGAAAGTGAAAAAAACGACCACCCCGGACCTGTCGTTTTGGCCGAGATCCCGACCCCGAGCGAGCGAGACCAAACCCACCATTTGGGGTGTGAGCCGCCTCCGCGGTGGCCCACGCTCACTGGACAAAGCAATCCCGTTGCTGGATTTCATCCTGGAGCTGAGATATTAAAGCTCGCCGAAAGTGAAAAAAACGACCACCCCGGACCTGTCGTTTTGGCCGAGATCCCGACCCCGAGCGAGCGAGTCCAAACACATGATTTGGGGTACGGGGTGGCCCACGCTCACTGGAAATAGCAATCCCATGGCTGGATTTCATCCTGGAGCTGAGATATGAACGCTCGCCGAAAGTGAAAAAAACGACCACCCCGGACCTGTCGTTTTGGCCGAGATCCCGACCCCGAGCGAGCGAGTCCAAACACATGATTTGGGGTACGGGGTGGCCCACGCTCACTGGAAAAAACAATCCCAGCGCTGGGTGTGGTCCCCGAGCCGAGATATTAACGCTCGCCGAAAGTGAAAAAAACGACCACCCCGGACCTGTCGTTTTGGCCGAGGTCCCGACCCCGAGCGAGCGACACCAAACCCACCATTTGGGGTGTGAGCCGCCTCCGGGGTGGCCCACGCTCACTGGACAAAGCAATCCCGTTGCTGGATTTCATCCTGGAGCTGAGATATGAACGCTCGCCGAAAGTGAAAAAAACGACCACCCCGGACCTGTCGTTTTGGCCGAGATCCCGACCCCGAGCGAGCGAGTCCAAACACATGATTTGGGGTACGGGGTGGCCCACGCTCACTGGAAATAGCAATCCCATCGCTGGATTTCATCCTGGAGCTGAGATATGAACGCTCGCCGAAAGTGAAAAAAACGACCACCCCGGACCTGTCGTTTTGGCCGAGATCCCGACCCCGAGCGAGCGAGTCCATACACATGATTTGGGGTACGGGGTGGCCCACGCTCACTGGAAAAAGCAATCTCGTTGCTGGATTTCATCCTGGAGCTGAGATATTAAAGCTCGCCGAAAGTGAAAAAAACGACCACCCCGGACCTGTCGTTTTGGCCGAGATCCCGACCCCGAGCGAGCGGGTCCAAACACATGATTTGGGGTACGGGGTGGCCCACGCTCACGGGAAAAAACAATCCCAGCGCTGGGTGTGGTCCCCGAGCCGAGATATTAACGCTCGCCGAAAGTGAAAAAAACGACCACCCCGGACCTGTCGTTTTGGCCGAGGTCGCGACCCCGAGCGAGCGACACCAAACCCACCATTTGGGGTGTGAGCCGCCTCCGGGGTGGCCCACGCTCACTGGACAAAGCAATCCCGTTGCTGGATTTCATCCTGGAGCTGAGATATTAAAGCTCGCCGAAAGTGAAAAAAACGACCACCCCGGACCTGTCGTTTTGGCCGAGATCCCGACCCCGAGCGAGCGAGTCCAAACACATGATTTGGGGTACGGGGTGGCCCACGCTCACTGGAAATAGCAATCCCATGGCTGGATTTCATCCTGGAGCTGAGATATGAACGCTCGCCGAAAGTGAAAAAAACGACCACCCCGGACCTGTCGTTTTGGCCGAGATCCCGACCCCGAGCGAGCGAGTCCAAACACATGATTTGGGGTACGGGGTGGCCCACGCTCACTGGAAAAAACAATCCCAGCGCTGGGTGTGGTCCCCGAGCCGAGATATTAACGCTCGCCGAAAGTGAAAAAAACGACCACCCCGGACCTGTCGTTTTGGCCGAGGTCCCGACCCCGAGCGAGCGACACCAAACCCACCATTTGGGGTGTGAGCCGCCTCCGGGGTGGCCCACGCTCACTGGACAAAGCAATCCCGTTGCTGGATTTCATCCTGGAGCTGAGATATGAACGCTCGCCGAAAGTGAAAAAAACGACCACCCCGGACCTGTCGTTTTGGCCGAGATCCCGACCCCGAGCGAGCGAGTCCAAACACATGATTTGGGGTACGGGGTGGCCCACGCTCACTGGAAATAGCAATCCCATCGCTGGATTTCATCCTGGAGCTGAGATATGAACGCTCGCCGAAAGTGAAAAAAACGACCACCCCGGACCTGTCGTTTTGGCCGAGATCCCGACCCCGAGCGAGCGAGTCCATACACATGATTTGGGGTACGGGGTGGCCCACGCTCACTGGAAAAAGCAATCTCGTTGCTGGATTTCATCCTGGAGCTGAGATATTAAAGCTCGCCGAAAGTGAAAAAAACGACCACCCCGGACCTGTCGTTTTGGCCGAGATCCCGACCCCGAGCGAGCGGGTCCAAACACATGATTTGGGGTACGGGGTGGCCCACGCTCACGGGAAAAAACAATCCCAGCGCTGGGTGTGGTCCCCGAGCCGAGATATTAACGCTCGCCGAAAGTGAAAAAAACGACCACCCCGGACCTGTCGTTTTGGCCGAGGTCGCGACCCCGAGCGAGCGACACCAAACCCACCATTTGGGGTGTGAGCCGCCTCCGGGGTGGCCCACGCTCACTGGACAAAGCAATCCCGTTGCTGGATTTCATCCTGGAGCTGAGATATGAACGCTCGCCGAAAGTGAAAAAAACGACCACCCCGGACCTGTCGTTTTGGCCGAGATCCCGACCCCGAGCGAGCGAGTCCAAACACATGATTTGGGGTACGGGGTGGCCCACGCTCACGGGAAAAAACAATCCCAGCGCTGGGTGTGGTCCCCGAGCCGAGATATTAACGCTCGCCGAAAGTGAAAAAAACGACCACCCCGGACCTGTCGTTTTGGCCGAGGTCGCGACCCCGAGCGAGCGACACCAAACCCACCATTTGGGGTGTGAGCCGCCTCCGGGGTGGCCCACGCTCACTGGACAAAGCAATCCCGTTGCTGGATTTCATCCTGGAGCTGAGATATTAAAGCTCGCCGAAAGTGAAAAAAACGACCACCCCGGACCTGTCGTTTTGGCCGAGATCCCGACCCCGAGCGAGCGAGTCCAAACACATGATTTGGGGTACGGGGTGGCCCACGCTCACTGGAAATAGCAATCCCATGGCTGGATTTCATCCTGGAGCTGAGATATGAACGCTCGCCGAAAGTGAAAAAAACGACCACCCCGGACCTGTCGTTTTGGCCGAGATCCCGACCCCGAGCGAGCGAGTCCAAACACATGATTTGGGGTACGGGGTGGCCCACGCTCACTGGAAAAAACAATCCCAGCGCTGGGTGTGGTCCCCGAGCCGAGATATTAACGCTCGCCGAAAGTGAAAAAAACGACCACCCCGGACCTGTCGTTTTGGCCGAGGTCCCGACCCCGAGCGAGCGACACCAAACCCACCATTTGGGGTGTGAGCCGCCTCCGGGGTGGCCCACGCTCACTGGACAAAGCAATCCCGTTGCTGGATTTCATCCTGGAGCTGAGATATGAACGCTCGCCGAAAGTGAAAAAAACGACCACCCCGGACCTGTCGTTTTGGCCGAGATCCCGACCCCGAGCGAGCGAGTCCAAACACATGATTTGGGGTACGGGGTGGCCCACGCTCACTGGAAATAGCAATCCCATCGCTGGATTTCATCCTGGAGCTGAGATATGAACGCTCGCCGAAAGTGAAAAAAACGACCACCCCGGACCTGTCGTTTTGGCCGAGATCCCGACCCCGAGCGAGCGAGTCCATACACATGATTTGGGGTACGGGGTGGCCCACGCTCACTGGAAAAAGCAATCTCGTTGCTGGATTTCATCCTGGAGCTGAGATATTAAAGCTCGCCGAAAGTGAAAAAAACGACCACCCCGGACCTGTCGTTTTGGCCGAGATCCCGACCCCGAGCGAGCGGGTCCAAACACATGATTTGGGGTACGGGGTGGCCCACGCTCACGGGAAAAAACAATCCCAGCGCTGGGTGTGGTCCCCGAGCCGAGATATTAACGCTCGCCGAAAGTGAAAAAAACGACCACCCCGGACCTGTCGTTTTGGCCGAGGTCGCGACCCCGAGCGAGCGACACCAAACCCACCATTTGGGGTGTGAGCCGCCTCCGGGGTGGCCCACGCTCACTGGACAAAGCAATCCCGTTGCTGGATTTCATCCTGGAGCTGAGATATGAACGCTCGCCGAAAGTGAAAAAAACGACCACCCCGGACCTGTCGTTTTGGCCGAGATCCCGACCCCGAGCGAGCGAGTCCAAACACATGATTTGGGGTCCGGGGTGGCCCACGCTCACTGGACAAAGCAGTCCCGTTGCTGGATTTCATCCTGGAGCTGAGATATGAACGCTCGCCGAAAGTGAAAAAAACGACCACCCCGGACCTGTCGTTTTGGCCGAGATCCCGACCCCGAGCGAGCGAGACCAAACCCACCATTTGGGGTGTGAGCCGCCTCCGCGGTGGCCCACGCTCACTGGACAAAGCAATCCCGTTGCTGGATTTCATCCTGGAGCTGAGATATTAAAGCTCGCCGAAAGTGAAAAAAACGACCACCCCGGACCTGTCGTTTTGGCCGAGATCCCGACCCCGAGCGAGCGAGTCCAAACACATGATTTGGGGTACGGGGTGGCCCACGCTCACTGGAAATAGCAATCCCATTGCTGGATTTCATCCTGGAGCTGAGATATGAACGCTCGCCGAAAGTGAAAAAAACGACCACCCCGGACCTGTCGTTTTGGCCGAGATCCCGACCCCGAGCGAGCGAGTCCAAACACATGATTTGGGGTACGGGGTGGCCCACGCTCACTGGAAAAAACAATCCCAGCGCTGGGTGTGGTCCCCGAGCCGAGATATTAACGCTCGCCGAAAGTGAAAAAAACGACCACCCCGGACCTGTCGTTTTGGCCGAGGTCCCGACCCCGAGCGAGCGACACCAAACCCACCATTTGGGGTGTGAGCCGCCTCCGGGGTGGCCCACGCTCACTGGACAAAGCAATCCCGTTGCTGGATTTCATCCTGGAGCTGAGATATGAACGCTCGCCGAAAGTGAAAAAAACGACCACCCCGGACCTGTCGTTTTGGCCGAGATCCCGACCCCGAGCGAGCGAGTCCAAACACATGATTTGGGGTCCGGGGTGGCCCACGCTCACTGGACAAAGCAGTCCCGTTGCTGGATTTCATCCTGGAGCTGAGATATGAACGCTCGCCGAAAGTGAAAAAAACGACCACCCCGGACCTGTCGTTTTGGCCGAGATCCCGACCCCGAGCGAGCGAGTCCAAACACATGATTTGGGGTACGGGGTGGCCCACGCTCACTGAAAAAAGCAATCCCGTTGCTGGATTTCATCCTGGAGCTGAGATATGAACGCTCGCCGAAAGTGAAAAAAACGACCACCCCGGACCTGTCGTTTTGGCCGAGATCCCGACCCCGAGCGAGCGAGTCCAAACACATGATTTGGGGTACGGGGTGGCCCACGCTCACGGGAAAAAACAATCCCAGCGCTGGGTGTGGTCCCCGAGCCGAGATATTAACGCTCGCCGAAAGTGAAAAAAACGACCACCCCGGACCTGTCGTTTTGGCCGAGATCCCGATCCCGAGCGAGCGAGACCAAACCCACCATTTGGGGTGTGAGCCGCCTCCGGGGTGGCCCACGCTCACTGGACAAAGCAATCCCGTTGCTGGATTTCATCCTGGAGCTGAGATATTAAAGCTCGCCGAAAGTGAAAAAAACGACCACCCCGGACCTGTCGTTTTGGCCGAGATCCCGACCCCGAGCGAGCGAGTCCAAACACATGATTTGGGGTCCGGGGTGGCCCACGCTCACTGGAAATAGCAATCCCATTGCTGGATTTCATCCTGGAGCTGAGATATGAACGCTCGCCGAAAGTGAAAAAAACGACCACCCCGGACCTGTCGTTTTGGCCGAGATCCCGACCCCGAGCGAGCGAGACCAAACCCACCATTTGGGGTGTGAGCCGCCTCCGCGGTGGCCCACGCTCACTGGACAAAGCAATCCCGTTGCTGGATTTCATCCTGGAGCTGAGATATTAAAGCTCGCCGAAAGTGAAAAAAACGACCACCCCGGACCTGTCGTTTTGGCCGAGATCCCGACCCCGAGCGAGCGAGTCCAAACACATGATTTGGGGTACGGGGTGGCCCACACTCACTGGAAATAGCAATCCCATTGCTGGATTTCATCCTGGAGCTGAGATATGAACACTCGCCGAAAGTGAAAAAAACGACCACCCCGGACCTGTCGTTTTGGCCGAGATCCCGACCCCGAGCGAGCGAGTCCAAACACATGATTTGGGGTACGGGGTGGCCCACGCTCACTGGAAAAATCAATCCCAGCGCTGGGTGTGGTCCCCGAGCCGAGATATTAACGCTCGCCGAAAGTGAAAAAAACGACCACCCCGGACCTGTCGTTTTGGCCGAGGTCCCGACCCCGAGCGAGCGACACCAAACCCACCATTTGGGGTGTGAGCCGCCTCCGGGGTGGCCCACGCTCACTGGACAAAGCAATCCCGTTGCTGGATTTCATCCTGGAGCTGAGATATGAACGCTCGCCGAAAGTGAAAAAAACGACCACCCCGGACCTGTCGTTTTGGCCGAGATCCCGACCCCGAGCGAGCGAGTCCAAACACATGATTTGGGGTACGGGGTGGCCCACGCTCACTGGAAATAGCAATCCCATCGCTGGATTTCATCCTGGAGCTGAGATATGAACGCTCGCCGAAAGTGAAAAAAACGACCACCCCGGACCTGTCGTTTTGGCCGAGATCCCGACCCCGAGCGAGCGAGTCCATACACATGATTTGGGGTACGGGGTGGCCCACGCTCACTGGAAAAAGCAATCTCGTTGCTGGATTTCATCCTGGAGCTGAGATATTAAAGCTCGCCGAAAGTGAAAAAAACGACCACCCCGGACCTGTCGTTTTGGCCGAGATCCCGACCCCGAGCGAGCGGGTCCAAACACATGATTTGGGGTACGGGGTGGCCCACGCTCACGGGAAAAAACAATCCCAGCGCTGGGTGTGGTCCCCGAGCCGAGATATTAACGCTCGCCGAAAGTGAAAAAAACGACCAGCCCGGACCTGTCGTTTTGGCCGAGGTCCCGACCCCGAGCGAGCGACACCAAACCCACCATTTGGGGTGTGAGCCGCCTCCGGGGTGGCCCACGCTCACTGGACAAAGCAATCCCGTTGCTGGATTTCATCCTGGAGCTGAGATATGAACGCTCGCCGAAAGTGAAAAAAACGACCACCCCGGACCTGTCGTTTTGGCCGAGATCCCGACCCCGAGCGAGCGAGTCCAAACACATGATTTGGGGTCCGGGGTGGCCCACGCTCACTGGACAAAGCAGTCCCGTTGCTGGATTTCATCCTGGAGCTGAGATATGAACGCTCGCCGAAAGTGAAAAAAACGACCACCCCGGACCTGTCGTTTTGGCCGAGATCCCGACCCCGAGCGAGCGAGTCCAAACACATGATTTGGGGTACGGGGTGGCCCACGCTCACTGAAAAAAGCAATCCCGTTGCTGGATTTCATCCTGGAGCTGAGATATGAACGCTCGCCGAAAGTGAAAAAAACGACCACCCCGGACCTGTCGTTTTGGCCGAGATCCCGACCCCGAGCGAGCGAGTCCAAACACATGATTTGGGGTACGGGGTGGCCCACGCTCACGGGAAAAAACAATCCCAGCGCTGGGTGTGGTCCCCGAGCCGAGATATTAACGCTCGCCGAAAGTGAAAAAAACGACCACCCCGGACCTGTCGTTTTGGCCGAGATCCCGATCCCGAGCGAGCGAGACCAAACCCACCATTTGGGGTGTGAGCCGCCTCCGGGGTGGCCCACGCTCACTGGACAAAGCAATCCCGTTGCTGGATTTCATCCTGGAGCTGAGATATTAAAGCTCGCCGAAAGTGAAAAAAACGACCACCCCGGACCTGTCGTTTTGGCCGAGATCCCGACCCCGAGCGAGCGAGTCCAAACACATGATTTGGGGTCCGGGGTGGCCCACGCTCACTGGAAATAGCAATCCCATTGCTGGATTTCATCCTGGAGCTGAGATATGAACGCTCGCCGAAAGTGAAAAAAACGACCACCCCGGACCTGTCGTTTTGGCCGAGATCCCGACCCCGAGCGAGCGAGACCAAACCCACCATTTGGGGTGTGAGCCGCCTCCGCGGTGGCCCACGCTCACTGGACAAAGCAATCCCGTTGCTGGATTTCATCCTGGAGCTGAGATATTAAAGCTCGCCGAAAGTGAAAAAAACGACCACCCCGGACCTGTCGTTTTGGCCGAGATCCCGACCCCGAGCGAGCGAGTCCAAACACATGATTTGGGGTACGGGGTGGCCCACACTCACTGGAAATAGCAATCCCATTGCTGGATTTCATCCTGGAGCTGAGATATGAACACTCGCCGAAAGTGAAAAAAACGACCACCCCGGACCTGTCGTTTTGGCCGAGATCCCGACCCCGAGCGAGCGAGTCCAAACACATGATTTGGGGTACGGGGTGGCCCACGCTCACTGGAAAAATCAATCCCAGCGCTGGGTGTGGTCCCCGAGCCGAGATATTAACGCTCGCCGAAAGTGAAAAAAACGACCACCCCGGACCTGTCGTTTTGGCCGAGGTCCCGACCCCGAGCGAGCGACACCAAACCCACCATTTGGGGTGTGAGCCGCCTCCGGGGTGGCCCACGCTCACTGGACAAAGCAATCCCGTTGCTGGATTTCATCCTGGAGCTGAGATATGAACGCTCGCCGAAAGTGAAAAAAACGACCACCCCGGACCTGTCGTTTTGGCCGAGATCCCGACCCCGAGCGAGCGAGTCCAAACACATGATTTGGGGTACGGGGTGGCCCACGCTCACTGGAAATAGCAATCCCATCGCTGGATTTCATCCTGGAGCTGAGATATGAACGCTCGCCGAAAGTGAAAAAAACGACCACCCCGGACCTGTCGTTTTGGCCGAGATCCCGACCCCGAGCGAGCGAGTCCATACACATGATTTGGGGTACGGGGTGGCCCACGCTCACTGGAAAAAGCAATCTCGTTGCTGGATTTCATCCTGGAGCTGAGATATTAAAGCTCGCCGAAAGTGAAAAAAACGACCACCCCGGACCTGTCGTTTTGGCCGAGATCCCGACCCCGAGCGAGCGGGTCCAAACACATGATTTGGGGTACGGGGTGGCCCACGCTCACGGGAAAAAACAATCCCAGCGCTGGGTGTGGTCCCCGAGCCGAGATATTAACGCTCGCCGAAAGTGAAAAAAACGACCAGCCCGGACCTGTCGTTTTGGCCGAGGTCCCGACCCCGAGCGAGCGACACCAAACCCACCATTTGGGGTGTGAGCCGCCTCCGGGGTGGCCCACGCTCACTGGACAAAGCAATCCCGTTGCTGGATTTCATCCTGGAGCTGAGATATGAACGCTCGCCGAAAGTGAAAAAAACGACCACCCCGGACCTGTCGTTTTGGCCGAGATCCCGACCCCGAGCGAGCGAGTCCAAACACATGATTTGGGGTCCGGGGTGGCCCACGCTCACTGGACAAAGCAGTCCCGTTGCTGGATTTCATCCTGGAGCTGAGATATGAACGCTCGCCGAAAGTGAAAAAAACGACCACCCCGGACCTGTCGTTTTGGCCGAGATCCCGACCCCGAGCGAGCGAGTCCAAACACATGATTTGGGGTACGGGGTGGCCCACGCTCACTGAAAAAAGCAATCCCGTTGCTGGATTTCATCCTGGAGCTGAGATATGAACGCTCGCCGAAAGTGAAAAAAACGACCACCCCGGACCTGTCGTTTTGGCCGAGATCCCGACCCCGAGCGAGCGAGTCCAAACACATGATTTGGGGTACGGGGTGGCCCACGCTCACGGGAAAAAACAATCCCAGCGCTGGGTGTGGTCCCCGAGCCGAGATATTAACGCTCGCCGAAAGTGAAAAAAACGACCACCCCGGACCTGTCGTTTTGGCCGAGGTCCCGACCCCGAGCGAGCGACACCAAACCCACCATTTGGGGTGTGAGCCGCCTCCGGGGTGGCCCACGCTCACTGGACAAAGCAATCCCGTTGCTGGATTTCATCCTGGAGCTGAGATATGAACACTCGCCGAAAGTGAAAAAAACGACCACCCCGGACCTGTCGTTTTGGCCGAGATCCCGACCCCGAGCGAGCGAGTCCAAACACATGATTTGGGGTCCGGGGTGGCCCACGCTCACTGGACAAAGCAGTCCCGTTGCTGGATTTCATCCTGGAGCTGAGATATGAACGCTCGCCGAAAGTGAAAAAAACGACCACCCCGGACCTGTCGTTTTGGCCGAGATCCCGACCCCGAGCGAGCGAGTCCAAACACATGATTTGGGGTACGGGGTGGCCCACGCTCACTGGACAAAGCAATCCCGTTGCTGGATTTCATCCTGCAGCTGAGATATTAAAGCTCGCCGAAAGTGAAAAAAACGACCACCCCGGACCTGTCGTTTTGGCCGAGATCCCGACCCCGAGCGAGCGAGTCCAAACACATGATTTGGGGTACGGGGTGGCCCACGCTCACGGGAAAAAACAATCCCAGCGCTGGGTGTGGTCCCCGAGCCGAGATATTAACGCTCGCCGAAAGTGAAAAAAACGACCACCCCGGACCTGTCGTTTTGGCCGAGGTCCCGACCCCGAGCGAGCGACACCAAACCCACCATTTGGGGTGTGAGCCGCCTCCGGGGTGGCCCACGCTCACTGGACAAAGCAATCCCGTTGCTGGATTTCATCCTGGAGCTGATATATGAACGCTCGCCGAAAGTGAAAAAAACGACCACCCCGGACCTGTCGTTTTGGCTGAGATCCCGACCCCGAGCGAGCGAGTCCAAACACATGATTTGGGGTCCGGGGTGGCCCACGCTCACTGGACAAAGCAGTCCCGTTGCTGGATTTCATCCTGGAGCTGAGATATGAACGCTCGCCGAAAGTGAAAAAAACGACCACCCCGGACCTGTCGTTTTGGCCGAGATCCCGACCCCGAGCGAGCGAGTCCAAACACATGATTTGGGGTACGGGGTGGCCCACGCTCACTGGAAAAAGCAATCCCGTTGCTGGATTTCATCCTGGAGCTGAGATATTAAAGCTCGCCGAAAGTGAAAAAAACGACCACCCCGGACCTGTCGTTTTGGCCGAGATCCCGACCCCGAGCGAGCGAGTCCAAACACATGATTTGGGGTACGGGGTGGCCCACGCTCACGGGAAAAAACAATCCCAGCGCTGGGTGTGGTCCCCGAGCCGAGATATTAACGCTCGCCGAAAGTGAAAAAAACGACCACCCCGGACCTGTCGTTTTGGCCGAGGTCCCGACCCCGAGCGAGCGACACCAAACCCACCATTTGGGGTGTGAGCCGCCTCCGGGGTGGCCCACGCTCACTGCACAAAGCAGTCCCGTTGCTGGATTTCATCCTGGAGCTGAGATATGAACGCTCGCCGAAAGTGAAAAAAACGACCACCCCGGACCTGTCGTTTTGGCCGAGATCCCGACCCCGAGAAAGCGAGACCAAACCCACCATTTGGGGTGTGAGCCGCCTCCGGGTTGGCCCACGCCCACTGGACAAAGCAATCCCGTTGCTGGATTTCATCCTGGAGCTGAGATATTAAAGCTCGCCGAAAGTGAAAAAAACGACCACCCCGGACCTGTCGTTTTGGCCGAGATCCCGACCCCGAGCGAGCGAGTCCAAACACATGATTTGGGGTACGGGGTGGCCCACGCTCACTGGAAATAGCAATCCCATTGCTGGATTTCATCCTGGAGCTGAGATATGAACGCTCGCCGAAAGTGAAAAAAACGACCACCCCGGACCTGTCGTTTTGGCCGAGATCCCGACCCCGAGCGAGCGAGTCCAAACACATGATTTGGGGTACGGGGTGGCCCACGCTCACTGGAAAAAGCAATCCCGTTGCTGGATTTCATCCTGGAGCTGAGATATTAAAGCTCGCCGAAAGTGAAAAAAACGACCACCCCGGACCTGTCGTTTTGGCCGAGATCCCGACCCCGAGCGAGCGAGTCCAAACACATGATTTGGGGTACGGGGTGGCCCACGCTCACGGGAAAAAACAATCCCAGCGCTGGGTGTGGTCCCCGAGCCGAGATATTAACGCTCGCCGAAAGTGAAAAAAACGACCACCCCGGACCTGTCGTTTTGGCCGAGGTCCCGACCCCGAGCGAGCGACACCAAACCCACCATTTGGGGTGTGAGCCGCCTCCGGGGTGGCCCACGCTCACTGGACAAAGCAATCCCGTTGCTGGATTTCATCCTGGAGCTGATATATGAACGCTCGCCGAAAGTGAAAAAAACGACCACCCCGGACCTGTCGTTTTGGCCGAGATCCCGACCCCGAGCGAGCGAGTCCAAACACATGATTTGGGGTACGGGGTGGCCCACGCTCACGGGAAAAAACAATCCCAGCGCTGGGTGTGGTCCCCGAGCCGAGATATTAACGCTCGCCGAAAGTGAAAAAAACGACCACCCCGGACCTGTCGTTTTGGCCGAGGTCCCGACCCCGAGCGAGCGACACCAAACCCACCATTTGGGGTGTGAGCCGCCTCCGGGGTGGCCCACGCTCACTGGACAAAGCAATCCCGTTGCTGGATTTCATCCTGGAGCTGAGATATTAAAGCTCGCCGAAAGTGAAAAAAACGACCACCCCGGACCTGTCGTTTTGGCCGAGATCCCGACCCCGAGCGAGCGAGTCCAAACACATGATTTGGGGTACGGGGTGGCCCACGCTCACTGGAAATAGCAATCCCATTGCTGGATTTCATCCTGGAGCTGAGATATGAACGCTCGCCGAAAGTGAAAAAAACGACCACCCCGGACCTGTCGTTTTGGCCGAGATCCCGACCCCGAGCGAGCGAGTCCAAACACATGATTTGGGGTACGGGGTGGCCCACGCTCACGGGAAAAAACAATCCCAGCGCTGGGTGTGGTCCCCGAGCCGAGATATTAACGCTCGCCGAAAGTGAAAAAAACGACCACCCCGGACCTGTCGTTTTGGCCGAGGTCCCGACCCCGAGCGAGCGACACCAAACCCACCATTTGGGGTGTGAGCCGCCTCCGGGGTGGCCCACGCTCACTGGACAAAGCAATCCCGTTGCTGGATTTCATTCTGGAGTTGAGATATTAAAGCTCGCCGAAAGTGAAAAAAACGACCACCCCGGACCTGTCGTTTCGGCCGGGATCCCGACCCCGAGCGAGCGAGTCCAAACACATGATTTGGGGTCCGGGGTGGCCCAAGCTCACTGGACAAAGCAGTCCCGTTGCTGGATTTCATCCTGGAGCTGAGATATGAACGCTCGCCGAAAGTGAAAAAAACGACCACCCCGGACCTGTCGTTTTGGCCGAGATCCCGACCCCGAGCGAGCGAGTCCAAACACATGATTTGGGGTACGGGGTGGCCCACGCTCACGGGAAAAAACAATCCCAGCGCTGGGTGTGGTCCCCGAGCCGAGATATTAACGCTCGCCGAAAGTGAAAAAAACGACCACCCCGGACCTGTCGTTTTGGCCGAGGTCCCGACCCCGAGCGAGCGACACCAAACCCACCATTTGGGGTGTGAGCCGCCTCCGGGGTGGCCCACGCTCACTGGACAAAGCAGTCCCGTTGCTGGATTTCATCCTGGAGCTGAGATATGAACGCTCGCCGAAAGTGAAAAAAACAACCACCCCGGACCTGTCGTTTTGGCCGAGATCCCGATCCCGAGCGAGCGAGACCAAACCCACCATTTGGGGTGTGAGCCGCCTCCGGGTTGGCCCACGCTCACTGGACAAAGCAATCCCGTTGCTGGATTTCATCCTGGAGCTGAGATATTAAAGCTCGCCGAAAGTGAAAAAAACGACCACCCCGGACCTGTCGTTTTGGCCGAGATCCCGACCCCGAGCGAGCGAGTCCAAACACATGATTTGGGGTACGGGGTGGCCCACGCTCACGGGAAAAAACAATCCCAGCGCTGGGTGTGGTCCCCGAGCCGAGATATTAACGCTCGCCGAAAGTGAAAAAAACGACCACCCCGGACCTGTCGTTTTGGCCGAGGTCCCGACCCCGAGCGAGCGACACCAAACCCACCATTTGGGGTGTGAGCTGCCTCCGGGGTGGCCCACGCTCACTGGACAAAGCAGTCCCGTTGCTGGATTTCATCCTGGAGCTGAGATATGAACGCTCGCCGAAAGTGAAAAAAACGACCACCCCGGACCTGTCGTTTTGGCCGAGATCCCGATCCTGAGCGAGCGAGACCAAACCCACCATTTGGGGTGTGAGCCGCCTCCGGGGTGGCCCACGCTCACTGGACAAAGCAATCCCGTTGCTGGATTTCATCCTGGAGCTGAGATATTAAAGCTCGCCGAAAGTGAAAAAAACGACCACCCCGGACCTGTCGTTTTGGCCGAGATCCCGACCCCGAGCGAGCGAGTCCAAACACATGATTTGGGGTACGGGGTGGCCCACGCTCACGGGAAAAAACAATCCCAGCGCTGGGTGTGGTCCCCGAGCCGAGATATTAACGCTCGCCGAAAGTGAAAAAAACGACCACCCCGGACCTGTCGTTTTGGCCGAGGTCCCGACCCCGAGCGAGCGACACCAAACCCACCATTTGGGGTGTGAGCCGCCTCCGGGGTGGCCCACGCTCACTGGACAAAGCAATCCCGTTGCTGGATTTCATCCTGGAGCTGAGATATTAAAGCTCGCCGAAAGTGAAAAAAACGACCACCCCGGACCTGTCGTTTCGGCCGGGATCCCGACCCCGAGCGAGCGAGTCCAAACACATGATTTGGGGTCCGGGGTGGCCCACGCTCACTGGACAAAGCAGTCCCGTTGCTGGATTTCATCCTGGAGCTGAGATATGAACGCTCGCCGAAAGTGAAAAAAACGACCACCCCGGACCTGTCGTTTTGGCCGAGATCCCGACCCCGAGCAAGCGAGTCCAAACACATGATTTGGGGTACGGGGTGGCCCACGCTCACTGGAAAAAGCAATCCCGTTGCTGGATTTCATCCTGGAGCTGAGATATTAAAGCTCGCCGAAAGTGAAAAAAACGACCACCCCGGACCTGACGTTTTGGCCGAGATCCCGACCCCGAGCGAGCGAGTCCAAACACATGATTTGGGGTCCGGGGTGGCCCACGCCCACTGGACAAAGCAGTCCCGTTGCTGGATTTCATCCTGGAGCTGAGATATTAACGCTCGCCGAAAGTGAAAAAAACGACCACCCCGGACCTGTCGTTTTGGCCGAGATCCCGACCCCGAGCGAGCGAGTCCAAACACATGATTTGGGGTACGGGGTGGCCCACGCTCACTGGAAATAGCAATCCCATTGCTGGATTTCATCCTGGAGCTGAGATATGAACGCTCGCCGAAAGTGAAAAAAACGACCACCCCGGACCTGTCGTTTTGGCCGAGATCCCGACCCCGAGCGAGCGAGTCCAAACACATGATTTGGGGTACGGGGTGGCCCACGCTCACTGGAAAAAGCAATCCCGTTGCTGGATTTCATCCTGGAGCTGAGATATTAAAGCTCGCCGAAAGTGAAAAAAACGACCACCCCGGACCTGTCGTTTTGGCCGAGATCCCGACCCCGAGCGAGCGAGTCCAAACACATGATTTGGGGTATGGGGTGGCCCACGCTCACGGGAAAAAGCAATCCCGTTGCTGGATTTCATCCTGGAGCTGAGATATTAAAGCTCGCCGAAAGTGAAAAAAACGACCACCCCGGACCTGTCGTTTTGGCCGAGATCCCGACCCCGAGCGAGCGAGTCCAAACACATGATTTGGGGTACGGGGTGGCCCACGCTCACGGGAAAAAACAATCCCAGCGCTGGGTGTGGTCCCCGAGCCGAGATATTAACGCTCGCCGAAAGTGAAAAAAACGACCACCCCGGACCTGTCGTTTTGGCCGAGGTCCCGACCCCGAGCGAGCGACACCAAACCCACCATTTGGGGTGTGAGCCGCCTCCGGGGTGGCCCACGCTCACTGGACAAAGCAATCCCGTTGCTGGATTTCATCCTGGAGCTGATATATTAAAGCTCGCCGAAAGTGAAAAAAACGACCACCCCGGACCTGTCGTTTTGGCCGAGATCCCGACCCCGAGCGAGCGAGTCCAAACACATGATTTGGGGTACGGGGTGGCCCACGCTCACTGGAAATAGCAATCCCGTTGATGGATTTCATCCTGGAGCTGAGATATTAAAGCTCACCGAAAGTGAAAAAAACGACCACCCCGGACCTGTCGTTTTGGCCGAGATCCCGACCCCGAGCGAGCGAGTCCAAACACATGATTTGGGGTACGGGGTGGCCCACGCTCACTGGAAATAGCAATCCCATTGCTGGATTTCATCCTGGAGCTGAGATATGAACGCTCGCCGAAAGTGAAAAAAACGACCACCCCGGACCTGTCGTTTTGGCCGAGATTCCGACCCCGAGCGAGCGAGTCCAAACACATGATTTGGGGTACGGGGTGGCCCACGCTCACTGGAAAAAGCAATCCCGTTGCTGGATTTCATCCTGGAGCTGAGATATTAAAGCACGTCGAAAGTGAAAAAAACGACCACCCCGGACCTGTCGTTTTGGCCGAGATCCCGACCCCGAGCGAGCGAGTCCAAACACATGATTTGGGGTACGGGGTGGCCCACGCTCACGGGAAAAAACAATCCCAGCGCTGGGTGTGGTCCCCGAGCCGAGATATTAACGCTCGCCGAAAGTGAAAAAAACGACCACCCCGGACCTGTCGTTTTGGCCGAGGTCCCGACCCCGAGCGAGCGACACCAAACCCACCATTTGGGGTGTGAGCCGCCTCCGGGGTGGCCCACGCTCACTGGACAAAGCAATCCCGTTGCTGGATTTCATCCTGGAGCTGATATATGAACGCTCGCCGAAAGTGAAAAAAACGACCACCCCGGACCTGTCGTTTTGGCCGAGATCCCGACCCCGAGCGAGCGAGTCCAAACACATGATTTGGGGTACGGGGTGGCCCACGCTCACGGGAAAAAACAATCCCAGCGCTGGGTGTGGTCCCCGAGCCGAGATATTAACGCTCGCCGAAAGTGAAAAAAACGACCACCCCGGACCTGTCGTTTTGGCCGAGGTCCCGACCCCGAGCGAGCGACACCAAACCCACCATTTGGGGTGTGAGCTGCCTCCGGGGTGGCCCACGCTCACTGGACAAAGCAGTCCCGTTGCTGGATTTCATCCTGGAGCTGAGATATGAACGCTCGCCGAAAGTGAAAAAAACGACCACCCCGGACCTGTCGTTTTGGCCGAGATCCCGATCCCGAGCGAGCGAGACCAAACCCACCATTTGGGGTGTGAGCCGCCTCCGGGGTTGCCCACGCTCACTGGACAAAGCAATCCCGTTGCTGGATTTCATCCTGGAGCTGAGATATTAAAGCTCGCCGAAAGTGAAAAAAACGACCACCCCGGACCTGTCGTTTTGGCCGAGATCCCGACCCCGAGCGAGCGAGTCCAAACACATGATTTGGGGTACGGGGTGGCCCACGCTCACTGGAAATAGCAATCCCATTGCTGGATTTCATCCTGGAGCTGAGATATGAACGCTCGCCGAAAGTGAAAAAAACGACCACCCCGGACCTGTCGTTTTGGCCGAGATCCCGACCCCGAGCGAGCGAGTCCAAACACATGATTTGGGGTACGGGGTGGCCCACGCTCACGGGAAAAAACAATCCCAGCGCTGGGTGTGGTCCCCGAGCCGAGATATTAACGCTCGCCGAAAGTGAAAAAAACGACCACCCCGGACCTGTCGTTTTGGCCGAGGTCCCGACCCCGAGCGAGCGACACCAAACCCACCATTTGGGGTGTGAGCCGCCTCCGGGGTCGCCCACGCTCACTGGACAAAGCAATCCCGTTGCTGGATTTCATCCTGGAGCTGAGATATTAAAGCTCGCCGAAAGTGAAAAAAACGACCACCCCGGACCTGTCGTTTCGGCCGGGATCCCGACCCCGAGCGAGCGAGTCCAAACACATGATTTGGGGTCCGGGGTGGCCCACGCTCACTGGACAAAGCAGTCCCGTTGCTGGATTTCATCCTGGAGCTGAGATATGAACGCTCGCCGAAAGTGAAAAAAACGACCACCCCGGACCTGTCGTTTTGGCCGAGATCCCGACCCCGAGCAAGCGAGTCCAAACACATGATTTGGGGTACGGGGTGGCCCACGCTCACTGGAAAAAGCAATCCCGTTGCTGGATTTCATCCTGGAGCTGAGATATTAAAGCTCGCCGAAAGTGAAAAAAACGACCACCCCGGACCTGACGTTTTGGCCGAGATCCCGACCCCGAGCGAGCGAGTCCAAACACATGATTTGGGGTCCGGGGTGGCCCACGCCCACTGGACAAAGCAGTCCCGTTGCTGGATTTCATCCTGGAGCTGAGATATTAACGCTCGCCGAAAGTGAAAAAAACGACCACCCCGGACCTGTCGTTTTGGCCGAGATCCCGACCCCGAGCGAGCGAGTCCAAACACATGATTTGGGGTACGGGGTGGCCCACGCTCACTGGAAATAGCAATCCCATTGCTGGATTTCATCCTGGAGCTGAGATATGAACGCTCGCCGAAAGTGAAAAAAACGACCACCCCGGACCTGTCGTTTTGGCCGAGATCCCGACCCCGAGCGAGCGAGTCCAAACACATGATTTGGGGTACGGGGTGGCCCACGCTCACTGGAAAAAGCAATCCCGTTGCTGGATTTCATCCTGGAGCTGAGATATTAAAGCTCGCCGAAAGTGAAAAAAACGACCACCCCGGACCTGTCGTTTTGGCCGAGATCCCGACCCCGAGCGAGCGAGTCCAAACACATGATTTGGGGTACGGGGTGGCCCACGCTCACGGGAAAAAGCAATCCCGTTGCTGGATTTCATCCTGGAGCTGAGATATTAAAGCTCGCCGAAAGTGAAAAAAACGACCACCCCGGACCTGTCGTTTTGGCCGAGATCCCGACCCCGAGCGAGCGAGTCCAAACACATGATTTGGGGTACGGGGTGGCCCACGCTCACGGGAAAAAACAATCCCAGCGCTGGGTGTGGTCCCCGAGCCGAGATATTAACGCTCGCCGAAAGTGAAAAAAACGACCACCCCGGACCTGTCGTTTTGGCCGAGGTCCCGACCCCGAGCGAGCGACACCAAACCCACCATTTGGGGTGTGAGCCGCCTCCGGGGTGGCCCACGCTCACTGGACAAAGCAATCCCGTTGCTGGATTTCATCCTGGAGCTGATATATTAAAGCTCGCCGAAAGTGAAAAAAACGACCACCCCGGACCTGTCGTTTTGGCCGAGATCCCGACCCCGAGCGAGCGAGTCCAAACACATGATTTGGGGTACGGGGTGGCCCACGCTCACTGGAAATAGCAATCCCGTTGCTGGATTTCATCCTGGAGCTGAGATATTAAAGCTCGCCGAAAGTGAAAAAAACGACCACCCCGGACCTGTCGTTTTGGCCGAGATCCCGACCCCGAGCGAGCGAGTCCAAACACATGATTTGGGGTACGGGGTGGCCCACGCTCACGGGAAAAAACAATCCCAGCGCTGGGTGTGGTCCCCGAGCCGAGATATTAACGCTCGCCGAAAGTGAAAAAAACGACCACCCCGGACCTGTCGTTTTGGCCGAGGTCCCGACCCCGAGCGAGCGACACCAAACCCACCATTTGGGGTGTGAGCCGCCTCCGGGGTGGCCCACGCTCACTGGACAAAGCAATCCCGTTGCTGGATTTCATCCTGGAGCTGATATATTAAAGCTCGCCGAAAGTGAAAAAAACGACCACCCCGGACCTGTCGTTTTGGCCGAGATCCCGACCCCGAGCGAGCGAGTCCAAACACATGATTTGGGGTACGGGGTGGCCCACGCTCACTGGAAATAGCAATCCCGTTGCTGGATTTCATCCTGGAGCTGAGATATTAAAGCTCGCCGAAAGTGAAAAAAACGACCACCCCGGACCTGTCGTTTTGGCCGAGATCCCGACCCCGAGCGAGCGAGTCCAAACACATGATTTGGGGTACGGGGTGGCCCACGCTCACTGGAAATTGCAATCCCATTGCTGGATTTCATCCTGGAGCTGAGATATGAACGCTCGCCGAAAGTGAAAAAAACGACCACCCCGGACCTGTCGTTTTGGCCGAGATTCCGACCCCGAGCGAGCGAGTCCAAACACATGATTTGGGGTACGGGGTGGCCCACGCTCACTGGAAAAAGCAATCCCGTTGCTGGATTTCATCCTGGAGCTGAGATATTAAAGCTCGCCGAAAGTGAAAAAAACGACCACCCCGGACCTGTCGTTTTGGCCGAGATCCCGACCCCGAGCGAGCGAGTCCAAACACATGATTTGGGGTACGGGGTGGCCCACGCTCACTGGAAATAGCAATCCCATTGCTGGATTTCATCCTGGAGCTGAGATATGAACGCTCGCCGAAAGTGAAAAAAACGACCACCCCGGACCTGTCGTTTTGGCCGAGATTCCGACCCCGAGCGAGCGAGTCCAAACACATGATTTGGGGTACGGGGTGGCCCACGCTCACTGGAAAAAGCAATCCCGTTGCTGGATTTCATCCTGGAGCTGAGATATTAAAGCTCGCCGAAAGTGAAAAAAACGACCACCCCGGACCTGTCGTTTTGGCCGAGATCCCGACCCCGAGCGAGCGAGTCCAAACACATGATTTGGGGTACGGGGTGGCCCACGCTCACTGGAAATAGCAATCCCATTGCTGGATTTCATCCTGGAGCTGAGATATGAACGCTCGCCGAAAGTGAAAAAAACGACCACCCCGGACCTGTCGTTTTGGCCGAGATCCCGACCCCGAGCGAGCGAGTCCAAACACATGATTTGGGGTACGGGGTGGCCCACGCTCACTGGAAAAAGCAATCCCGTTGCTGGATTTCATCCTGGAGCTGAGATATTAAAGCTCGCCGAAAGTGAAAAAAACGACCACCCCGGACCTGTCGTTTTGGCCGAGATCCCGACCCCGAGCGAGCGAGTCCAAACACATGATTTGGGGTACGGGGTGGCCCACGCTCACGGGAAAAAGCAATCCCGTTGCTGGATTTCATCCTGGAGCTGAGATATTAAAGCTCGCCGAAAGTGAAAAAAACGACCACCCCGGACCTGTCGTTTTGGCCGAGATCCCGACCCCGAGCGAGCGAGTCCAAACACATGATTTGGGGTACGGGGTGGCCCACGCTCACGGGAAAAAACAATCCCAGCGCTGGGTGTGGTCCCCGAGCCGAGATATTAACGCTCGCCGAAAGTGAAAAAAACGACCACCCCGGACCTGTCGTTTTGGCCGAGGTCCCGACCCCGAGCGAGCGACACCAAACCCACCATTTGGGGTGTGAGCCGCCTCCGGGGTGGCCCACGCTCACTGGACAAAGCAATCCCGTTG
Organism: Karalla daura; assembly: GCA_029224185.1. Classification (NCBI taxonomy): domain Eukaryota; kingdom Metazoa; phylum Chordata; class Actinopteri; order Chaetodontiformes; family Leiognathidae; genus Karalla; species Karalla daura. The sequence goes on along the minus strand of JANZKI010000059.1, from coordinate 84,671 downwards.
CTGGATTTCATCCTGGAGCTGATATATTAAAGCTCGCCGAAAGTGAAAAAAACGACCACCCCGGACCTGTCGTTTTGGCCGAGATCCCGACCCCGAGCGAGCGAGTCCAAACACATGATTTGGGGTACGGGGTGGCCCACGCTCACTGGAAATAGCAATCCCGTTGCTGGATTTCATCCTGGAGCTGAGATATTAAAGCTCGCCGAAAGTGAAAAAAACGACCACCCCGGACCTGTCGTTTTGGCCGAGATCCCGACCCCGAGCGAGCGAGTCCAAACACATGATTTGGGGTACGGGGTGGCCCACGCTCACTGGAAATTGCAATCCCATTGCTGGATTTCATCCTGGAGCTGAGATATGAACGCTCGCCGAAAGTGAAAAAAACGACCACCCCGGACCTGTCGTTTTGGCCGAGATTCCGACCCCGAGCGAGCGAGTCCAAACACATGATTTGGGGTACGGGGTGGCCCACGCTCACTGGAAAAAGCAATCCCGTTGCTGGATTTCATCCTGGAGCTGAGATATTAAAGCTCGCCGAAAGTGAAAAAAACGACCACCCCGGACCTGTCGTTTTGGCCGAGATCCCGACCCCGAGCGAGCGAGTCCAAACACATGATTTGGGGTACGGGGTGGCCCACGCTCACTGGAAATAGCAATCCCATTGCTGGATTTCATCCTGGAGCTGAGATATGAACGCTCGCCGAAAGTGAAAAAAACGACCACCCCGGACCTGTCGTTTTGGCCGAGATTCCGACCCCGAGCGAGCGAGTCCAAACACATGATTTGGGGTACGGGGTGGCCCACGCTCACTGGAAAAAGCAATCCCGTTGCTGGATTTCATCCTGGAGCTGAGATATTAAAGCTCGCCGAAAGTGAAAAAAACGACCACCCCGGACCTGTCGTTTTGGCCGAGATCCCGACCCCGAGCGAGCGAGTCCAAACACATGATTTGGGGTACGGGGTGGCCCACGCTCACGGGAAAAAACAATCCCAGCGCTGGGTGTGGTCCCCGAGCCGAGATATTAACGCTCGCCGAAAGTGAAAAAAACGACCACCCCGGACCTGTCGTTTTGGCCGAGGTCCCGACCCCGAGCGAGCGACACCAAACCCACCATTTGGGGTGTGAGCCGCCTCCGGGGTGGCCCACGCTCACTGGACAAAGCAGTCCCGTTGCTGGATTTCATCCTGGAGCTGAGATATGAACGCTCGCCGAAAGTGAAAAAAACGACCACCCCGGACCTGTCGTTTTGGCCGAGATTCCGACCCCGAGCGAGCGAGTCCAAACACATGATTTGGGGTACGGGGTGGCCCACGCTCACTGGAAAAAGCAATCCCGTTGCTGGATTTCATCCTGGAGCTGAGATATTAAAGCACGCCGAAAGTGAAAAAAACGACCACCCCGGACCTGTCGTTTTGGCCGAGATCCCGACCCCGAGCGAGCGAGTCCAAACACATGATTTGGGGTACGGGGTGGCCCACGCTCACGGGAAAAAACAATCCCAGCGCTGGGTGTGGTCCCCGAGCCGAGATATTAACGCTCGCCGAAAGTGAAAAAAACGACCACCCCGGACCTGTCGTTTTGGCCGAGGTCCCGACCCCGAGCGAGCGACACCAAACCCACCATTTGGGGTGTGAGCCGCCTCCGGGGTGGCCCACGCTCACTGGACAAAGCAATCCCGTTGCTGGATTTCATCCTGGAGCTGATATATGAACGCTCGCCGAAAGTGAAAAAAACGACCACCCCGGACCTGTCGTTTTGGCCGAGATCCCGACCCCGAGCGAGCGAGTCCAAACACATGATTTGGGGTACGGGGTGGCCCACGCTCACGGGAAAAAACAATCCCAGCGCTGGGTGTGGTCCCCGAGCCGAGATATTAACGCTCGCCGAAAGTGAAAAAAACGACCACCCCGGACCTGTCGTTTTGGCCGAGGTCCCGACCCCGAGGGAGCGACACCAAACCCACCATTTGGGGTGTGAGCTGCCTCCGGGGTGGCCCACGCTCACTGGACAAAGCAGTCCCGTTGCTGGATTTCATCCTGGAGCTGAGATATGAACGCTCGCTGAAAGTGAAAAAAACGACCACCCCGGACCTGTCGTTTTGGCCGAGATCCTGATCCCGAGCGAGCGAGACCAAACCCACCATTTGGGGTGTGAGCCGCCTCCGGGGTTGCCCACGCTCACTGGACAAAGCAATCCCGTTGCTGGATTTCATCCTGGAGCTGAGATATTAAAGCTCGCCGAAAGTGAAAAAAACGACCACCCCGGACCTGTCGTTTTGGCCGAGATCCCGACCCCGAGCGAGCGAGTCCAAACACATGATTTGGGGTACGGGGTGGCCCACGCTCACTGGAAATAGCAATCCCATTGCTGGATTTCATCCTGGAGCTGAGATATGAACGCTCGCCGAAAGTGAAAAAAACGACCACCCCGGACCTGTCGTTTTGGCCGAGATCCCGACCCCGAGCGAGCGAGTCCAAACACATGATTTGGGGTACGGGGTGGCCCACGCTCACGGGAAAAAACAATCCCAGCTCTGGGTGTGGTCCCCGAGCCGAGATATTAACGCTCGCCGAAAGTGAAAAAAACGACCACCCCGGACCTGTCGTTTTGGCCGAGGTCCCGACCCCGAGCGAGCGACACCAAACCCACCATTTGGGGTGTGAGCCGCCTCCGGGGTCGCCCACGCTCACTGGACAAAGCAATCCCGTTGCTGGATTTCATCCTGGAGCTGAGATATTAAAGCTCGCCGAAAGTGAAAAAAACGACCACCCCGGACCTGTCGTTTCGGCCGGGATCCCGACCCCGAGCGAGCGAGTCCAAACACATGATTTGGGGTCCGGGGTGGCCCACGCTCACTGGACAAAGCAGTCCCGTTGCTGGATTTCATCCTGGAGCTGAGATATGAACGCTCGCCGAAAGTGAAAAAAACGACCACCCCGGACCTGTCGTTTTGGCCGAGATCCCGACCCCGAGCAAGCGAGTCCAAACACATGATTTGGGGTACGGGGTGGCCCACGCTCACTGGAAATAGCAATCCCATTGCTGGATTTCATCCTGGAGCTGAGATATGAACGCTCGCCGAAAGTGAAAAAAACGACCACCCCGGACCTGTCGTTTTGGCCGAGATCCCGACCCCGAGCGAGCGAGTCCAAACACATGATTTGGGGTACGAGGTGGCCCACGCTCACTGGAAAAAGCAATCCCGTTGCTGGATTTCATCCTGGAGCTGAGATATTAAAGCTCGCCGAAAGTGAAAAAAACGACCACCCCGGACCTGTCGTTTTGGCCGAGATCCCGACCCCGAGCGAGCGAGTCCAAACACATGATTTGGGGTACGGGGTGGCCCACGCTCACGGGAAAAAGCAATCCCGTTGCTGGATTTCATCCTGGAGCTGAGATATTAAAGCTCGCCGAAAGTGAAAAAAACGACCACCCCGGACCTGTCGTTTTGGCCGAGATCCCGACCCCGAGCGAGCGAGTCCAAACACATGATTTGGGGTACGGGGTGGCCCACACTCACGGGAAAAAACAATCCCAGCGCTGGGTGTGGTCCCCGAGCCGAGATATTAACGCTCGCCGAAAGTGAAAAAAACGACCACCCCGGACCTGTCGTTTTGGCCGAGGTCCCGACCCCGAGCAAGCGACACCAAACCCACCATTTGGGGTGTGAGCCGCCTCCGGGGTGGCCCACGCTCACTGGACAAAGCAATCCCGTTGCTGGATTTCATCCTGGAGCTGATATATTAAAGCTCGCCGAAAGTGAAAAAAACGACCACCCCGGACCTGTCGTTTTGGCCGAGATCCCGACCCCGAGCGAGCGAGTCCAAACACATGATTTGGGGTACGGGGTGGCCCACGCTCACTGGAAATAGCAATCCCGTTGCTGGATTTCATCCTGGAGCTGAGATATTAAAGCTCGCCGAAAGTGAAAAAAACGACCACCCCGGACCTGTCGTTTTGGCCGAGATCCCGACCCCGAGCGAGCGAGTCCAAACACATGATTTGGGGTACGGGGTGGCCCACGCTCACTGGAAATTGCAATCCCATTGCTGGATTTCATCCTGGAGCTGAGATATGAACGCTCGCCGAAAGTGAAAAAAACGACCACCCCGGACCTGTCGTTTTGGCCGAGATTCCGACCCCGAGCGAGCGAGTCCAAACACATGATTTGGGGTACGGGGTGGCCCACGCTCACTGGAAAAAGCAATCCCGTTGCTGGATTTCATCCTGGAGCTGAGATATTAAAGCTCGCCGAAAGTGAAAAAAACGACCACCCCGGACCTGTCGTTTTGGCCGAGATCCCGACCCCGAGCGAGCGAGTCCAAACACATGATTTGGGGTACGGGGTGGCCCACGCTCACTGGAAATAGCAATCCCATTGCTGGATTTCATCCTGGAGCTGAGATATGAACGCTCGCCGAAAGTGAAAAAAACGACCACCCCGGACCTGTCGTTTTGGCCGAGATTCCGACCCCGAGCGAGCGAGTCCAAACACATGATTTGGGGTACGGGGTGGCCCACGCTCACTGGAAAAAGCAATCCCGTTGCTGGATTTCATCCTGGAGCTGAGATATTAAAGCTCGCCGAAAGTGAAAAAAACGACAACCCCGGACCTGTCGTTTTGGCCGAGATCCCGACCCCGAGCGAGCGAGTCCAAACACATGATTTGGGGTACGGGGTGGCCCACGCTCACGGGAAAAAACAATCCCAGCGCTGGGTGTGGTCCCCGAGCCGAGATATTAACGCTCGCCGAAAGTGAAAAAAACGACCACCCCGGACCTGTCGTTTTGGCCGAGGTCCCGACCCCGAGCGAGCGACACCAAACCCACCATTTGGGGTGTGAGCCGCCTCCGGGGTGGCCCACGCTCACTGGACAAAGCAATCCCGTTGCTGGATTTCATCCTGGAGCTGAGATATTAAAGCTCGCCGAAAGTGAAAAAAACGACCACCCCGGACCTGTCGTTTCGGCCGGGATCCCGACCCCGAGCGAGCGAGTCCAAACACATGATTTGGGGTCCGGGGTGGCCCACGCTCACTGGACAAAGCAGTCCCGTTGCTGGATTTCATCCTGGAGCTGAGATATGAACGCTCGCCGAAAGTGAAAAAAACGACCACCCCGGACCTGTCGTTTTGGCCGAGATCCCGACCCCGAGCGAGCGAGTCCAAACACATGATTTGGGGTACGTGGTGGCCCACGCTCACTGGAAAAAGCAATCCCGTTGCTGGATTTCATCCTGGAGCTGAGATATTAAAGCTCGCCGAAAGTGAAAAAAACGACCACCCCGGACCTGTCGTTTTGGCCGAGATCCCGACCCCGAGCGAGCGAGTCCAAACACATGATTTGGGGTACGGGGTGGCCCACGCTCACGGGAAAAAACAATCCCAGCGCTGGGTGTGGTCCCCGAGCCGAGATATTAACGCTCGCCGAAAGTGAAAAAAACGACCACCCCGGACCTGTCGTTTTGGCCGAGGTCCCGACCCCGAGCGAGCGACACCAAACCCACCATTTGGGGTGTGAGCCGCCTCCGGGGTGGCCCACGCTCACTGGACAAAGCAATCCCGTTGCTGGATTTCATCCTGGAGCTGATATATTAAAGCTCGCCGAAAGTGAAAAAAACGACCACCCCGGACCTGTCGTTTTGGCCGAGATCCCGACCCCGAGCGAGCGAGTCCAAACACATGATTTGGGGTACGGGGTGGCCCACGCTCACTGGAAAAAGCAATCCCGTTGCTGGATTTCATCCTGGAGCTGAGATATTAAAGCTCGCCGAAAGTGAAAAAAACGACCACCCCGGACCTGTCGTTTTGGCCGAGATCCCGACCCCGAGCGAGCGAGTCCAAACACATGATTTGGGGTACGGGGTGGCCCACGCTCACTGGAAATAGCAATCCCATTGCTGGATTTCATCCTGGAGCTGAGATATTAAAGCTCGCCGAAAGTGAAAAAAACGACCACCCCGGACCTGTCGTTTTGGCCGAGATTCCGACCCCGAGCGAGCGAGTCCAAACACATGATTTGGGGTACGGGGTGGCCCACGCTCACTGGAAAAAGCAATCCCGTTGCTGGATTTCATCCTGGAGCTGAGATATTAAAGCTCGCCGAAAGTGAAAAAAACGACCACCCCGGACCTGTCGTTTTGGCCGAGATCCCGACCCCGAGCGAGCGAGTCCAAACACATGATTTGGGGTACGGGGTGGCCCACGCTCACTGGACAAAGCAATCCCGTTGCTGGATTTCATCCTGGAGCTGAGATATGAACGCTCGCCGAAAGTGAAAAAACGACCACCCCGGACCTGTCGTTTTTGCCGAGATCCCGACCCCGAGCGAGCGAGTCCAAACACATGATTTGGGGTACGGGGTGGCCCACGCTCACTGGAAAAAGCAATCCCGTTGCTGGATTTCATCCTGGAGCTGAGATATTAAAGCTCGCCGAAAGTGAAAAAAACGACCACCCCGGACCTGTCGTTTTGGCCGAGATCCCGACCCCGAGCGAGCGAGTCCAAACACATGATTTGGGGTACGGGGTGGCCCACGCTCACGGGAAAAAACAATCCCAGCGCTGGGTGTGGTCCCCGAGCCGAGATATTAACGCTCGCCGAAAGTGAAAAAAACGACCACCCCGGACCTGTCGTTTTGGCCGAGGTCCCGACCCCGAGCGAGCGACACCAAACCCACCATTTGGGGTGTGAGCCGCCTCCGGGGTGGCCCACGCTCACTGGACAAAGCAATCCCGTTGCTGGATTTCATCCTGGAGCTGAGATATTAAAGCTCGCCGAAAGTGAAAAAAACGACCACCCCGGACCTGTCGTTTCGGCCGGGATCCCGACCCCGAGCGAGCGAGTCCAAACACATGATTTGGGGTCCGGGGTGGCCCACGCTCACTGGACAAAGCAGTCCCGTTGCTGGATTTCATCCTGGAGCTGAGATATGAACGCTCGCCGAAAGTGAAAAAAACGACCACCCCTGACCTGTCGTTTTGGCCGAGATCCCGACCCCGAGCGAGCGAGTCCAAACACATGATTTGGGGTACGGGGTGGCCCACGCTCACGGGAAAAAGCAATCCCGTTGCTGGATTTCATCCTGGAGCTGAGATATTAAAGCTCGCCGAAAGTGAAAAAAACGACCACCCCGGACCTGTCGTTTTGGCCGAGATCCCGACCCCGAGCGAGCGAGTCCAAACACATGATTTGGGGTACGGGGTGGCCCACGCTCACGGGAAAAAACAATCCCAGCGCTGGGTGTGGTCCCCGAGCCGAGATATTAACGCTCGCCGAAAGTGAAAAAAACGACCACCCCGGACCTGTCGTTTTGGCCGAGGTCCCGACCCCGAGCGAGCGACACCAAACCCACCATTTGGGGTGTGAGCCGCCTCCGGGGTGGCCCACGCTCACTGGACAAAGCAATCCCGTTGCTGGATTTCATCCTGGAGCTGATATATTAAAGCTCGCCGAAAGTGAAAAAAACGACCACCCCGGACCTGTCGTTTTGGCCGAGATCCCGACCCCGAGCGAGCGAGTCCAAACACATGATTTGGGGTACGGGGTGGCCCACGCTCACTGGAAAAAGCAATCCCGTTGCTGGATTTCATCCTGGAGCTGAGATATTAAAGCTCGCCGAAAGTGAAAAAAACGACCACCCCGGACCTGTCGTTTTGGCCGAGATCCCGACCCCGAGCGAGCGAGTCCAAACACATGATTTGGGGTACGGGGTGGCCCACGCTCACTGGAAATAGCAATCCCATTGCTGGATTTCATCCTGGAGCTGAGATATTAAAGCTCGCCGAAAGTGAAAAAAACGACCACCCCGGACCTGTCGTTTTGGCCGAGATTCCGACCCCGAGCGAGCGAGTCCAAACACATGATTTGGGGTACGGGGTGGCCCACGCTCACTGGAAAAAGCAATCCCGTTGCTGGATTTCATCCTGGAGCTGAGATATTAAAGCTCGCCGAAAGTGAAAAAAACGACCACCCCGGACCTGTCGTTTTGGCCGAGATCCCGACCCCGAGCGAGCGAGTCCAAACACATGATTTGGGGTACGGGGTGGCCCACGCTCACTGGACAAAGCAATCCCGTTGCTGGATTTCATCCTGGAGCTGAGATATGAACGCTCGCCGAAAGTGAAAAAACGACCACCCCGGACCTGTCGTTTTTGCCGAGATCCCGACCCCGAGCGAGCGAGTCCAAACACATGATTTGGGGTACGGGATGGCCCACGCTCACGGGAAAAAGCAATCCCAGCGCTGGGTGTGGTCCCCGAGCCGAGATATTAACGCTCGCCGAAAGTGAAAAAAACGACCACCCCGGACCTGTCGTTTTGGCCGAGGTCCCGACCCCGAGCGAGCGAGTCCAAACACATGATTTGGGGTACGGGGTGGCCCACGCTCACTGGAAAAAGCAATCCTGTTGCTGGATTTCATCCTGGAGCTGAGATATTAAAGCTCGCCGAAAGTGAAAAAAACGACCACCCCAGACCTGTCGTTTTGGCCGAGATCCCGACCCCGAGCGAGCGAGTCCAAACACATGATTTGGGGTACGGGGTGGCCCACGCTCACTGGAAATAGCAATCAAATTGCTGGATTTCATCCTGGAGCTGAGATATGAACGCTCGCCGAAAGTGAAAAAAACGACCACCCCGGACCTGTCGTTTTGGCCGAGATCCCGACCCCGAGCGAGCGAGACCAAACCCACCATTTGGGGTGTGAGCCGCCTCCGGGGTGGCCCACGCTCACTGGACAAAGCAATCCCGTTGCTGGATTTCATCCTGGAGCTGAGATATGAACGCTCGCTGAAAGTGAAAAAAACGACCACCCCGGACCTGTCGTTTTGGCCGAGGTCCCGACCCCGAGCGAGCGACACCAAACCCACCATTTGGGGTGTGAGCCGCCTCCGGGGTGGCCCACGCTCACTGGACAAAGCAATCCCGTTGCTGGATTTCATCCTGGAGCTGAGATATTAAAGCTCGCCGAAAGTGAAAAAAACGACCACCCCGGACTTGTCGTTTTGGCCGAGATCCCGACCCCGAGCGAGCGAGTCCAAACACATGATTTGGGGTACGGGGTGGCCCACGCTCACGGGAAAAAACAATCCCAGCGCTGGGTGTGGTCCCCGAGCCGAGATATTAACGCTCGCCGAAAGTGAAAAAAACGACCACCCCGGACCTGTCGTTTTGGCCGAGGTCCCGACCCCGAGCGAGCGACACCAAACCCACCATTTGGGGTGTGAGCCGCCTCCGGGGTGGCCCACGCTCACTGGACAAAGCAATCCCGTTGCTGGATTTCATCCTGGAGCTGATATATTAAAGCTCGCCGAAAGTGAAAAAAGCGACCACCCCGGACCTGTCGTTTTGGCCGAGATCCCGACCCCGAGCGAGCGAGTCCAAACACATGATTTGGGGTACGGGGTGGCCCACGCTCACTGGAAAAAGCAATCCCGTTGCTGGATTTCATCCTGGAGCTGAGATATTAAAGCTCGCCGAAAGTGAAAAAAACGACCACCCCGGACCTGTCGTTTTGGCCGAGATCCCGACCCCGAGCGAGCGAGACCAAACCCACCATTTGGGGTGTGAGCCGCCTCCGGGGTGACCCACGCTCACTGGACAAAGCAATCCCGTTGCTGGATTTCATCCTGGAGCTGAGATATGAACGCTCGCCGAAAGTGAAAAAAACGACCACCCCGGACCTGTCGTTTTGGCCGAGGTCCCGACCCCGAGCGAGCGACACCAAACCCACCATTTGGGGTGTGAGCCGCCTCCGGGGTGGCCCACGCTCACTGGACAAAGCAATCCCGTTGCTGGATTTCATCCTGGAGCTGATATATTAAAGCTCGCCGAAAGTGAAAAAAACGACCACCCCGGACCTGTCGTTTTGGCCGAGATCCCGACCCCGAGCGAGCGAGTCCAAACACATGATTTGGGGTACGGGGTGGCCCACGCTCACTGGAAAAAGCAATCCCGTTGCTGGATTTCATCCTGGAGCTGAGATATTAAAGCTCGCCGAAAGTGAAAAAAACGACCACCCCGGACCTGTCGTTTTGGCCGAGATCCCGACCCCGAGCGAGCGAGTCAAAACACATGATTTGGGGTACGGGGTGGCCCACGCTCACTGGAAATAGCAATCCCATTGCTGGATTTCATCCTGGAGCTGAGATATGAACGCTCGCCGAAAGTGAAAAAAACGACCACCCCGGACCTGTCGTTTTGGCCGAGATCCCGACCCCGAGCGAGCGAGACCAAACCCACCATTTGGGGTGTGAGCCGCCTCCGGGGTGGCCCACGCTCACTGGACAAAGCAATCCCGTTGCTGGATTTCATCTTGGAGCTGAGATATGAACGCTCGCCGAAAGTGAAAAAAACGACCACCCCGGACCTGTCGTTTTGGCCGAGGTCCCGACCCCGAGCGAGCGAGTCCAAACACATGATTTGGGGTACGGGGTGGCCCACGCTCACTGGAAAAAGCAATCCCGTTGCTGGATTTCATCCTGGAGCTGAGATATTAAAGCTCGCCGAAAGTGAAAAAAACGACCACCCCGGACCTGTCGTTTTGGCCGAGATCCCGACCCCGAGCGAGCGAGTCCAAACACATGATTTGGGGTACGGGGTGGCCCACGCTCACTGGAAGTAGCAATCCCATTGCTGGATTTCATCCTGGAGCTGAGATATGAACCCTCGCCGAAAGTGAAAAAAACGACCACCCCGGACCTGTTGTTTTGGCCGAGATTCCGACCCCGAGCGAGCGAGTCCAAACACATGATTTGGGGTACGGGGTGGCCCACGCTCACTGGAAAAAGCAATCCCGTTGCTGGATTTCATCCTGGAGCTGAGATATTAAAGCTCGCCGAAAGTGAAAAAAACGACCACCCCGGACCTGTCGTTTTGGCCGAGATCCCGACCCCGAGCGAGCGAGTCCAAACACATGATTTGGGGTCCGGGGTGGCCCACGCCCACTGGACAAAGCAGTCCCGTTGCTGGATTTCATCCTGGAGCTGAGATATGAACGCTCGCCGAAAGTGAAAAAAACGACCACCCCGGACCTGTCGTTTTGGCCGAGGTCCCGACCCCGAGCGAGCGACACCAAACCCACCATTTGGGGTGTGAGCCGCCTCCGGGGTGGCCCACGCTCACTGGAAAAAGCAATCCCGTTGCTGGATTTCATCCTGGAGCTGAGATATTAAAGCTCGCCGAAAGTGAAAAAAACGACCACCCCGGACCTGTCGTTTTGGCCGAGATCCCGACCCCGAGCGAGCGAGACCAAACCCACCATTTGGGGTGTGAGCCGCCTCCGGGGTGGCCCACGCTCACTGGACAAAGCAATCCCGTTGCTGGATTTCATCCTGGAGCTGAGATATGAACGCTCGCCGAAAGTGAAAAAAACGACCACCCCGGACCTGTCGTTTTGGCCGAGGTCCCGACCCCGAGCGAGCGACACCAAACCCACCATTTGGGGTGTGAGCCGCCTCCGGGGTGGCCCACGCTCACTGGACAAAGCAATCCCGTTGCTGGATTTCATCCTGGAGCTGAGATATTAAAGCTCGCCGAAAGTGAAAAAAACGACCACCCCGGACCTGTCGTTTTGGCCGAGATCCCGACCCCGAGCGAGCGAGTCCAAACACATGATTTGGGGTACGGGGTGGCCCACGCTCACGGGAAAAAACAATCCCAGCGCTGGGTGTGGTCCCCGAGCCGAGATATTAACGCTCGCCGAAAGTGAAAAAAACGACCACCCCGGACCTGTCGTTTTGGCCGAGGTCCCGACCCCGAGCGAGCGACACCAAACCCACCATTTGGGGTGTGAGCCGCCTCCGGGGTGGCCCACGCTCACTGGACAAAGCAATCCCGTTGCTGGATTTCATCCTGGAGCTGATATATTAAAGCTCGCCGAAAGTGAAAAAAGCGACCACCCCGGACCTGTCGTTTTGGCCGAGATCCCGACCCCGAGCGAGCGAGTCCAAACACATGATTTGGGGTCCGGGGTGGCCCACGCCCACTGGACAAAGCAGTCCCGTTGCTGGATTTCATCCTGGAGCTGAGATATTAAAGCTCACCGAAAGTGAAAAAAACGACCACCCCGGACCTGTCGTTTTGGCCGAGATCCCGACCCCGAGCGAGCGAGACCAAACCCACCATTTGGGGTGTGAGCCGCCTCCGGGGTGGCCCACGCTCACTGGACAAAGCAATCCCGTTGCTGGATTTCATCCTGGAGCTGAGATATGAACGCTCGCCGAAAGTGAAAAAAACGACCACCCCGGACCTGTCGTTTTGGCCGAGGTCCCGACCCCGAGCGAGCGACACCAAACCCACCATTTGGGGTGTGAGCCGCCTCCGGGGTGGCCCACGCTCACTGGACAAAGCAATCCCGTTGCTGGATTTCATCCTGGAGCTGAGATATTAAAGCTCGCCGAAAGTGAAAAAAACGACCACCCCGGACCTGTCGTTTTGGCCGAGATCCCGACCCCGAGCGAGCGAGTCCAAACACATGATTTGGGGTACGGGGTGGCCCACGCTCACGGGAAAAAACAATCCCAGCGCTGGGTGTGGTCCCCGAGCCGAGATATTAACGCTCGCCGAAAGTGAAAAAAACGACCACCCCGGACCTGTCGTTTTGGCCGAGGTCCCGACCCCGAGCGAGCGACACCAAACCCACCATTTGGGGTGTGAGCCGCCTCCGGGGTGGCCCACGCTCACTGGACAAAGCAATCCCGTTGCTGGATTTCATCCTGGAGCTGATATATTAAAGCTCGCCGAAAGTGAAAAAAGCGACCACCCCGGACCTGTCGTTTTGGCCGAGATCCCGACCCCGAGCGAGCGAGTCCAAACACATGATTTGGGGTACGGGGTGGCCCACGCTCACTGGAAAAAGCAATCCCGTTGCTGGATTTCATCCTGGAGCTGAGATATTAAAGCTCGCCGAAAGTGAAAAAAACGACCACCCCGGACCTGACGTTTTGGCCGAGATCCCGACCCCGAGCGAGCGAGTCCAAACACATGATTTGGGGTCCGGGGTGGCCCACGCCCACTGGACAAAGCAGTCCCGTTGCTGGATTTCATCCTGGAGCTGAGATATTAACGCTCGCCGAAAGTGAAAAAAACGACCACCCCGGACCTGTCGTTTTGGCCGAGATCCCGACCCCGAGCGAGCGAGTCCAAACACATGATTTGGGGTACGGGGTGGCCCACGCTCACTGGAAATAGCAATCCCATTGCTGGATTTCATCCTGGAGCTGAGATATGAACGCTCGCCGAAAGTGAAAAAAACGACCACCCCGGACCTGTCGTTTTGGCCGAGATCCCGACCCCGAGCGAGCGAGTCCAAACACATGATTTGGGGTCCGGGGTGGCCCACGCTCACGGGAAAAAGCAATCCCGTTGCTGGATTTCATCCTGGAGCTGAGATATTAAAGCTCGCCGAAAGTGAAAAAAACGACCACCCCGGACCTGTCGTTTTGGCCGAGATCCCGACCCCGAGCGAGCGAGTCCAAACACATGATTTGGGGTACGGGGTGGCCCACGCTCACGGGAAAAAACAATCCCAGCGCTGGGTGTGGTCCCCGAGCCGAGATATTAACGCTCGCCGCAAGTGAAAAAAACGACCACCCCGGACCTGTCGTTTTGGCCGAGGTCCCGACCCCGAGCGAGCGACACCAAACCCACCATTTGGGGTGTGAGCCGCCTCCGGGGTGGCCCACGCTCACTGGACAAAGCAATCCCGTTGCTGGATTTCATCCTGGAGCTGAGATATGAACGCTCGCCGAAAGTGAAAAAAACGACCACCCCGGACCTGTCGTTTTGGCCGAGATCCCGATCCCGAGCGAGCGAGAACAAACCCACCATTTGGGGTGTGAGCCGCCTCCGGGGTGGCCCACGCTCACTGGACAAAGCAATCCCGTTGCTGGATTTCATCCTGGAGCTGAGATATTAAAGCTCGCCGAAAGTGAAAAAAACGACCACCCCGGACCTGTCGTTTTGGCCGAGATTCCGACCCCGAGCGAGCGAGTCCAAACACATGATTTGGGGTACGGGGTGGCCCACGCTCACTGGAAAAAGCAATCCCGTTGCTGGATTTCATCCTGGAGCTGAGATATTAAAGCTTGCCGAAAGTGAAAAAAACGACCACCCCGGACCTGTCGTTTTGGCCGAGATCCCGACCCCGAGCAAGCGAGTCCAAACACATGATTTGGGGTCCGGGGTGGCCCACGCCCACTGGACAAAGCAGTCCCGTTGCTGGATTTCATCCTGGAGCTGAGATATTAAAGCTCGCCGAAAGTGAAAAAAACGACCACCCCGGACCTGTCGTTTTGGCCGAGATCCCGACCCCGAGCGAGCGAGACCAAACCCACCATTTGGGGTGTGAGCCGCCTCCGGGGTGGCCCACGCTCACTGGACAAAGCAATCCCGTTGCTGGATTTCATCCTGGAGCTGAGATATGAACGCTCGCCGAAAGTGAAAAAAACGACCACCCCGGACCTATCGTTTTGGCCGAGATCCCGACCCCGAGCGAGCGAGTCCAAACACATGATTTGGGGTACGGGGTGGCCCACGCTCACGGGAAAAAACAATCCCAGCGCTGGGTGTGGTCCCCGAGCCGAGATATTAACGCTCGCCGAAAGTGAAAAAAACGACCACCCCGGACCTGTCGTTTTGGCCGAGATCCCGACCCCGAGCGAGCGAGTCCAAACACATGATTTGGGGTACGGGGTGGCCCACGCTCACGGGAAAAAACAATCCCAGCGCTGGGTGTGGTCCCCGAGCCGAGATATTAACGCTCGCCGAAAGTGAAAAAAACGACCACCCCGGACCTGTCGTTTTGGCCGAGATCCCGACCCCGAGCGAGCGAGTCCAAACACATGATTTGGGGTACGGGGTGGCCCACGCTCACGGGAAAAAACAATCCCAGCGCTGGGTGTGGTCCCCGAGCCGAGATATTAACGCTCGCCGAAAGTGAAAAAAACGACCACCCCGGACCTGTCGTTTTGGCCGAGGTCCCGACCCCGAGCGAGCGACACCAAACCCACCATTTGGGGTGTGAGCCGCCTCCGGGGTGGCCCACGCTCACTGGACAAAGCAATCCCGTTGCTGGATTTCATCCTGGAGCTGAGATATGAACGCTCGCCGAAAGTGAAAAAAACGACCACCCCGGACCTGTCGTTTTGGCCGAGATCCCGACCCCGAGCGAGCGAGTCCAAACACATGATTTGTGGTCCGGGGTGGCCCACGCTCACTGGACAAAGCAATCCCGTTGCTGGATTTCATCCTGGAGCTGAGATATTAAAGCTCGCCGAAAGTGAAAAAAACGACCACCCCGGACCTGTCGTTTTGGCCGAGATCCCGACCCCGAGCGAGCGAGTCCAAACACATGATTTGCGGTCCGGGGTAGCCCACGCTCACTGGACAAAGCAATCCCGTTGCTGGATTTCATCCTGGAGCTGAGATATTAAAGCTCGCCGAAAGTGAAAAAAACGACCACCCCGGACCTGTCGTTTCGGCCGAGATCCCGACCCCGAGCGAGCGAGTCCAAACACATGATTTGTGGTACGGGGTGGCCCACGCTCACTGGAAATAGCAATCCCATTGCTGGATTTCATCCTGGAGCTGAATTATGAACGCTCGCCGAAAGTGAAAAAAACGACCACCCCGGACCTGTCGTTTTGGCCGAGATCCCGACCCCGAGCGAGCGAGTCCAAGCACATGATTTGGGGTACGGGGTGGCCCACGCTCACTGGAAAAAGCAATCCCGTTGCTGGATTTCATCCTGGAGCTGAGATATTAAAGCTCGCCGAAAGTGAAAAAAACGACCAGCCTGGACCTGTCGTTTTGGCCGAGATCCCGACCCCGAGCGAGCGAGTCCAAACACATGATTTGTGGTCCGGGGTGGCCCACGCTCACTGGACAAAGCAGTCCCGTTGCTGGATTTCATCCTAGAGCTGAGATATTAAAGCTCGCCGAAAGTGAAAAAAACGACCACCCCGGACCTGTCGTTTTGGCCGAGATCCCGACCCCGAGCGAGCGAGTCCAAACACATGATTTGCGGTCCGGGGTAGCCCACGCTCACTGGACAAAGCAATCCCGTTGCTGGATTTCATCCTGGAGCTGAGATATTAAAGCTCGCCGAAAGTGAAAAAAACGACCACCCCGGACCTGTCGTTTTGGCCGAGATCCCGACCCCGAGCGAGCGAGACCAAACCCACCATTTGGGGTGTGGGCCGCCTCCGGGGTGGCCCACGCTCACTGGACAAAGCAATCCCGTTGCTGGATTTCATCCTGGAGCTGAGATATTAAAGCTCGCCGAAAGTGAAAAAAACGACCACCCCGGACCTGTCGTTTTGGCCGAGATCCCGACCCCGAGCGAGCGAGACCAAACCCACCATTTGGGGTGTGAGCCGCCTCCGGGGTGGCCCACGCTCACTGGACAAAGCAATCCCGTTGCTGGATTTCATCCTGGAGCTGAGATATGAACGCTCGCCGAAAGTGAAAAAAACGACCACCCCGGACCTGTCGTTTTGGCCGAGATCCCGACCCCGAGCGAGCGAGTCCAAACACATGATTTGGGGTACGGGATGGCCCACGCTCACTGGAAAAAGCAATCCCGTTGCTGGATTTCATCCTGGAGCTGAGATATTAAAGCTCGCCGAAAGTGAAAAAAACGACCAGCCCGGACCTGTCGTTTTGGCCGAGATCCCGACCCCGAGCGAGCGAGTCCAAACACATGATTTGTGGTCCGGGGTGGCCCACGCTCACTGGACAAAGCAGTCCCGTTGCTGGATTTCATCCTAGAGCTGAGATATTAAAGCTCGCCGAAAGTGAAAAAAACGACCACCCCGGACCTGTCGTTTTGGCCGAGATCCCGACCCCGAGCGAGCGAGTCC
This sequence comes from Karalla daura, assembly GCA_029224185.1. NCBI lineage: Eukaryota > Metazoa > Chordata > Actinopteri > Chaetodontiformes > Leiognathidae > Karalla > Karalla daura. The sequence goes on along the minus strand of JANZKI010000059.1, from coordinate 67,812 downwards.
AAACACATGATTTGCGGTCCGGGGTAGCCCACGCTCACTGGACAAAGCAATCCCGTTGCTGGATTTCATCCTGGAGCTGAGATATGAACGCTCGCCGAAAGTGAAAAAAACGACCACCCCGGACCTGTCGTTTTGGCCGAGATCCCGACCCCGAGCGAGCGAGACCAAACCCACCATTTGGGGTGTGAGCCGCCTCCGGGGTGGCCCACGCTCACTGGACAAAGCAATCCCGTTGCTGGATTTCATCCTGGAGCTGAGATATGAACGCTCGCCGAAAGTGAAAAAAACGACCACCCCGGACCTGTCGTTTTGGCCGAGATCCCGACCCCGAGCGAGCGACACCAAACCCACCATTTGGGGTGTGAGCCGCATCCGGGGTGGCCCACTCTCACTGGACAAAGCAATCCCGTTGCTGGATTTCATCCTGGAGCTGAGATATGAACGCTCGCCGAAAGTGAAAAAAACGACCACCCCGGACCTGTCGTTTTGGCCGAGATCCCGATCCCGAGCGAGCGAGAACAAACCCACCATTTGGGGTGTGAGCCGCCTCCGGGGTGGCCCACGCTCACTGGACAAAGCAATCCCGTTGCTGGATTTCATCCTGGAGCTGAGATATTAAAGCTCGCCGAAAGTGAAAAAAACGACCACCCCGGACCTGACGTTTTGGCCGAAATCCCGACCCCGAGCGAGCGAGTCCAAACACATGATTTGGGGTACGGGGTGGCCCACGCTCACGGGAAAAAACAATACCAGCGCTGGGTGTGGTCCCCGAGCCGAGATATTAACGCTCGCCGAAAGTGAAAAAAACGACCACCCCGGACCTGTCGTTTTGGCCGAGGTCCCGACCCCGAGCGAGCGACACCAAACCCACCATTTGGGGTGTGAGCCGCCTCCGGGGTGGCCCACGCTCACTGGACAAAGCAATCCCATTGCTGGATTTCATCCTGGAGCTGATATATTAAAGCTCGCCGAAAGTGAAAAAAACGACCACCCCGGACCTGTCGTTTTGGCCGAGATCCCGACCCCGAGCGAGCGAGTCCAAACACATGATTTGGGGTACGGGGTGGCCCACGCTCACTGGAAAAAGCAATCCCGTTGCTGGATTTCATCCTGGAGCTGAGATATTAAAGCTCGCCGAAAGTGAAAAAAACGACCACCCCGGACCTGTCGTTTTGGCCGAGATCCCGACCCCGAGCGAGCGAGTCCAAACACATGATTTGGGGTACGGGATGGCCCACGCTCACGGGAAAAAACAATCCCAGCGCTGGGTGTGGTCCCCGAGCCGAGATATTAACGCTCGCCGAAAGTGAAAAAAACGACCACCCCGGACCTGTCGTTTTGGCCGAGGTCCCGACCCCGAGCGAGTGACAACAAACCCACCATTTGGGGTGTGAGCCGCCTCCGGGGTGGCCCACGCTCACTGGACAAAGCAATCCCGTTTCTGGATTTCATCCTGGAGCTGAGATATGAACGCTCGCCGAAAGTGAAAAAAACGACCACCCCGGACCTGTCGTTTGGCCGAGATCCCGACCCCGAGCGAGCGAGTCCAAACACATGATTTGGGGTACGGGGTGGCCCACGCTCACGGGAAAAAACAATCCGAGCGCTGGGTGTGGTCCCCGAGCCGAGATATTAACGCTCGCCGAAAGTGAAAAAAACGACCACCCCGGACCTGTCGTTTTGGCCGAGGTCCCGACCCCGAGCGAGCGACACTAAACCCACCATTTGGGGTGTGAGCCGCCTCCGGGGTGGCCCACGCTCACTGGACAAAGCAATCCCGTTGCTGGATTTCATCCTGCAGCTGAGATATTAAAGCTCGCCGAAAGTGAAAAAAACGACCACCCCGGACCTGTCGTTTTGGCCGAGATTCCGACCCCGAGCGAGCGAGTCCAAACACATGATTTGGGGTACGGGGTGGCCCACGCTCACTGGAAAAAGCAATCCCGTTGCTGGATTTCATCCTGGAGCTGAGATATTAAAGCTCGCCGAAAGTGAAAAAAACGACCACCCCGGACCTATCGTTTTGGCCGAGATCCCGACCCCGAGCGAGCGAGTCCAAACACATGATTTGGGGTACGGGGTGGCCCACGCTCACGGGAAAAAACAATCCCAGCGCTGGGTGTGGTCCCCGAGCCGAGATATTAACGCTCGCCGAAAGTGAAAAAAACGACCACCCCCGGACCTGTCGTTTTGGCCGAGATCCCGATCCCGAGCGAGCGAGTCCAAACACATGATTTGGGGTACGGGGTGGCCCACGCTCACGGGAAAAAACTATCCCAGCGCTGGGTGTGGTCCCCGAGCCGAGATATTAACGCTCGCCGAAAGTGAAAAAAACGACCACCCCGGACCTGTCGTTTTGGCCGAGATCCCGACCCCGAGCGAGCGAGTCCAAACACATGATTTGGGGTACGGGGTGGCCCACGCTCACGGGAAAAAACAATCCCAGCGCTGGGTGTGGTCCCCGAGCCGAGATATTAACGCTCGCCGAAAGTGAAAAAAACGACCACCCCGGACCTGTCGTTTTGGCCGAGGTCCCGACCCCGAGCGAGCGACACCAAACCCACCATTTGGGGTGTGAGCCGCCTCCGGGGTGGCCCACGCTCACTGGACAAAGCAATCCCGTTGCTGGATTTCATCCTGGAGCTGAGATATGAACGCTCGCCGAAAGTGAAAAAAACGACCACCCCGGACCTGTCGTTTTGGCCGAGATCCCGATCCCGAGCGAGCGAGAACAAACCCATCATTTGGGGTGTGAGCCGCCTCCGGGGTGGCCCACGCTCACTGGACAAAGCAATCCCGTTGCTGGATTTCATCCTGGAGCTGAGATATTAAAGCTCGCCGAAAGTGAAAAAAACGACCACCCCGGACCTGTCGTTTTGGCCGAGATCCCGACCCCGAGCGAGCGAGTCCAAACACATGATTTGGGGTACGGGGTGGCCCACGCTCACGGGAAAAAACAATCCCAGCGCTGGGTGTGGTCCCCGAGCCGAGATATTAACGCTCGCCGAAAGTGAAAAAAACGACCACCCCGGACCTGTCGTTTTGGCCGAGGTCCCGACCCCGAGCGAGCGACACCAAACCCACCATTTGGGGTGTGAGCCGCCTCCGGGGTGGCCCACGCTCACTGGACAAAGCAATCCCGTTGCTGGATTTCATCCTGGAGCTGATATATTAAAGCTCGCCGAAAGTGAAAAAAACGACCACCCCGGACCTGTCGTTTTGGCCGAGATCCCGACCCCGAGCGAGCGAGTCCAAACACATGATTTGGGGTACGGGGTGGCCCACGCTCACTGGAAAAAGCAATCCCGTTGCTGGATTTCATCCTGGAGCTGAGATATTAAAGCTCGCCGAAAGTGAAAAAAACGACCACCCCGGACCTGTCGTTTTGGCCGAGATCCCGACCCCGAGCGAGCGAGTCCAAACACATGATTTGGGGTACGGGATGGCCCACGCTCACGGGAAAAAACAATCCCAGCGCTGGGTGTGGTCCCCGAGCCGAGATATTAACGCTCGCCGAAAGTGAAAAAAACGACCACCCCGGACCTGTCGTTTTGGCCGAGGTCCCGACCCCGAGCGAGTGACAACAAACCCACCATTTGGGGTGTGAGCCGCCTCCGGGGTGGCCCACGCTCACTGGACAAAGCAATCCCGTTTCTGGATTTCATCCTGGAGCTGAGATATGAACGCTCGCCGAAAGTGAAAAAAACGACCACCCCGGACCTGTCGTTTGGCCGAGATCCCGACCCCGAGCGAGCGAGTCCAAACACATGATTTGGGGTACGGGGTGGCCCACGCTCACGGGAAAAAACAATCCCAGCGCTGGGTGTGGTCCCCGAGCCGAGATATTAACGCTCGCCGAAAGTGAAAAAAACGACCACCCCGGACCTGTCGTTTTGGCCGAGGTCCCGACCCCGAGCGAGCGACACCAAACCCACCATTTGGGGTGTGAGCCGCCTCCGGGGTGGCCCACGCTCACTGGACAAAGCAATCCCGTTGCTGGATTTCATCCTGCAGCTGAGATATTAAAGCTCGCCGAAAGTGAAAAAAACGACCACCCCGGACCTGTCGTTTTGGCCGAGATTCCGACCCCGAGCGAGCGAGTCCAAACACATGATTTGGGGTACGGGGTGGCCCACGCTCACTGGAAAAAGCAATCCCGTTGCTGGATTTCATCCTGGAGCTGAGATATTAAAGCTTGCCGAAAGTGAAAAAAACGACCACCCCGGACCTGTCGTTTTGGCCGAGATCCCGACCCCGAGCGAGCGAGTCCAAACACATGATTTGGGGTCCGGGGTGGCCCACGCCCACTGGACAAAGCAGTCCCGTTGCTGGATTTCATCCTGGAGCTGAGATATTAAAGCTCGCCGAAAGTGAAAAAAACGACCACCCCGGACCTGTCGTTTTGGCCGAGGTCCCGACCCCGAGCGAGCGAGACCAAACCCACCATTTGGGGTGTGAGCTGCCTCCGGGGTGGCCCACGCTCACTGGACAAAGCAATCCCGTTGCTGGATTTCATCCTGGAGCTGAGATATGAACGCTCGCCGAAAGTGAAAAAAACGACCACCCCGGACCTGTCGTTTTGGCCGAGATCCCGACCCCGAGCGAGCGAGTCCAAACACATGATTTGGGGTACGGGGTGGCCCACGCTCACGGGAAAAAACAATCCCAGCGCTGGGTGTGGTCCCCGAGCCGAGATATTAACGCTCGCCGAAAGTGAAAAAAACGACCACCCCGGACCTGTCGTTTTGGCCGAGATCCCGACCCCGAGCGAGCGAGTCCAAACACATGATTTGGGGTACGGGGTGGCCCACGCTCACGGGAAAAAACAATCCCAGCGCTGGGTGTGGTCCCCGAGCCGAGATATTAACGCTCGCCGAAAGTGAAAAAAACGACCACCCCGGACCTGTCGTTTTGGCCGAGATCCCGACCCCGAGCGAGCGAGTCCAAACACATGATTTGGGGTACGGGGTGGCCCACGCTCACGGGAAAAAACAATCCCAGCGCTGGGTGTGGTCCCCGAGCCGAGATATTAACGCTCGCCGAAAGTGAAAAAAACGACCACCCCGGACCTGTCGTTTTGGCCGAGGTCGCGACCCCGAGCGAGCGACACCAAACCCACCATTTGGGGTGTGAGCCGCCTCCGGGGTGGCCCACGCTCACTGGACAAAGCAATCCCGTTGCTGGATTTCATCCTGGAGCTGAGATATTAAAGCTCGCCGAAAGTGAAAAAAACGACCACCCCGGACCTGTCGTTTCGGCCGAGATCCCGACCCCGAGCGAGCGAGTCCAAACACATGATTTGGGGTCCGGGGTGGCCCACGCTCACTGGACAAAGCAGTCCCGTTGCTGGATTTCATCCTGGAGCTGAGATATGAACGCTCGCCGAAAGTGAAAAAAACGACCACCCCGGACCTGTCGTTTTGGCCGAGATCCCGACCCCGAGCGAGCGAGTCCAAACACATGATTTGGGGTACGTGGTGGCCCACGCTCACTGGAAATAGCAATCCCATTGCTGGATTTCATCCTGGAGCTGAGGTATTAAAGCTCGCCGAAAGTGAAAAAAACGACCACCCCGGACCTGTCGTTTTGGCCGAGATCCCGACCCCGAGCGAGCGAGTCCAAACACATGATTTGGGGTACGGGGTGGCCCACGCTCACGGGAAAAAACAATCCCAGCGCTGGGTGTGGTCCCCGAGCCGAGATATTAACGCTCGCCGAAAGTGAAAAAAACGACCACCCCGGACCTGTCGTTTTGGCCGAGGTCCCGACCCCGAGCGAGCGACACCAAACCCACCATTTGGGGTGTGAGCCGCCTCCGGGGTGGCCCACGCTCACTGGACAAAGCAATCCCGTTGCTGGATTTCATCCTGCAGCTGAGATATTAACGCTCGCCGAAAGTGACAAAAACGACCACCCCGGACCTGTCGTTTTGGCCGAGGTCCCGACCCCGAGCGAGCGACACCAAACCCACCATTTGGGGTGTGAGCCGCCTCCGGGGTGGCCCATGCTCACTGGACAAAGCAATCCCGTTGCTGGATTTCATCCTGCAGCTGAGATATTAAAGCTCGCCGAAAGTGAAAAAAACGACCACCCCGGACCTGTCGTTTCGGCCGAGATCCCGACCCCGAGCGAGCAAGTCCAAACACATGATTTGGGGTCCGGGGTGGCCCACGCTCACTGGACAAAGCAGTCCCGTTGCTGGATTTCATCCTGGTGCTGAGATATGAACGCTCGCCGAAAGTGAAAAAAACGACCACCCCGGACCTGTCGTTTTGGCCGAGATCCCGACCCCGAGCGAACGAGTCCAAACACATGATTTGGGGTACGTGGTGGCCCACGCTCACTGGAAATAGCAATCCCATTGCTGGATTTCATCCTGGAGCTGAGGTATTAAAGCTCGCCGAAAGTGAAAAAAACGACCACCCCAGACCTGTGGTTTTGGCCGAGATCCCGACCCCGAGCGAGCGAGTCCAAACACATGATTTGGGGTACGGGGTGGCCCACGCTCACGGGAAAAAACAATCCCAGCGCTGGGTGTGGTCCCCGAGCCGAGATATTAACGCTCGCCGAAAGTGAAAAAAACGACCACCCCGGACCTGTCGTTTTGGCCGAGGTCCCGACCCCGAGCGAGCGACACCAAACCCACCATTTGGGGTGTGAGCCGCCTCCGGGGTGGCCCACGCTCACTGGACAAAGCAATCCCGTTGCTGGATTTCATCCTGCAGCTGAGATATTAAAGCTCGCCGAAAGTGAAAAAAACGACCACCCCGGACCTGTCGTTTCGGCCGGGATCCCGACCCCGAGCGAGCGAGTCCAAACACATGATTTGGGGTCCGGGGTGGCCCACGCTCACGGGAAAAAACAATCCCAGCGCTGGGTGTGGTCCCCGAGCCGAGATATTAACGCTCGCCGAAAGTGAAAAAAACGACCACCCCGGACCTGTCGTTTTGGCCGAGGTCCCGACCCCGAGCGAGCGACACCAAACCCACCATTTGGGGTTTGAGCCGCCTCCGGGGTGGCCCACGCTCACTGGACAAAGCAATCCCGTTGCTGGATTTCATCCTGCAGCTGAGATATTAAAGCTCGCCGAAAGTGAAAAAAACGACCACCCCGGACCTGTCGTTTCGGCCGGGATCCCGACCCCGAGCGAGCGAGTCCAAACACATGATTTGGGGTCCGGGGTGGCCCACGCTCACTGGACAAAGCAGTCCCGTTGCTGGATTTCATCCTGGAGCTGAGATATGAACGCTCGCCGAAAGTGAAAAAAACGACCACCCCGGACCTGTCGTTTTGGCCGAGATCCCGACCCCGAGCGAGCGAGTCCAAACACATGATTTGGGGTACGGGGTGGCCCACGCTCACTGGAAAAAGCAATCCCGTTGCTGGATTTCATCCTGGAGCTGAGATATTAAAGCTCGCCGAAAGTGAAAAAAACGACCACCCCGGACCTGTCGTTTTGGCCGAGATCCCGACCCCGAGCGAGCGAGTCCAAACACATGATTTGGGGTCCGGGGTGGCCCACGCCCACTGGACAAAGCAGTCCCGTTGCTGGATTTCATCCTGGAGCTGAGATATTAACGCTCGCCGAAAGTGAAAAAAACGACCACCCCGGACCTGTCGTTTTGGCCGAGGTCCCGACCCCGAGCGAGCGACACCAAACCCACCATTTGGGGTGTGAGCCGCCTCCGGGGTGGCCCACGCTCACTGGACAAAGCAATCCCGTTGCTGGATTTCATCCTGCAGCTGAGATATTAAAGCTCGCCGAAAGTGAAAAAAACGACCACCCCGGACCTGTCGTTTTGGCCGAGGTCCCGACCCCGAGCGAGCGACACCAAACCCACCATTTGGGGTGTGAGCCGCCTCCGGGGTGGCCCATGCTCACTAGAAAAAGCAATCCTGTTGCTGGATTTCATCCAGCAGCTGAGATATTAAAGCTCGCCGAAAGTGAAAAAAACGACCACCCCGGACCTGTCGTTTCGGCCGAGATCCCGACCCCGAGCGAACGAGTCCAAACACATGATTTGGGGTCCGGGGTGGCCCACGCTCACTGGACAAAGCAGTCCCGTTGCTGGATTTCATCCTGGAGCTGAGATATTAAAGCTCGCCGAAAGTGAAAAAAACGACCACCCCGGACCTGTCGTTTTGGCCGAGGTCCCGACCCCGAGCGAGCGAGTCCAAACACATGATTTGGGGTACGGGGTGGCCCATGCTCACGGGAAAAAACAATCCCAGCGCTGGGTGTGGTCCCCGAGCCGAGATATTAACGCTCGCCGAAAGTGAAAAAAACGACCACCCCGGACCTGTCGTTTTGGCCGAGGTCCCGACCCCGAGCGAGCGACACCAAACCCACCATTTGGGGTGTGAGCCGCCTCCGGGGTGGCCCACGCTCACTGGACAAAGCAATCCCGTTGCTGGATTTCATCCTGGAGCTGAGATATTAAAGCTCGCTGAAAGTGAAAAAAACGACCACCCCGGACCTGTCGTTTCGGCCGAGATCCCGACCCCGAGCGAGCGAGTCCAAACACATGATTTGGGGTCCGGGGTGGCCCACGCTCACTGGACAAAGCAGTCCCGTTGCTGGATTTCATCCTGGAGCTGAGATATGAACGCTCGCCGAAAGTGAAAAAAACGACCACCCCGGACCTGTCGTTTTGGCCGAGATCCCGACCCCGAGCGAGTGAGTCCAAACACATGATTTGGGGTCCGGGGTGGCCCACGCCCACTGGACAATGCAGTCCCGTTGCTGGATTTCATCCTGGAGCTGAGATATTAAAGCTCGCCGAAAGTGAAAAAAACGACCACCCCGGACCTGTCGTTTTGGCCGAGATCCCGACCCCGAGCGAGCGAGACCAAACCCACCATTTGGGGTGTGAGCCGCCTCCGGGGTGGCCCACGCTCACTGGACAAAGCAATCCCGTTGCTGGATTTCATCCTGGAGCTGAGATATGAACGCTCGCCGAAAGTGAAAAAAACGACCACCCCGGACCTGTCGTTTTGGCCGAGATCCCGACCCCGAGCGAGCGAGTCCAAACACATGATTTGGGGTACGGGGTGGCCCACGCTCACGGGAAAAAACAATCCCAGCGCTGGGTGTGGTCCCCGAGCCGAGATATTAACGCTCGCCGAAAGTGAAAAAAACGACCACCCCGGACCTGTCGTTTTGGCCGAGGTCCCGACCCCGAGCGAGCGACACCAAACCCACCATTTGGGGTGTGAGCCGCCTCCGGGGTGGCCCACGCTCACTGGACAAAGCAATCCCGTTGCTGGATTTCATCCTGCAGCTGAGATATTAAAGCTCGCCGAAAGTGAAAAAAACGACCACCCCGGACCTGTCGTTTTGGCCGAGATTCCGACCCCGAGCGAGCGAGTCCAAACACATGATTTGGGGTACGGGGTGGCCCACGCTCACTGGAAAAAGCAATCCCGTTGCTGGATTTCATCCTGGAGCTGAGATATTAAAGCTCGCCGAAAGTGAAAAAAACGACCACCCCGGACCTGTCGTTTTGGCCGAGATCCCGACCCCGAGCGAGCGAGACCAAACCCACCATTTGGGGTGTGAGCCGCCTCCGGGGTGGCCCACGCTCACTGGACAAAGCAATCCCGTTGCTGGATTTCATCCTGGAGCTGAGATATGAACGCTCGCCGAAAGTGAAAAAAACGACCACCCCGGACCTGTCGTTTTGGCCGAGATCCCGACCCCGAGCGAGCGAGTCCAAACACATGATTTGGGGTACGGGGTGGCCCACGCTCACTGGAAAAAGCAATCCCGTTGCTGGATTTCATCCTGGAGCTGAGATATTAAAGCTCGCCGAAAGTGAAAAAAACGACCACCCCGGACCTGTCGTTTTGGCCGAGATCCCGACCCCGAGCGAGCGAGACCAAACCCACCATTTGGGGTGTGAGCCGCCTCCGGGGTGGCCCACGCTCACTGGACAAAGCAATCCCGTTGCTGGATTTCATCCTGGAGCTGAGATATGAACGCTCGCCGAAAGTGAAAAAAACGACCACCCCGGACCTATCGTTTTGGCCGAGATCCCGACCCCGAGCGAGCGAGTCCAAACACATGATTTGGGGTACGGGGTGGCCCACGCTCACGGGAAAAAACAATCCCAGCGCTGGGTGTGGTCCCCGAGCCGAGATATTAACGCTCGCCGAAAGTGAAAAAAACGACCACCCCGGACCTGTCGTTTTGGCCGAGATCCCGACCCCGAGCGAGCGAGTCCAAACACATGATTTGGGGTACGGGGTGGCCCACGCTCACGGGAAAAAACAATCCCAGCGCTGGGTGTGGTCCCCGAGCCGAGATATTAACGCTCGCCGAAAGTGAAAAAAACGACCACCCCGGACCTGTCGTTTTGGCCGAGATCCCGACCCCGAGCGAGCGAGTCCAAACACATGATTTGGGGTACGGGGTTGCCCACGCTCACGGGAAAAAACAATCCCAGCGCTGGGTGTGGTCCCCGAGCCGAGATATTAACGCTCGCCGAAAGTGAAAAAAACGACCACCCCGGACCTGTCGTTTTGGCCGAGGTCCCGACCCCGAGCGAGCGACACCAAACCCACCATTTGGGGTGTGAGCCGCCTCCGGGGTGGCCCACGCTCACTGGACAAAGCAATCCCGTTGCTGGATTTCATCCTGGAGCTGAGATATGAACGCTCGCCGAAAGTGAAAAAAACGACCACCCCGGACCTGTCGTTTTGGCCGAGATCCCGATCCCGAGCGAGCGAGAACAAACCCACCATTTGGGGTGTGAGCCGCCTCCGGGGTGGCCCACGCTCACTGGACAAAGCAATCCCGTTGCTGGATTTCATCCTGGAGCTGAGATATTAAAGCTCGCCGAAAGTGAAAAAAACGACCACCCCGGACCTGTCGTTTTGGCCGAGATCCCGACCCCGAGCGAGCGAGTCCAAACACATGATTTGGGGTACGGGGTGGCCCACGCTCACGGGAAAAAACAATCCCAGCGCTGGGTGTGGTCCCCGAGCCGAGATATTAACGCTCGCCGAAAGTGAAAAAAACGACCACCCCGGACCTGTCGTTTTGGCCGAGGTCCCGACCCCGAGCGAGCGACACCAAACCCACCATTTGGGGTGTGAGCCGCCTCCGGGGTGGCCCACGCTCACTGGACAAAGCAATCCCGTTGCTGGATTTCATCCTGGAGCTGATATATTAAAGCTCGCCGAAAGTGAAAAAAACGACCACCCCGGACCTGTCGTTTTGGCCGAGGTCCCGACCCCGAGCGAGCGACACCAAACCCACCATTTGGGGTGTGAGCCGCCTCCGGGGTGGCCCACGCTCACTGGACAAAGCAATCCCGTTGCTGGATTTCATCCTGGAGCTGAGATATGAACGCTCGCCGAAAGTGAAAAAAACGACCACCCCGGACCTGTCGTTTTGGCCGAGATCCCGACCCCGAGCGAGCGAGTCCAAACACATGATTTGGGGTACGGGGTGGCCCACGCTCACGGGAAAAAACAATCCCAGCGCTGGGTGTGGTCCCCGAGCCGAGATATTAACGCTCGCCGAAAGTGAAAAAAACGACCACCCCGGACCTGTCGTTTTGGCCGAGGTCCCGACCCCGAGCGAGCGACACCAAACCCACCATTTGGGGTGTGAGCCGCCTCCGGGGTGGCCCACGCTCACTGGACAAAGCAATCCCGTTGCTGGATTTCATCCTGCAGCTGAGATATTAAAGCTCGCCGAAAGTGAAAAAAACGACCACCCCGGACCTGTCGTTTTGGCCGAGATTCCGACCCCGAGCGAGCGAGTCCAAACACATGATTTGGGGTACGGGGTGGCCCACGCTCACTGGAAAAAGCAATCCCGTTGCTGGATTTCATCCTGGAGCTGAGATATTAAAGCTCGCCGAAAGTGAAAAAAACGACCACCCCGGACCTGTCGTTTTGGCCGAGATCCCGACCCCGAGCGAGCGAGACCAAACCCACCATTTGGGGTGTGAGCCGCCTCCGGGGTGGCCCACGCTCACTGGACAAAGCAATCCCGTTGCTGGATTTCATCCTGGAGCTGAGATATGAACGCTCGCCGAAAGTGAAAAAAACGACCACCCCGGACCTGTCGTTTTGGCCGAGATCCCGACCCCGAGCGAGCGAGTCCAAACACATGATTTGGGGTACGGGGTGGCCCACGCTCACTGGAAAAAGCAATCCCGTTGCTGGATTTCATCCTGGAGCTGAGATATTAAAGCTCGCCGAAAGTGAAAAAAACGACCACCCCGGACCTGTCGTTTTGGCCGAGATCCCGACCCCGAGCGAGCGAGACCAAACCCACCATTTGGGGTGTGAGCCGCCTCCGGGGTGGCCCACGCTCACTGGACAAAGCAATCCCGTTGCTGGATTTCATCCTGGAGCTGAGATATGAACGCTCGCCGAAAGTGAAAAAAACGACCACCCCGGACCTATCGTTTTGGCCGAGATCCCGACCCCGAGCGAGCGAGTCCAAACCCACCATTTGGGGTGTGAGCCGCCTCCGGGGTGGCCCACGCTCACTGGACAAAGCAATCCCGTTGCTGGATTTCATCCTGGAGCTGAGATATGAACGCTCGCCGAAAGTGAAAAAAACGACCACCCCGGACCTGTCGTTTTGGCCGAGATCCCGATCCCGAGCGAGCGAGAACAAACCCACCATTTGGGGTGTGAGCCGCCTCCGGGGTGGCCCACGCTCACTGGACAAAGCAATCCCGTTGCTGGATTTCATCCTGGAGCTGAGATATTAAAGCTCGCCGAAAGTGAAAAAAACGACCACCCCGGACCTGTCGTTTTGGCCGAGATCCCGACCCCGAGCGAGCGAGTCCAAACACATGATTTGGGGTACGGGGTGGCCCACGCTCACGGGAAAAAACAATCCCAGCGCTGGGTGTGGTCCCCGAGCCGAGATATTAACGCTCGCCGAAAGTGAAAAAAACGACCACCCCGGACCTGTCGTTTTGGCCGAGGTCCCGACCCCGAGCGAGCGACACCAAACCCACCATTTGGGGTGTGAGCCGCCTCCGGGGTGGCCCACGCTCACTGGACAAAGCAATCCCGTTGCTGGATTTCATCCTGGAGCTGATATATTAAAGCTCGCCGAAAGTGAAAAAAACGACCACCCCGGACCTGTCGTTTTGGCCGAGATCCCGACCCCGAGCGAGCGAGTCCAAACACATGATTTGGGGTACGGGGTGGCCCACGCTCACTGGAAAAAGCAATCCCGTTGCTGGATTTCATCCTGGAGCTGAGATATTAAAGCTCGCCGAAAGTGAAAAAAACGACCACCCCGGACCTGTCGTTTTGGCCGAGGTCCCGACCCCGAGCGAGTGACAACAAACCCACCATTTGGGGTGTGAGCCGCCTCCGGGGTGGCCCACGCTCACTGGACAAAGCAATCCCGTTTCTGGATTTCATCCTGGAGCTGAGATATGAACGCTCGCCGAAAGTGAAAAAAACGACCACCCCGGACCTGTCGTTTGGCCGAGATCCCGACCCCGAGCGAGCGAGTCCAAACACATGATTTGGGGTACGGGGTGGCCCACGCTCACGGGAAAAAACAATCCCAGCGCTGGGTGTGGTCCCCGAGCCGAGATATTAACGCTCGCCGAAAGTGAAAAAAACGACCACCCCGGACCTGTCGTTTTGGCCGAGGTCCCGACCCCGAGCGAGCGACACCAAACCCACCATTTGGGGTGTGAGCCGCCTCCGGGATGGCCCACGCTCACTGGACAAAGCAATCCCGTTGCTGGATTTCATCCTGCAGCTGAGATATTAAAGCTCGCCGAAAGTGAAAAAAACGACCACCCCGGACCTGTCGTTTTGGCCGAGATTCCGACCCCGAGCGAGCGAGTCCAAACACATGATTTGGGGTCCGGGGTGGCCCACGCCCACTGGACAAAGCAGTCCCGTTGCTGGATTTCATCCTGGAGCTGAGATATTAAAGCTCGCCGAAAGTGAAAAAAACGACCACCCCGGACCTGTCGTTTTGGCCGAGGTCCCGACCCCGAGCGAGCGAGACCAAACCCACCATTTGGGGTGTGAGCTTCCTCCGGGGTGGCCCACGCTCACTGGACAAAGCAATCCCGTTGCTGGATTTCATCCTGGAGCTGAGATATGAACGCTCGCCGAAAGTGAAAAAAACGACCACCCCGGACCTGTCGTTTTGGCCGAGATCCCGACCCCGAGCGAGCGAGTCCAAACACATGATTTGGGGTACGGGGTGGCCCACGCTCACGGGAAAAAACAATCCCAGCGCTGGGTGTGGTCCCCGAGCCGAGATATTAACGCTCGCCGAAAGTGAAAAAAACGACCACCCCGGACCTGTCGTTTTGGCCGAGATCCCGACCCCGAGCGAGCGAGTCCAAACACATGATTTGGGGTACGGGGTGGCCCACGCTCACGGGAAAAAACAATCCCAGCGCTGGGTGTGGTCCCCGAGCCGAGATATTAACGCTCGCCGAAAGTGAAAAAAACGACCACCCCGGACCTGTCGTTTTGGCCGAGGTCGCGACCCCGAGCGAGCGACACCAAACCCACCATTTGGGGTGTGAGCCGCCTCCGGGGTGGCCCACGCTCACTGGACAAAGCAATCCCGTTGCTGGATTTCATCCTGCAGCTGAGATATTAAAGCTCGCCGAAAGTGAAAAAAACGACCACCCCGGACCTGTCGTTTCGGCCGAGATCCCGACCCCGAGCGAGCGAGTCCAAACACATGATTTGGGGTCCGGGGTGGCCCACGCTCACTGGACAAAGCAGTCCCGTTGCTGGATTTCATCCTGGAGCTGAGATATGAACGCTCGCCGAAAGTGAAAAAAACGACCACCCCGGACCTGTCGTTTTGGCCGAGATCCCGACCCCGAGCGAGCGAGTCCAAACACATGATTTGGGGTACGTGGTGGCCCACGCTCACTGGAAATAGCAATCCCATTGCTGGATTTCATCCTGGAGCTGAGGTATTAAAGCTCGCCGAAAGTGAAAAAAACGACCACCCCGGACCTGTCGTTTTGGCCGAGATCCCGACCCCGAGCGAGCGAGTCCAAACACATGATTTGGGGTACGGGGTGGCCCACGCTCACGGGAAAAAACAATCCCAGCGCTGGGTGTGGTCCCCGAGCCGAGATATTAACGCTCGCCGAAAGTGAAAAAAACGACCACCCCGGACCTGTCGTTTTGGCCGAGATCCCGACCCCGAGCGAGCGAGTCCAAACACATGATTTGGGGTACGGGGTGGCCCACGCTCACTGGAAAAAGCAATCCCGTTGCTGGATTTCATCCTGGAGCTGAGATATTAAAGCTCGCCGAAAGTGAAAAAAACGACCACCCCGGACCTGTCGTTTTGGCCGAGATCCCGACCCCGAGCGAGCGAGTCCAAACACATGATTTGGGGTACGGGGTGGCCCACGCTCACTGGAAATAGCAATCCCATTGCTGGATTTCATCCTGGAGCTGAGATATGAACGCTCGCCGAAAGTGAAAAAAACGACCACCCCGGACCTGTCGTTTTGGCCGAGATCCCGACCCCGAGCGAGCGAGTCCAAACACATGATTTGGGGTACGGGGTGGCCCACGCTCACTGGAAAAAGCAATCCCGTTGCTGGATTTCATCCTGGAGCTGAGATATTAAAGCTCGCCGAAAGTGAAAAAAACGACCACCCCGGACCTGTCGTTTTGGCCGAGATCCCGACCCCGAGCGAGCGAGTCCAAACACATGATTTGGGGTACGGGGTGGCCCACGCTCACGGGAAAAAACAATCCCAGCGCTGGGTGTGGTCCCCGAGCCGAGATATTAACGCTCGCCGAAAGTGAAAAAAACGACCACCCCGGACCTGTCGTTTTGGCCGAGGTCCCGACCCCGAGCGAGCGACACCAAACCCACCATTTGGGGTGTGAGCCGCCTCCGGGGTGGCCCACGCTCACTGGACAAAGCAATCCCGTTGCTGGATTTCATCCTGGAGCTGATATATTAAAGCTCGCCGAAAGTGAAAAAAACGACCACCCCGGACCTGTCGTTTTGGCCGAGATCCCGACCCCGAGCGAGCGAGTCCAAACACATGATTTGGGGTACGGGGTGGCCCACGCTCACTGGAAAAAGCAATCCCGTTGCTGGATTTCATCCTGGAGCTGAGATATTAAAGCTCGCCGAAAGTGAAAAAAACGACCACCCCGGACCTGTCGTTTTGGCCGAGGTCCCGACCCCGAGCGAGTGACAACAAACCCACCATTTGGGGTGTGAGCCGCCTCCGGGGTGGCCCACGCTCACTGGACAAAGCAATCCCGTTTCTGGATTTCATCCTGGAGCTGAGATATGAACGCTCGCCGAAAGTGAAAAAAACGACCACCCCGGACCTGTCGTTTGGCCGAGATCCCGACCCCGAGCGAGCGAGTCCAAACACATGATTTGGGGTACGGGGTGGCCCACGCTCACGGGAAAAAACAATCCCAGCGCTGGGTGTGGTCCCCGAGCCGAGATATTAACGCTCGCCGAAAGTGAAAAAAACGACCACCCCGGACCTGTCGTTTTGGCCGAGGTCCCGACCCCGAGCGAGCGACACCAAACCCACCATTTGGGGTGTGAGCCGCCTCCGGGATGGCCCACGCTCACTGGACAAAGCAATCCCGTTGCTGGATTTCATCCTGCAGCTGAGATATTAAAGCTCGCCGAAAGTGAAAAAAACGACCACCCCGGACCTGTCGTTTTGGCCGAGATTCCGACCCCGAGCGAGCGAGTCCAAACACATGATTTGGGGTCCGGGGTGGCCCACGCCCACTGGACAAAGCAGTCCCGTTGCTGGATTTCATCCTGGAGCTGAGATATTAAAGCTCGCCGAAAGTGAAAAAAACGACCACCCCGGACCTGTCGTTTTGGCCGAGGTCCCGACCCCGAGCGAGCGAGACCAAACCCACCATTTGGGGTGTGAGCTTCCTCCGGGGTGGCCCACGCTCACTGGACAAAGCAATCCCGTTGCTGGATTTCATCCTGGAGCTGAGATATGAACGCTCGCCGAAAGTGAAAAAAACGACCACCCCGGACCTGTCGTTTTGGCCGAGATCCCGACCCCGAGCGAGCGAGTCCAAACACATGATTTGGGGTACGGGGTGGCCCACGCTCACGGGAAAAAACAATCCCAGCGCTGGGTGTGGTCCCCGAGCCGAGATATTAACGCTCGCCGAAAGTGAAAAAAACGACCACCCCGGACCTGTCGTTTTGGCCGAGATCCCGACCCCGAGCGAGCGAGTCCAAACACATGATTTGGGGTACGGGGTGGCCCACGCTCACGGGAAAAAACAATCCCAGCGCTGGGTGTGGTCCCCGAGCCGAGATATTAACGCTCGCCGAAAGTGAAAAAAACGACCACCCCGGACCTGTCGTTTTGGCCGAGGTCGCGACCCCGAGCGAGCGACACCAAACCCACCATTTGGGGTGTGAGCCGCCTCCGGGGTGGCCCACGCTCACTGGACAAAGCAATCCCGTTGCTGGATTTCATCCTGCAGCTGAGATATTAAAGCTCGCCGAAAGTGAAAAAAACGACCACCCCGGACCTGTCGTTTCGGCCGAGATCCCGACCCCGAGCGAGCGAGTCCAAACACATGATTTGGGGTCCGGGGTGGCCCACGCTCACTGGACAAAGCAGTCCCGTTGCTGGATTTCATCCTGGAGCTGAGATATGAACGCTCGCCGAAAGTGAAAAAAACGACCACCCCGGACCTGTCGTTTTGGCCGAGATCCCGACCCCGAGCGAGCGAGTCCAAACACATGATTTGGGGTACGTGGTGGCCCACGCTCACTGGAAATAGCAATCCCATTGCTGGATTTCATCCTGGAGCTGAGGTATTAAAGCTCGCCGAAAGTGAAAAAAACGACCACCCCGGACCTGTCGTTTTGGCCGAGATCCCGACCCCGAGCGAGCGAGTCCAAACACATGATTTGGGGTACGGGGTGGCCCACGCTCACGGGAAAAAACAATCCCAGCGCTGGGTGTGGTCCCCGAGCCGAGATATTAACGCTCGCCGAAAGTGAAAAAAACGACCACCCCGGACCTGTCGTTTTGGCCGAGATCCCGACCCCGAGCGAGCGAGTCCAAACACATGATTTGGGGTACGGGGTGGCCCACGCTCACTGGAAAAAGCAATCCCGTTGCTGGATTTCATCCTGGAGCTGAGATATTAAAGCTCGCCGAAAGTGAAAAAAACGACCACCCCGGACCTGTCGTTTTGGCCGAGATCCCGACCCCGAGCGAGCGAGTCCAAACACATGATTTGGGGTACGGGGTGGCCCACGCTCACTGGAAATAGCAATCCCATTGCTGGATTTCATCCTGGAGCTGAGATATGAACGCTCGCCGAAAGTGAAAAAAACGACCACCCCGGACCTGTCGTTTTGGCCGAGATCCCGACCCCGAGCGAGCGAGTCCAAACACATGATTTGGGGTACGGGGTGGCCCACGCTCACTGGAAAAAGCAATCCCGTTGCTGGATTTCATCCTGGAGCTGAGATATTAAAGCTCGCCGAAAGTGAAAAAAACGACCACCCCGGACCTGTCGTTTTGGCCGAGATCCCGACCCCGAGCGAGCGAGTCCAAACACATGATTTGGGGTACGGGGTGGCCCACGCTCACGGGAAAAAACAATCCCAGCGCTGGGTGTGGTCCCCGAGCCGAGATATTAACGCTCGCCGAAAGTGAAAAAAACGACCACCCCGGACCTGTCGTTTTGGCCGAGGTCCCGACCCCGAGCGAGCGACACCAAACCCACCATTTGGGGTGTGAGCCGCCTCCGGGGTGGCCCACGCTCACTGGACAAAGCAATCCCGTTGCTGGATTTCATCCTGCAGCTGAGATATTAACGCTCGCCGAAAGTGACAAAAACGACCACCCCGGACCTGTCGTTTTGGCCGAGGTCCCGACCCCGAGCGAGCGACACCAAACCCACCATTTGGGGTGTGAGCCGCCTCCGGGGTGGCCCATGCTCACTGGACAAAGCAATCCCGTTGCTGGATTTCATCCTGCAGCTGAGATATTAAAGCTCGCCGAAAGTGAAAAAAACGACCACCCCGGACCTGTCGTTTCGGCCGAGATCCCGACCCCGAGCGAGCAAGTCCAAACACATGATTTGGGGTCCGGGGTGGCCCACGCTCACTGGACAAAGCAGTCCCGTTGCTGGATTTCATCCTGGTGCTGAGATATGAACGCTCGCCGAAAGTGAAAAAAACGACCACCCCGGACCTGTCGTTTTGGCCGAGATCCCGACCCCGAGCGAGCGAGTCCAAACACATGATTTGGGGTACGTGGTGGCCCACGCTCACTGGAAATAGCAATCCCATTGCTGGATTTCATCCTGGAGCTGAGGTATTAAAGCTCGCCGAAAGTGAAAAAAACGACCACCCCAGACCTGTCGTTTTGGCCGAGATCCCGACCCCGAGCGAGCGAGTCCAAACACATGATTTGGGGTACGGGGTGGCCCACGCTCACGGGAAAAAACAATCCCAGCGCTGGGTGTGGTCCCCGAGCCGAGATATTAACGCTCGCCGAAAGTGAAAAAAACGACCACCCCGGACCTGTCGTTTTGGCCGAGGTCCCGACCCCGAGCGAGCGACACCAAACCCACCATTTGGGGTGTGAGCCGCCTCCGGGGTGGCCCACGCTCACTGGACAAAGCAATCCCGTTGCTGGATTTCATCCTGCAGCTGAGATATTAAAGCTCGCCGAAAGTGAAAAAAACGACCACCCCGGACCTGTCATTTCGGCCGGGATACCGACCCCGAGCGAGCGAGTCCAAACACATGATTTGGGGTCCGGGGTGGCCCACGCTCACTGGACAAAGCAGTCCCGTTGCTGGATTTCATCCTGGAGCTGAGATATGAACGCTCGCCGATAGTGAAAAAAACGACCACCCCGGACCTGTCGTTTTGGCCGAGATCCCGACCCCGAGCGAGCGAGTCCAAACACATGATTTGGGGTACGTGGTGGCCCACGCTCACTGGAAATAGCAATCCCATTGCTGGATTTCATCCTGGAGCTGAGGTATTAAAGCTCGCCGAAAGTGAAAAAAACGACCACCCCGGACCTGTCGTTTTGGCCGAGATCCCGACCCCGAGCGAGCGAGTCCAAACACATGATTTGGGGTCCGGGGTGGCCCACGCTCACGGGAAAAAACAATCCCAGCGCTGGGTGTGGTCCCCGAGCCGAGATATTAACGCTCGCCGAAAGTGAAAAAAACGACCACCCCGGACCTGTCGTTTTGGCCGAGGTCCCGACCCCGAGCGAGCGACACCAAACCCACCATTTGGGGTGTGAGCCGCCTCCGGGGTGGCCCACGCTCACTGGACAAAGCAATCCCGTTGCTGGATTTCATCCTGCAGCTGAGATATTAAAGCTCGCCGAAAGTGAAAAAAACGACCACCCCGGACCTGTCGTTTCGGCCGGGATCCCGACCCCGAGCGAGCGAGTCCAAACACATGATTTGGGGTCCGGGGTGGCCCACGCTCACTGGACAAAGCAGTCCCGTTGCTGGATTTCATCCTGGAGCTGAGATATGAACGCTCGCCGAAAGTGAAAAAAACGACCACCCCGGACCTGTCGTTTTGGCCGAGATCCCGACCCCGAGCGAGCGAGTCCAAACACATGATTTGGGGTACGGGGTGGCCCACGCTCACTGGAAAAAGCAATCCCGTTGCTGGATTTCATCCTGGAGCTGAGATATTAAAGCTCGCCGAAAGTGAAAAAAACGACCACCCCGGACCTGTCGTTTTGGCCGAGATCCCGACCCCGAGCGAGCGAGTCCAAACACATGATTTGGGGTCCGGGGTGGCCCACGCCCACTGGACAAAGCAGTCCCGTTGCTGGATTTCATCCTGGAGCTGAGATATTAACGCTCGCCGAAAGTGAAAAAAACGACCACCCCGGACCTGTCGTTTTGGCCGAGGTCCCGACCCCGAGCGAGCGACACCAAACCCACCATTTGGGGTGTGAGCCGCCTCCGGGGTGGCCCACGCTCACTGGACAAAGCAATCCCGTTGCTGGATTTCATCCTGCAGCTGAGATATTAAAGCTCGCCGAAAGTGAAAAAAACGACCACCCCGGACCTGTCGTTTTGGCCGAGGTCCCGACCCCGAGCGAGCGACACCAAACCCACCATTTGGGGTGTGAGCCGCCTCCGGGGTGGCCCATGCTCACTAGAAAAAGCAATCCTGTTGCTGGATTTCATCCAGCAGCTGAGATATTAAAGCTCGCCGAAAGTGAAAAAAACGACCACCCCGGACCTGTCGTTTCGGCCGAGATCCCGACCCCGAGCGAACGAGTCCAAACACATGATTTGGGGTCCGGGGTGGCCCACGCTCACTGGACAAAGCAGTCCCGTTGCTGGATGTCATCCTGGAGCTGAGATATTAAAGCTCGCCGAAAGTGAAAAAAACGACCACCCCGGACCTGTCGTTTTGGCCGAGGTCCCGACCCCGAGCGAGCGAGTCCAAACACATGATTTGGGGTACGGGGTGGCCCATGCTCACGGGAAAAAACAATCCCAGCGCTGGGTGTGGTCCCCGAGCCGAGATATTAACGCTCGCCGAAAGTGAAAAAAACGACCACCCCGGACCTGTCGTTTTGGCCGAGGTCCCGACCCCGAGCGAGCGACACCAAACCCACCATTTGGGGTGTGAGCCGCCTCCGGGGTGGCCCACGCTCACTGGACAAAGCAATCCCGTTGCTGGATTTCATCCTGGAGCTGAGATATTAAAGCTCGCTGAAAGTGAAAAAAACGACCACCCCGGACCTGTCGTTTCGGCCGAGATCCCGACCCCGAGCGAGCGAGTCCAAACACATGATTTGGGGTCCGGGGTGGCCCACGCTCACTGGACAAAGCAGTCCCGTTGCTGGATTTCATCCTGGAGCTGAGATATGAACGCTCGCCGAAAGTGAAAAAAACGACCACCCCGGACCTGTCGTTTTGGCCGAGATCCCGACCCCGAGCGAGCGAGTCCAAACACATGATTTGGGGTACGGGGTGGCCCATGCTCACGGGAAAAAACAATCCCAGCGCTGGGTGTGGTCCCCGAGCCGAGATATTAACGCTCGCCGAAAGTGAAAAAAACGACCACCCCGGACCTGTCGTTTTGGCCGAGGTCCCGACCCCGAGCGAGCGACACCAAACCCACCATTTGGGGTGTGAGCCGCCTCCGGGGTGGCCCACGCTCACTGGACAAAGCAATCCCGTTGCTGGATTTCATCCTGGAGCTGAGATATTAAAGCTCGCCGAAAGTGAAAAAAACGACCACCGAAACCTGTCGTTTCGGCCGAGATCCCGACCCCGAGCGAGCGAGTCCAAACACATGATTTGGGGTCCGGGGTGGCCCACGCTCACTGGACAAAGCAGTCCCGTTGCTGGATTTCATCCTGGAGCTGAGATATTAAAGCTCGCCGAAAGTGAAAAAAACGACCACCCCGGACCTGTCGTTTTGGCCGAGGTCCCGACCCCGAGCGAGCGACACCAAACCCACCATTTAGGGTGTGAGCCGCCTCCGGGGTGGCCCACGCTCACTGGACAAAGCAATCCCGTTGCTGGATTTCATCCTGCAGCTGAGATATTAAAGCTCGCCGAAAGTGAAAAAAACGACCACCCCGGACCTGTCGTTTCGGCCGAGATCCCGACCCCGAGCGAACGAGTCCAAACACATGATTTGGGGTCCGGGGTGGCCCATGCTCACGGGAAAAAACAATCCCAGCGCTGGGTGTGGTCCCCGAGCCGAGATATTAACGCTCGCCGAAAGTGAAAAAAACGACCACCCCGGACCTGTCGTTTTGGCCGAGGTCCCGACCCCGAGCGAGCGACACCAAACCCACCATTTGGGGTGTGAGCCGCCTCCGGGGTGGCCCACGCTCACTGGACAAAGCAATCCCGTTGCTGGATTTCATCCTGGAGCTGAGATATTAAAGCTCGCTGAAAGTGAAAAAAACGACCACCCCGGACCTGTCGTTTCGGCCGAGATCCCGACCCCGAGCGAGCGAGTCCAAACACATGATTTGGGGTCCGGGGTGGCCCATGCTCACTGGACAAAGCAGTCCCGTTGCTGGATTTCATCCTGGAGCTGAGATATGAACGCTCGCCGAAAGTGAAAAAAACGACCACCCCGGAACTGTCGTTTTGGCCGAGATCCCGACCCCGAGCGAGTGAGTCCAAACACATGATTTGGTGTCCGGGGTGGCCCACGCCCACTGGACAATGCAGTCCCGTTGCTGGATTTCATCCTGGAGCTGAGATATGAACGCTCGCCGAAAGTGAAAAAAACGACCACCCCGGACCTGTCGTTTTGGCCGAGATCCCGACCCCGAGCGAGCGAGTCCAAACACATGATTTGGGGTACGGGGTGGCCCATGCTCACGGGAAAAAACAATCCCAGCGCTGGGTGTGGTCCCCGAGCCGAGATATTAACGCTCGCCGAAAGTGAAAAAAACGACCACCCCGGACCTGTCGTTTTGGCCGAGGTCCCGACCCCGAGCGAGCGACACCAAACCCACCATTTGGGGTGTGAGCCGCCTCCGGGGTGGCCCACGCTCACTGGACAAAGCAATCCCGTTGCTGGATTTCATCCTGGAGCTGAGATATTAAAGCTCGCCGAAAGTGAAAAAAACGACCACCCCGGACCTGTCGTTTTGGCCGAGATCCCGACCCCGAGCGAGCGAGTCCAAACACATGATTTGGGGTACGGGGTGGCCCACGCTCACTGGAAATAGCAATCCCATTGCTGGATTTCATCCTGGAGCTGAGATATGAACGCTCGCCGAAAGTGAAAAAAACGACCACCCCGGACCTGTCGTTTTGGCCGAGATCCCGACCCCGAGCGAGCGAGTCCAAACACATGATTTGGGGTCGGGGGTGGCCCACGCTCACTGGACAAAGCAATCCCGTTGCTGGATTTCATCCTGGAGCTGAGATATTAAAGCTCGCCGAAAGTGAAAAAGACGACCACCCCGGACCTGTCGTTTTGGCCGAGGTCCCGACCCCGAGCGAGCGACACCAAACCCACCATTTGGGGTGTGAGCCGCCTCCGGGGTGGCCCACGCTCACTGGACAAAGCAATCCCGTTGCTGGATTTCATCCTGCAGCTGAGATATTAAAGCTCGCCGAAAGTGAAAAAAACGACCACCCCGGACCTGTCGTTTCGGCCGAGATCCCGACCCCGAGCGAACGAGTCCAAACACATGATTTGGGGTCCGGGGTGGCCCACGCTCACTGGACAAAGCAGTCCCGTTGCTGGATTTCATCCTGGAGCTGAGATATTAAAGCTCGCCGAAAGTGAAAAAAACGACCACCCCGGACCTGTCGTTTTGGCCGAGGTCCCGACCCCGAGCGAGCGAGTCCAAACACATGATTTGGGGTACGGGGTGGCCCATGCTCACGGGAAAAAACAATCCCAGCGCTGGGTGTGGTCCCCGAGCCGAGATATTAACGCTCGCCGAAAGTGAAAAAAACGACCACCCCGGACCTGTCGTTTTGGCCGAGGTCCCGACCCCGAGCGAGCGACACCAAACCCACCATTTGGGGTGTGAGCCGCCTCCGGGGTGGCCCACGCTCACTGGACAAAGCAATCCCGTTGCTGGATTTCATCCTGGAGCTGAGATATTAAAGCTCGCTGAAAGTGAAAAAAACGACCACCCCGGACCTGTCGTTTCGGCCGAGATCCCGACCCCGAGCGAGCGAGTCCAAACACATGATTTGGGGTCCGGGGTGGCCCATGCTCACTGGACAAAGCAGTCCCGTTGCTGGATTTCATCCTGGAGCTGAGATATGAACGCTCGCTGAAAGTGAAAAAAACGACCACCCCGGACCTGTCGTTTTGGCCGAGATCCCGACCCCGAGCGAGTGAGTCCAAACACATGATTTGGGGTCCGGGGTGGCCCACGCCCACTGGACAATGCAGTCCCGTTGCTGGATTTCATCCTGGAGCTGAGATATTAAAGCTCGCCGAAAGTGAAAAAAACGACCACCCCGGACCTGTCGTTTTGGCCGAGATCCCGACCCCGAGCGAGCGAGACCAAACCCACCATTTGGGGTGTGAGCCGCCTCCGGGGTGGCCCACGCTCACTGGACAAAGCAATCCCGTTGCTGGATTTCATCCTGGAGCTGAGATATGAACGCTCGCCGAAAGTGAAAAAAACGACCACCCCGGACCTGTCGTTTTGGCCGAGATCCCGACCCCGAGCGAGCGAGTCCAAACACATGATTTGGGGTACGGGGTGGCCCACGCTCACTGGAAATAGCAATCCCATTGCTGGATTTCATCCTGGAGCTGAGATATGAACGCTCGCCGAAAGTGAAAAAAACGACCACCCCGGACCTGTCGTTTTGGCCGAGATCCCGACCCCGAGCGAGCGAGTCCAAACACATGATTTGGGGTACGGGGTGGCCCATGCTCACGGGAAAAAACAATCCCAGCGCTGGGTGTGGTCCCCGAGCCGAGATATTAACGCTCGCCGAAAGTGAAAAAAACGACCACCCCGGACCTGTCGTTTTGGCCGAGGTCCCGACCCCGAGCGAGCGACACCAAACCCACCATTTGGGGTGTGAGCCGCCTCCGGGGTGGCCCACGCTCACTGGACAAAGCAATCCCGTTGCTGGATTTCATCCTGGAGCTGAGATATTAAAGCTCGCCGAAAGTGAAAAAAACGACCACCGAAACCTGTCGTTTCGGCCGAGATCCCGACCCCGAGCGAGCGAGTCCAAACACATGATTTGGGGTCCGGGGTGGCCCACGCTCACTGGACAAAGCAGTCCCGTTGCTGGATTTCATCCTGGAGCTGAGATATTAAAGCTCGCCGAAAGTGAAAAAAACGACCACCCCGGACCTGTCGTTTTGGCCGAGGTCCCGACCCCGAGCGAGCGACACCAAACCCACCATTTAGGGTGTGAGCCGCCTCCGGGGTGGCCCACGCTCACTGGACAAAGCAATCCCGTTGCTGGATTTCATCCTGCAGCTGAGATATTAAAGCTCGCCGAAAGTGAAAAAAACGACCACCCCGGACCTGTCGTTTCGGCCGAGATCCCGACCCCGAGCGAACGAGTCCAAACACATGATTTGGGGTCCGGGGTGGCCCATGCTCACGGGAAAAAACAATCCCAGCGCTGGGTGTGGTCCCCGAGCCGAGATATTAACGCTCGCCGAAAGTGAAAAAAACGACCACCCCGGACCTGTCGTTTTGGCCGAGGTCCCGACCCCGAGCGAGCGACACCAAACCCACCATTTGGGGTGTGAGCCGCCTCCGGGGTGGCCCACGCTCACTGGACAAAGCAATCCCGTTGCTGGATTTCATCCTGGAGCTGAGATATTAAAGCTCGCTGAAAGTGAAAAAAACGACCACCCCGGACCTGTCGTTTTGGCCGAGATCCCGACCCCGAGCGAGTGAGTCCAAACACATGATTTGGGGTCCGGGGTGGCCCACGCCCACTGGACAATGCAGTCCCGTTGCTGGATTTCATCCTGGAGCTGAGATATTAAAGCTCGCCGAAAGTGAAAAAAACGACCACCCCGGACCTGTCGTTTCGGCCGAGATCCCGACCCCGAGCGAGCGAGTCCAAACACATGATTTGGGGTCCGGGGTGGCCCACGCTCACTGGAAATAGCAATCCCATTGCTGGATTTCATCCTGGAGCTGAGATATGAACGCTCGCCGAAAGTGAAAAAAACGACCACCCCGGACCTGTCGTTTTGGCCGAGATCCCGACCCCGAGCGAGCGAGTCCAAACACATGATTTGGGGTACGGGGTGGCCCATGCTCACGGGAAAAAACAATCCCAGCGCTGGGTGTGGTCCCCGAGCCGAGATATTAACGCTCGCCGAAAGTGAAAAAAACGACCACCCCGGACCTGTCGTTTTGGCCGAGGTCCCGACCCCGAGCGAGCGACACCAAACCCACCATTTGGGGTGTGAGCCGCCTCCGGGGTGGCCCACGCTCACTGGACAAAGCAATCCCGTTGCTGGATTTCATCCTGGAGCTGAGATATTAAAGCTCGCCGAAAGTGAAAAAAACGACCACCGAAACCTGTCGTTTCGGCCGAGATCCCGACCCCGAGCGAGCGAGTCCAAACACATGATTTGGGGTCCGGGGTGGCCCACGCTCACTGGACAAAGCAGTCCCGTTGCTGGATTTCATCCTGGAGCTGAGATATTAAAGCTCGCCGAAAGTGAAAAAAACGACCACCCCGGACCTGTCGTTTTGGCCGAGGTCCCGACCCCGAGCGAGCGACACCAAACCCACCATTTAGGGTGTGAGCCGCCTCCGGGGTGGCCCACGCTCACTGGACAAAGCAATCCCGTTGCTGGATTTCATCCTGCAGCTGAGATATTAAAGCTCGCCGAAAGTGAAAAAAACGACCACCCCGGACCTGTCGTTTCGGCCGAGATCCCGACCCCGAGCGAACGAGTCCAAACACATGATTTGGGGTCCGGGGTGGCCCATGCTCACGGGAAAAAACAATCCCAGCGCTGGGTGTGGTCCCCGAGCCGAGATATTAACGCTCGCCGAAAGTGAAAAAAACGACCACCCCGGACCTGTCGTTTTGGCCGAGGTCCCGACCCCGAGCGAGCGACACCAAACCCACCATTTGGGGTGTGAGCCGCCTCCGGGGTGGCCCACGCTCACTGGACAAAGCAATCCCGTTGCTGGATTTCATCCTGGAGCTGAGATATTAAAGCTCGCTGAAAGTGAAAAAAACGACCACCCCGGACCTGTCGTTTCGGCCGAGATCCCGACCCCGAGCGAGCGAGTCCAAACACATGATTTGGGGTCCGGGGTGGCCCATGCTCACTGGACAAAGCAGTCCCGTTGCTGGATTTCATCCTGGAGCTGAGATATGAACGCTCGCCGAAAGTGAAAAAAACGACCACCCCGGAACTGTCGTTTTGGCCGAGGTCCCGACCCCGAGCGAGCGACACCAAACCCACCATTTAGGGTGTGAGCCGCCTCCGGGGTGGCCCACGCTCACTGGACAAAGCAATCCCGTTGCTGGATTTCATCCTGCAGCTGAGATATTAAAGCTCGCCGAAAGTGAAAAAAACGACCACCCCGGACCTGTCGTTTCGGCCGAGATCCCGACCCCGAGCGAACGAGTCCAAACACATGATTTGGGGTCCGGGGTGGCCCATGCTCACGGGAAAAAACAATCCCAGCGCTGGGTGTGGTCCCCGAGCCGAGATATTAACGCTCGCCGAAAGTGAAAAAAACGACCACCCCGGACCTGTCGTTTTGGCCGAGGTCCCGACCCCGAGCGAGCGACACCAAACCCACCATTTGGGGTGTGAGCCGCCTCCGGGGTGGCCCACGCTCACTGGACAAAGCAATCCCGTTGCTGGATTTCATCCTGGAGCTGAGATATTAAAGCTCGCTGAAAGTGAAAAAAACGACCACCCCGGACCTGTCGTTTCGGCCGAGATCCCGACCCCGAGCGAGCGAGTCCAAACACATGATTTGGGGTCCGGGGTGGCCCATGCTCACTGGACAAAGCAGTCCCGTTGCTGGATTTCATCCTGGAGCTGAGATATGAACGCTCGCCGAAAGTGAAAAAAACGACCACCCCGGAACTGTCGTTTTGGCCGAGATCCCGACCCCGAGCGAGTGAGTCCAAACACATGATTTGGTGTCCGGGGTGGCCAACGCCCACTGGACAATGCAGTCCCGTTGCTGGATTTCATCCTGGAGCTGAGATATGAACGCTCGCCGAAAGTGAAAAAAACGACCACCCCGGACCTGTCGTTTTGGCCGAGGTCCCGACCCCGAGCGAGCGACACCAAACCCACCATTTGGGGTGTGAGCCGCCTCCGGGGTGGCCCACGCTCACTGGACAAAGCAATCCCGTTGCTGGATTTCATCCTGGAGCTGAGATATTAAAGCTCGCCGAAAGTGAAAAAAACGACCACCCCGGACCTGTCGTTTTGGCCGAGATCCCGACCCCGAGCGAGCGAGTCCAAACACATGATTTGGGGTACGGGGTGGCCCACGCTCACTGGAAATAGCAATCCCATTGCTGGATTTCATCCTGGAGCTGAGATATGAACGCTCGCCGAAAGTGAAAAAAACGACCACCCCGGACCTGTCGTTTTGGCCGAGATCCCGACCCCGAGCGAGCGAGTCCAAACACATGATTTGGGGTCGGGGGTGGCCCACGCTCACTGGACAAAGCAATCCCGTTGCTGGATTTCATCCTGGAGCTGAGATATTAAAGCTCGCCGAAAGTGAAAAAGACGACCACCCCGGACCTGTCGTTTTGGCCGAGGTCCCGACCCCGAGCGAGCGACACCAAACCCACCATTTGGGGTGTGAGCCGCCTCCGGGGTGGCCCACGCTCACTGGACAAAGCAATCCCGTTGCTGGATTTCATCCTGCAGCTGAGATATTAAAGCTCGCCGAAAGTGAAAAAAACGACCACCCCGGACCTGTCGTTTCGGCCGAGATCCCGACCCCGAGCGAACGAGTCCAAACACATGATTTGGGGTCCGGGGTGGCCCACGCTCACTGGACAAAGCAGTCCCGTTGCTGGATTTCATCCTGGAGCTGAGATATTAAAGCTCGCCGAAAGTGAAAAAAACGACCACCCCGGACCTGTCGTTTTGGCCGAGGTCCCGACCCCGAGCGAGCGAGTCCAAACACATGATTTGGGGTACGGGGTGGCCCATGCTCACGGGAAAAAACAATCCCAGCGCTGGGTGTGGTCCCCGAGCCGAGATATTAACGCTCGCCGAAAGTGAAAAAAACGACCACCCCGGACCTGTCGTTTTGGCCGAGGTCCCGACCCCGAGCGAGCGACACCAAACCCACCATTTGGGGTGTGAGCCGCCTCCGGGGTGGCCCACGCTCACTGGACAAAGCAATCCCGTTGCTGGATTTCATCCTGGAGCTGAGATATTAAAGCTCGCTGAAAGTGAAAAAAACGACCACCCCGGACCTGTCGTTTCGGCCGAGATCCCGACCCCGAGCGAGCGAGTCCAAACACATGATTTGGGGTCCGGGGTGGCCCATGCTCACTGGACAAAGCAGTCCCGTTGCTGGATTTCATCCTGGAGCTGAGATATGAACGCTCGCTGAAAGTGAAAAAAACGACCACCCCGGACCTGTCGTTTTGGCCGAGATCCCGACCCCGAGCGAGTGAGTCCAAACACATGATTTGGGGTCCGGGGTGGCCCACGCCCACTGGACAATGCAGTCCCGTTGCTGGATTTCATCCTGGAGCTGAGATATTAAAGCTCGCCGAAAGTGAAAAAAACGACCACCCCGGACCTGTCGTTTTGGCCGAGATCCCGACCCCGAGCGAGCGAGACCAAACCCACCATTTGGGGTGTGAGCCGCCTCCGGGGTGGCCCACGCTCACTGGACAAAGCAATCCCGTTGCTGGATTTCATCCTGGAGCTGAGATATGAACGCTCGCCGAAAGTGAAAAAAACGACCACCCCGGACCTGTCGTTTTGGCCGAGATCCCGACCCCGAGCGAGCGAGTCCAAACACATGATTTGGGGTACGGGGTGGCCCACGCTCACTGGAAATAGCAATCCCATTGCTGGATTTCATCCTGGAGCTGAGATATGAACGCTCGCCGAAAGTGAAAAAAACGACCACCCCGGACCTGTCGTTTTGGCCGAGATCCCGACCCCGAGCGAGCGAGTCCAAACACATGATTTGGGGTACGGGGTGGCCCATGCTCACGGGAAAAAACAATCCCAGCGCTGGGTGTGGTCCCCGAGCCGAGATATTAACGCTCGCCGAAAGTGAAAAAAACGACCACCCCGGACCTGTCGTTTTGGCCGAGGTCCCGACCCCGAGCGAGCGACACCAAACCCACCATTTGGGGTGTGAGCCGCCTCCGGGGTGGCCCACGCTCACTGGACAAAGCAATCCCGTTGCTGGATTTCATCCTGGAGCTGAGATATTAAAGCTCGCCGAAAGTGAAAAAAACGACCACCGAAACCTGTCGTTTCGGCCGAGATCCCGACCCCGAGCGAGCGAGTCCAAACACATGATTTGGGGTCCGGGGTGGCCCACGCTCACTGGACAAAGCAGTCCCGTTGCTGGATTTCATCCTGGAGCTGAGATATTAAAGCTCGCCGAAAGTGAAAAAAACGACCACCCCGGACCTGTCGTTTTGGCCGAGGTCCCGACCCCGAGCGAGCGACACCAAACCCACCATTTAGGGTGTGAGCCGCCTCCGGGGTGGCCCACGCTCACTGGACAAAGCAATCCCGTTGCTGGATTTCATCCTGCAGCTGAGATATTAAAGCTCGCCGAAAGTGAAAAAAACGACCACCCCGGACCTGTCGTTTCGGCCGAGATCCCGACCCCGAGCGAACGAGTCCAAACACATGATTTGGGGTCCGGGGTGGCCCATGCTCACGGGAAAAAACAATCCCAGCGCTGGGTGTGGTCCCCGAGCCGAGATATTAACGCTCGCCGAAAGTGAAAAAAACGACCACCCCGGACCTGTCGTTTTGGCCGAGGTCCCGACCCCGAGCGAGCGACACCAAACCCACCATTTGGGGTGTGAGCCGCCTCCGGGGTGGCCCACGCTCACTGGACAAAGCAATCCCGTTGCTGGATTTCATCCTGGAGCTGAGATATTAAAGCTCGCTGAAAGTGAAAAAAACGACCACCCCGGACCTGTCGTTTTGGCCGAGATCCCGACCCCGAGCGAGTGAGTCCAAACACATGATTTGGGGTCCGGGGTGGCCCACGCCCACTGGACAATGCAGTCCCGTTGCTGGATTTCATCCTGGAGCTGAGATATTAAAGCTCGCCGAAAGTGAAAAAAACGACCACCCCGGACCTGTCGTTTTGGCCGAGATCCCGACCCCGAGCGAGCGAGACCAAACCCACCATTTGGGGTGTGAGCCGCCTCCGGGGTGGCCCACGCTCACTGGACAAAGCAATCCCGTTGCTGGATTTCATCCTGGAGCTGAGATATGAACGCTCGCCGAAAGTGAAAAAAACGACCACCCCGGACCTGTCGTTTTGGCCGAGATCCCGACCCCGAGCGAGCGAGTCCAAACACATGATTTGGGGTACGGGGTGGCCCACGCTCACTGGAAATAGCAATCCCATTGCTGGATTTCATCCTGGAGCTGAGATATGAACGCTCGCCGAAAGTGAAAAAAACGACCACCCCGGACCTGTCGTTTTGGCCGAGATCCCGACCCCGAGCGAGCGAGTCCAAACACATGATTTGGGGTACGGGGTGGCCCATGCTCACGGGAAAAAACAATCCCAGCGCTGGGTGTGGTCCCCGAGCCGAGATATTAACGCTCGCCGAAAGTGAAAAAAACGACCACCCCGGACCTGTCGTTTTGGCCGAGGTCCCGACCCCGAGCGAGCGACACCAAACCCACCATTTGGGGTGTGAGCCGCCTCCGGGGTGGCCCACGCTCACTGGACAAAGCAATCCCGTTGCTGGATTTCATCCTGGAGCTGAGATATTAAAGCTCGCCGAAAGTGAAAAAAACGACCACCGAAACCTGTCGTTTCGGCCGAGATCCCGACCCCGAGCGAGCGAGTCCAAACACATGATTTGGGGTCCGGGGTGGCCCACGCTCACTGGACAAAGCAGTCCCGTTGCTGGATTTCATCCTGGAGCTGAGATATTAAAGCTCGCCGAAAGTGAAAAAAACGACCACCCCGGACCTGTCGTTTTGGCCGAGGTCCCGACCCCGAGCGAGCGACACCAAACCCACCATTTAGGGTGTGAGCCGCCTCCGGGGTGGCCCACGCTCACTGGACAAAGCAATCCCGTTGCTGGATTTCATCCTGCAGCTGAGATATTAAAGCTCGCCGAAAGTGAAAAAAACGACCACCCCGGACCTGTCGTTTCGGCCGAGATCCCGACCCCGAGCGAACGAGTCCAAACACATGATTTGGGGTCCGGGGTGGCCCATGCTCACGGGAAAAAACAATCCCAGCGCTGGGTGTGGTCCCCGAGCCGAGATATTAACGCTCGCCGAAAGTGAAAAAAACGACCACCCCGGACCTGTCGTTTTGGCCGAGGTCCCGACCCCGAGCGAGCGACACCAAACCCACCATTTGGGGTGTGAGCCGCCTCCGGGGTGGCCCACGCTCACTGGACAAAGCAATCCCGTTGCTGGATTTCATCCTGGAGCTGAGATATTAAAGCTCGCTGAAAGTGAAAAAAACGACCACCCCGGACCTGTCGTTTCGGCCGAGATCCCGACCCCGAGCGAGCGAGTCCAAACACATGATTTGGGGTCCGGGGTGGCCCATGCTCACTGGACAAAGCAGTCCCGTTGCTGGATTTCATCCTGGAGCTGAGATATGAACGCTCGCCGAAAGTGAAAAAAACGACCACCCCGGAACTGTCGTTTTGGCCGAGATCCCGACCCCGAGCGAGTGAGTCCAAACACATGATTTGGTGTCCGGGGTGGCCAACGCCCACTGGACAATGCAGTCCCGTTGCTGGATTTCATCCTGGAGCTGAGATATGAACGCTCGCCGAAAGTGAAAAAAACGACCACCCCGGACCTGTCGTTTTGGCCGAGATCCCGACCCCGAGCGAGCGAGTCCAAACACATGATTTGGGGTACGGGGTGGCCCATGCTCACGGGAAAAAACAATCCCAGCGCTGGGTGTGGTCCCCGAGCCGAGATATTAACGCTCGCCGAAAGTGAAAAAAACGACCACCCCGGACCTGTCGTTTTGGCCGAGGTCCCGACCCCGAGCGAGCGACACCAAACCCACCATTTGGGGTGTGAGCCGCCTCCGGGGTGGCCCACGCTCACTGGACAAAGCAATCCCGTTGCTGGATTTCATCCTGGAGCTGAGATATTAAAGCTCGCCGAAAGTGAAAAAAACGACCACCCCGGACCTGTCGTTTTGGCCGAGATCCCGACCCCGAGCGAGCGAGTCCAAACACATGATTTGGGGTACGGGGTGGCCCACGCTCACTGGAAATAGCAATCCCATTGCTGGATTTCATCCTGGAGCTGAGATATGAACGCTCGCCGAAAGTGAAAAAAACGACCACCCCGGACCTGTCGTTTTGGCCGAGATCCCGACCCCGAGCGAGCGAGTCCAAACACATGATTTGGGGTCGGGGGTGGCCCACGCTCACTGGACAAAGCAATCCCGTTGCTGGATTTCATCCTGGAGCTGAGATATTAAAGCTCGCCGAAAGTGAAAAAGACGACCACCCCGGACCTGTCGTTTTGGCCGAGGTCCCGACCCCGAGCGAGCGACACCAAACCCACCATTTGGGGTGTGAGCCGCCTCCGGGGTGGCCCACGCTCACTGGACAAAGCAATCCCGTTGCTGGATTTCATCCTGCAGCTGAGATATTAAAGCTCGCCGAAAGTGAAAAAAACGACCACCCCGGACCTGTCGTTTCGGCCGAGATCCCGACCCCGAGCGAACGAGTCCAAACACATGATTTGGGGTCCGGGGTGGCCCACGCTCACTGGACAAAGCAGTCCCGTTGCTGGATTTCATCCTGGAGCTGAGATATTAAAGCTCGCCGAAAGTGAAAAAAACGACCACCCCGGACCTGTCGTTTTGGCCGAGGTCCCGACCCCGAGCGAGCGAGTCCAAACACATGATTTGGGGTACGGGGTGGCCCATGCTCACGGGAAAAAACAATCCCAGCGCTGGGTGTGGTCCCCGAGCCGAGATATTAACGCTCGCCGAAAGTGAAAAAAACGACCACCCCGGACCTGTCGTTTTGGCCGAGGTCCCGACCCCGAGCGAGCGACACCAAACCCACCATTTGGGGTGTGAGCCGCCTCCGGGGTGGCCCACGCTCACTGGACAAAGCAATCCCGTTGCTGGATTTCATCCTGGAGCTGAGATATTAAAGCTCGCTGAAAGTGAAAAAAACGACCACCCCGGACCTGTCGTTTCGGCCGAGATCCCGACCCCGAGCGAGCGAGTCCAAACACATGATTTGGGGTCCGGGGTGGCCCATGCTCACTGGACAAAGCAGTCCCGTTGCTGGATTTCATCCTGGAGCTGAGATATGAACGCTCGCTGAAAGTGAAAAAAACGACCACCCCGGACCTGTCGTTTTGGCCGAGATCCCGACCCCGAGCGAGTGAGTCCAAACACATGATTTGGGGTCCGGGGTGGCCCACGCCCACTGGACAATGCAGTCCCGTTGCTGGATTTCATCCTGGAGCTGAGATATTAAAGCTCGCCGAAAGTGAAAAAAACGACCACCCCGGACCTGTCGTTTTGGCCGAGATCCCGACCCCGAGCGAGCGAGACCAAACCCACCATTTGGGGTGTGAGCCGCCTCCGGGGTGGCCCACGCTCACTGGACAAAGCAATCCCGTTGCTGGATTTCATCCTGGAGCTGAGATATGAACGCTCGCCGAAAGTGAAAAAAACGACCACCCCGGACCTGTCGTTTTGGCCGAGATCCCGACCCCGAGCGAGCGAGTCCAAACACATGATTTGGGGTACGGGGTGGCCCACGCTCACTGGAAATAGCAATCCCATTGCTGGATTTCATCCTGGAGCTGAGATATGAACGCTCGCCGAAAGTGAAAAAAACGACCACCCCGGACCTGTCGTTTTGGCCGAGATCCCGACCCCGAGCGAGCGAGTCCAAACACATGATTTGGGGTCCGGGGTGGCCCACGCTCACTGGACAAAGCAATCCCGTTGCTGGATTTCATCCTGGAGCTGAGATATTAAAGCTCGCCGAAAGTGAAAAAAACGACCACCCCGGACCTGTCGTTTTGGCCGAGGTCCCGACCCCGAGCGAGCGACACCAAACCCACCATTTGGGGTGTGAGCCGCCTCCGGGGTGGCCCACGCTCACTGGAAAAAGCAATCCTGTTGCTGGATTTCATCCAGCAGCTGAGATATTAAAGCTCGCCGAAAGTGAAAAAAACGACCACCCCGGACCTGTCGTTTCGGCCGAGATCCCGACCCCGAGCGAACGAGTCCAAACACATGATTTGGGGTCCGGGGTGGCCCACGCTCACTGGACAAAGCAGTCCCGTTGCTGGATTTCATCCTGGAGCTGAGATATTAAAGCTCGCCGAAAGTGAAAAAAAACGACCACCCCGGACCTGTCGTTTTGGCCGAGGTCCCGACCCCGAGCGAGCGAGTCCAAACACATGATTTGGGGTACGGGGTGGCCCATGCTCACGGGAAAAAACAATCCCAGCGCTGGGTGTGGTCCCCGAGCCGAGATATTAACGCTCGCCGAAAGTGAAAAAAACGACCACCCCGGACCTGTCGTTTTGGCCGAGGTCCCGACCCCGAGCGAGCGACACCAAACCCACCATTTGGGGTGTGAGCCGCCTCCGGGGTGGCCCACGCTCACTGGACAAAGCAATCCCGTTGCTGGATTTCATCCTGGAGCTGAGATATTAAAGCTCGCCGAAAGTGAAAAAAACGACCACCCCGGACCTGTCGTTTCGGCCGAGATCCCGACCCCGAGCGAGCGAGTCCAAACACATGATTTGGGGTCCGGGGTGGCCAACGCTCACTGGACAAAGCAGTCCCGTTGCTGGATTTCATCCTGGAGCTGAGATATGAACGCTCGCCGAAAGTGAAAAAAACGACCACCCCGGACCTGTCGTTTTGGCCGAGATCCCGACCCCGAGCGAGTGAGTCCAAACACATGATTTGGGGTCCGGGGTGGCCCACGCCCACTGGACAATGCAGTCCCGTTGCTGGATTTCATCCTGGAGCTGAGATATTAAAGCTCGCCGAAAGTGAAAAAAACGACCACCCCGGACCTGTCGTTTTGGCCGAGATCCCGACCCCGAGCGAGCGAGACCAAACCCACCATTTGGGGTGTGAGCCGCCTCCGGGGTGGCCCACGCTCACTGGACAAAGCAATCCCGTTGCTGGATTTCATCCTGGAGCTGAGATATGAACGCTCGCCGAAAGTGAAAAAAACGACCACCCCGGACCTGTCGTTTTGGCCGAGATCCCGACCCCGAGCGAGCGAGTCCAAACACATGATTTGGGGTACGGGGTGGCCCATGCTCACGGGAAAAAACAATCCCAGCGCTGGGTGTGGTCCCCGAGCCGAGATATTAACGCTCGCCGAAAGTGAAAAAAACGACCACCCCGGACCTGTCGTTTTGGCCGAGATCCCGACCCCGAGCGAGCGAGTCCAAACACATGATTTGGGGTCCGGGGTGGCCCACGCCCACTGGACAAAGCAGTCCCGTTGCTGGATTTCATCCTGGAGCTGAGATATTAACGCTCGCAGAAAGTGAAAAAAACAACCACCCCGGACCTGTCGTTTTGGCCGAGATCCCGACCCCGAGCGAGCGAGTCCAAACACATGATTTGGGGTACGGGGTGGCCCACGCTCACTGGAAATAGCAATCCCATTGCTGGATTTCATCCTGGAGCTGAGATATGAACGCTCGCCGAAAGTGAAAAAAACGACCACCCCGGACCTGTCGTTTCGGCCGAGATCCCGACCCCGAGCGAGCGAGTCCAAACACATGATTTGGGGTCCGGGGTGGCCCACGCTCACTGGTCAAAGCAGTCCCGTTGCTGGATTTCATCCTGGAGCTGAGATATTAAAGCTCGCCGAAAGTGAAAAAAAATGACCACCCCGGACCTGTCGTTTTGGCCGAGGTCCCGACCCCGAGCGAGCGACACCAAACCCACCATTTGGGGTGTGAGCCGCCTCCGGGGTGGCCCACGCTCACTGGACAAAGCAATCCCGTTGCTGGATTTCATCCTGGAGCTGAGATATTAAAGCTCGCCGAAAGTGAAAAAAACGACCACCCCGGACCTGTCGTTTCGGCCGAGATCCCGACCCCGAGCGAGCGAGTCCAAACACATGATTTGGGGTCCGTGGTGGCCCACGCTCACTGGACAATGCAGTCCCGTTGCTGGATTTCATCCTGGAGCTGAGATATTAAAGCTCGCCGAAAGTGAAAAAAACGACCACCCCGGACCTGTCGTTTTGGCCGAGATCCCGACCCCGAGCGAGCGAGACCAAACCCACCATTTGGGGTGTGAGCCGCCTCCGGGGTGGCCCACGCTCACTGGACAAAGCAATCCCGTTGCTGGATTTCATCCTGGAGCTGAGATATGAACGCTCGCCGAAAGTGAAAAAAACGACCACCCCGGACCTGTCGTTTTGGCCGAGATCCCGACCCCGAGCGAGCGAGTCCAAACACATGATTTGGGGTACGGGGTGGCCCATGCTCACGGGAAAAAACAATCCCAGCGCTGGGTGTGGTCCCCGAGCCGAGATATTAACGCTCGCCGAAAGTGAAAAAAACGACCACCCCGGACCTGTCGTTTTGGCCGAGATCCCGACCCCGAGCGAGCGAGTCCAAACACATGATTTGGGGTCCGGGGTGGCCCACGCCCACTGGACAAAGCAGTCCCGTTGCTGGATTTCATCCTGGAGCTGAGATATTAACGCTCGCAGAAAGTGAAAAAAACAACCACCCCGGACCTGTCGTTTTGGCCGAGATCCCGACCCCGAGCGAGCGAGTCCAAACACATGATTTGGGGTACGGGGTGGCCCACGCTCACTGGAAATAGCAATCCCATTGCTGGATTTCATCCTGGAGCTGAGATATGAACGCTCGCCGAAAGTGAAAAAAACGACCACCCCGGACCTGTCGTTTCGGCCGAGATCCCGACCCCGAGCGAGCGAGTCCAAACACATGATTTGGGGTCCGGGGTGGCCCACGCTCACTGGTCAAAGCAGTCCCGTTGCTGGATTTCATCCTGGAGCTGAGATATTAAAGCTCGCCGAAAGTGAAAAAAAATGACCACCCCGGACCTGTCGTTTTGGCCGAGGTCCCGACCCCGAGCGAGCGACACCAAACCCACCATTTGGGGTGTGAGCCGCCTCCGGGGTGGCCCACGCTCACTGG
Organism: Karalla daura; assembly: GCA_029224185.1. NCBI lineage: Eukaryota > Metazoa > Chordata > Actinopteri > Chaetodontiformes > Leiognathidae > Karalla > Karalla daura. The sequence goes on along the minus strand of JANZKI010000059.1, from coordinate 28,982 downwards.
ACAAAGCAATCCCGTTGCTGGATTTCATCCTGGAGCTGAGATATTAAAGCTCGCCGAAAGTGAAAAAAACGACCACCCCGGACCTGTCGTTTCGGCCGAGATCCCGACCCCGAGCGAGCGAGTCCAAACACATGATTTGGGGTACGGGGTGGCCCACGCTCACTGGAAATAGCAATCCCATTGCTGGATTTCATCCTGGAGCTGAGATATGAACGCTCGCCGAAAGTGAAAAAAACGACCACCCCGGACCTGTCGTTTTGGCCGAGATCCCGACCCCGAGCGAGCGAGTCCAAACACATGATTTGGGGTCGGGGGTGGCCCACGCTCACTGGACAAAGCAATCCCGTTGCTGGATTTCATCCTGGAGCTGAGATATTAAAGCTCGCCGAAAGTGAAAAAGACGACCACCCCGGACCTGTCGTTTTGGCCGAGGTCCCGACCCCGAGCGAGCGACACCAAACCCACCATTTGGGGTGTGAGCTTCCTCCGGGGTGGCCCACGCTCACTGGACAAAGCAATCCCGTTGCTGGATTTCATCCTGCAGCTGAGATATTAAAGCTCGCCGAAAGTGAAAAAAACGACCACCCCGGACCTGTCGTTTCGGCCGAGATCCCGACCCCGAGCGAACGAGTCCAAACACATGATTTGGGGTCCGGGGTGGCCCACGCTCACTGGACAAAGCAGTCCCGTTGCTGGATTTCATCCTGGAGCTGAGATATTAAAGCTCGCCGAAAGTGAAAAAAACGACCACCCCGGACCTGTCGTTTTGGCCGAGGTCCCGACCCCGAGCGAGCGAGTCCAAACACATGATTTGGGGTACGGGGTGGCCCATGCTCACGGGAAAAAACAATCCCAGCGCTGGGTGTGGTCCCCGAGCCGAGATATTAACGCTCGCCGAAAGTGAAAAAAACGACCACCCCGGACCTGTCGTTTTGGCCGAGGTCCCGACCCCGAGCGAGCGACACCAAACCCACCATTTGGGGTGTGAGCCGCCTCCGGGGTGGCCCACGCTCACTGGACAAAGCAATCCCGTTGCTGGATTTCATCCTGGAGCTGAGATATTAAAGCTCGCCGAAAGTGAAAAAAACGACCACCCCGGACCTGTCGTTTTGGCCGAGATCCCGACCCCGAGCGAGCGAGTCCAAACACATGATTTGGGGTCCGGGGTGGCCAACGCTCACTGGACAAAGCAGTCCCGTTGCTGGATTTCATCCTGGAGCTGAGATATGAACGCTCGCCGAAAGTGAAAAAAACGACCACCCCGGACCTGTCGTTTTGGCCGAGATCCCGACCCCGAGCGAGTGAGTCCAAACACATGATTTGGGGTCCGGGGTGGCCCACGCCCACTGGACAATGCAGTCCCGTTGCTGGATTTCATCCTGGAGCTGAGATATTAAAGCTCGCCGAAAGTGAAAAAAACGACCACCCCGGACCTGTCGTTTTGGCCGAGATCCCGACCCCGAGCGAGCGAGACCAAACCCACCATTTGGGGTGTGAGCCGCCTCCGGGGTGGCCCACGCTCACTGGACAAAGCAATCCCGTTGCTGGATTTCATCCTGGAGCTGAGATATGAACGCTCGCCGAAAGTGAAAAAAACGACCACCCCGGACCTGTCGTTTTGGCCGAGATCCCGACCCCGAGAGAGCGAGTCCAAACACATGATTTGGGGTACGGGGTGGCCCATGCTCACGGGAAAAAACAATCCCAGCGCTGGGTGTGGTCCCCGAGCCGAGATATTAACGCTCGCCGAAAGTGAAAAAAACGACCACCCCGGACCTGTCGTTTTGGCCGAGATCCCGACCCCGAGCGAGCGAGTCCAAACACATGATTTGGGGTCCGGGGTGGCCCACGCCCACTGGACAAAGCAGTCCCGTTGCTGGATTTCATCCTGGAGCTGAGATATTAACGCTCGCAGAAAGTGAAAAAAACAACCACCCCGGACCTGTCGTTTTGGCCGAGATCCCGACCCCGAGCGAGCGAGTCCAAACACATGATTTGGGGTACGGGGTGGCCCACGCTCACTGGAAATAGCAATCCCATTGCTGGATTTCATCCTGGAGCTGAGATATGAACGCTCGCCGAAAGTGAAAAAAACGACCACCCCGGACCTGTCGTTTCGGCCGAGATCCCGACCCCGAGCGAGCGAGTCCAAACACATGATTTGGGGTCCGGGGTGGCCCACGCTCACTGGACAAAGCAATCCCGTTGCTGGATTTCATCCTGGAGCTGAGGTATTAAAGCTCGCTGAAAGTGAAAAAAACGACCACCCCGGACCTGTCGTTTCGGCCGAGATCCCGACCCCGAGCGAGCGAGTCCAAACACATGATTTGGGGTCCGGGGTGGCCCATGCTCACTGGACAAAGCAGTCCCGTTGCTGGATTTCATCCTGGAGCTGAGATATGAACGCTCGCTGAAAGTGAAAAAAACGACCACCCCGGACCTGTCGTTTTGGCCGAGATCCCGACCCCGAGCGAGTGAGTCCAAACACATGATTTGGGGTCCGGGGTGGCCCACGCCCACTGGACAATGCAGTCCCGTTGCTGGATTTCATCCTGGAGCTGAGATATTAAAGCTCGCCGAAAGTGAAAAAAACGACCACCCCGGACCTGTCGTTTTGGCCGAGATCCCGACCCCGAGCGAGCGAGACCAAACCCACCATTTGGGGTGTGAGCCGCCTCCGGGGTGGCCCACGCTCACTGGACAAAGCAATCCCGTTGCTGGATTTCATCCTGGAGCTGAGATATGAACGCTCGCCGAAAGTGAAAAAAACGACCACCCCGGACCTGTCGTTTTGGCCGAGATCCCGACCCCGAGCGAGCGAGTCCAAACACATGATTTGGGGTACGGGGTGGCCCACGCTCACTGGAAATAGCAATCCCATTGCTGGATTTCATCCTGGAGCTGAGATATGAACGCTCGCCGAAAGTGAAAAAAACGACCACCCCGGACCTGTCGTTTTGGCCGAGATCCCGACCCCGAGCGAGCGAGTCCAAACACATGATTTGGGGTCCGGGGTGGCCCACGCTCACTGGACAAAGCAATCCCGTTGCTGGATTTCATCCTGGAGCTGAGATATTAAAGCTCGCCGAAAGTGAAAAAAACGACCACCCCGGACCTGTCGTTTTGGCCGAGGTCCCGACCCCGAGCGAGCGACACCAAACCCACCATTTGGGGTGTGAGCCGCCTCCGGGGTGGCCCACGCTCACTGGAAAAAGCAATCCTGTTGCTGGATTTCATCCAGCAGCTGAGATATTAAAGCTCGCCGAAAGTGAAAAAAACGACCACCCCGGACCTGTCGTTTCGGCCGAGATCCCGACCCCGAGCGAGCGAGTCCAAACACATGATTTGGGGTCCGGGGTGGCCCACGCTCACTGGACAAAGCAGTCCCGTTGCTGGATTTCATCCTGGAGCTGAGATATTAAAGCTCGCCGAAAGTGAAAAAAACGACCACCCCGGACCTGTCGTTTTGGCCGAGGTCCCGACCCCGAGCGAGCGAGTCCAAACACATGATTTGGGGTACGGGGTGGCCCATGCTCACGGGAAAAAACAATCCCAGCGCTGGGTGTGGTCCCCGAGCCGAGATATTAACGCTCGCCGAAAGTGAAAAAAACGACCACCCCGGACCTGTCGTTTTGGCCGAGGTCCCGACCCCGAGCGAGCGACACCAAACCCACCATTTGGGGTGTGAGCCGCCTCCGGGGTGGCCCACGCTCACTGGACAAAGCAATCCCGTTGCTGGATTTCATCCTGGAGCTGAGATATTAAAGCTCGCCGAAAGTGAAAAAAACGACCACCCCGGACCTGTCGTTTTGGCCGAGATCCCGACCCCGAGCGAGCGAGTCCAAACACATGATTTGGGGTCCGGGGTGGCCAACGCTCACTGGACAAAGCAGTCCCGTTGCTGGATTTCATCCTGGAGCTGAGATATGAACGCTCGCCGAAAGTGAAAAAAACGACCACCCCGGACCTGTCGTTTTGGCCGAGATCCCGACCCCGAGCGAGTGAGTCCAAACACATGATTTGGGGTCCGGGGTGGCCCACGCCCACTGGACAATGCAGTCCCGTTGCTGGATTTCATCCTGGAGCTGAGATATTAAAGCTCGCCGAAAGTGAAAAAAACGACCACCCCGGACCTGTCGTTTTGGCCGAGATCCCGACCCCGAGCGAGCGAGACCAAACCCACCATTTGGGGTGTGAGCCGCCTCCGGGGTGGCCCACGCTCACTGGACAAAGCAATCCCGTTGCTGGATTTCATCCTGGAGCTGAGATATGAACGCTCGCCGAAAGTGAAAAAAACGACCACCCCGGACCTGTCGTTTTGGCCGAGATCCCGACCCCGAGCGAGCGAGTCCAAACACATGATTTGGGGTACGGGGTGGCCCATGCTCACGGGAAAAAACAATCCCAGCGCTGGGTGTGGTCCCCGAGCCGAGATATTAACGCTCGCCGAAAGTGAAAAAAACGACCACCCCGGACCTGTCGTTTTGGCCGAGATCCCGACCCCGAGCGAGCGAGTCCAAACACATGATTTGGGGTCCGGGGTGGCCCACGCCCACTGGACAAAGCAGTCCCGTTGCTGGATTTCATCCTGGAGCTGAGATATTAACGCTCGCAGAAAGTGAAAAAAACAACCACCCCGGACCTGTCGTTTTGGCCGAGATCCCGACCCCGAGCGAGCGAGTCCAAACACATGATTTGGGGTACGGGGTGGCCCACGCTCACTGGAAATAGCAATCCCATTGCTGGATTTCATCCTGGAGCTGAGATATGAACGCTCGCCGAAAGTGAAAAAAACGACCACCCCGGACCTGTCGTTTCGGCCGAGATCCCGACCCCGAGCGAGCGAGTCCAAACACATGATTTGGGGTCCGGGGTGGCCCACGCTCACTGGTCAAAGCAGTCCCGTTGCTGGATTTCATCCTGGAGCTGAGATATTAAAGCTCGCCGAAAGTGAAAAAAAATGACCACCCCGGACCTGTCGTTTTGGCCGAGGTCCCGACCCCGAGCGAGCGACACCAAACCCACCATTTGGGGTGTGAGCCGCCTCCGGGGTGGCCCACGCTCACTGGACAAAGCAATCCCGTTGCTGGATTTCATCCTGGAGCTGAGATATTAAAGCTCGCCGAAAGTGAAAAAAACGACCACCCCGGACCTGTCGTTTCGGCCGAGATCCCGACCCCGAGCGAGCGAGTCCAAACACATGATTTGGGGTCCGTGGTGGCCCACGCTCACTGGACAAAGCAGTCCCGTTGCTGGATTTCATCCTGGAGCTGAGATATTAAAGCTCGCCGAAAGTGAAAAAAACGACCACCCCGGACCTGTCGTTTTGGCCGAGGTCCCGACCCCGAGCGAGCGACACCAAACCCACCATTTGGGGTGTGAGCCGCCTCCGGGGTGGCCCACGCTCACTGGACAAAGCAATCCCGTTGCTGGATTTCATCCTGCAGCTGAGATATTAAAGCTCGCCGAAAGTGAAAAAAACGACCACCCCGGACCTGTCGTTTCGGCCGGGATCCCGACCCCGAGCGAGCGAGTCCAAACACATGATTTGGGGTCCGGGGTGGCCCACGCTCACTGGACAAAGCAGTCCCGTTGCTGGATTTCATCCTGGAGCTGAGATATGAACGCTCGCCGAAAGTGAAAAAAACGACCATCCCGGACCTGTCGTTTTGGCTTAGATCCCGACCCCGAGCGAGCGAGTCCAAACACATGATTTGGGGTCCGGGGTGGCCCACGCCCACTGGACAAAGCAGTCCCGTTGCTGGATTTCATCCTGGAGCTGAGATATTAAAGCTCGCCGAAAGTGAAAAAAACGACCACCCCGGACCTGTCGTTTTGGCCGAGATCCCGACCCCGAGCGAGCGACACCAAACCCACCATTTGGGGTGTGAGCCGCCTCCGGGGTGGCCCACGCTCACTGGAAAAAGCAATCCTGTTGCTGGATTTCATCCAGCAGCTGAGATATTAAAGCTCGCCGAAAGTGAAAAAAACGACCACCCCGGACCTGTCGTTTTGGCCGAGATCCCGACCCCGAGCGAGCGAGTCCAAACACATGATTTGGGGTCCGGGGTGGCCCACGCTCACTGGACAAAGCAGTCCCGTTGCTGGATTTCATCCTGGAGCTGAGATATGAACGCTCGCCGAAAGTGAAAAAAACGACCACCCCGGACCTGTCGTTTTGGCCGAGATCCCGACCCCGAGCGAGCGAGTCCAAACACATGATTTGGGGTACGGGGTGGCCCACGCTCACTGGACAAAGCAATCCCGTTGCTGGATTTCATCCTGGAGCTGAGATATTAAAGCTCGCTGAAAGTGAAAAAAACGACCACCCCGGACCTGTCGTTTCGGCCGAGATCCCGACCCCGAGCGAGCGAGTCCAAACACATGATTTGGGGTCCGGGGTGGCCCATGCTCACTGGACAAAGCAGTCCCGTTGCTGGATTTCATCCTGGAGCTGAGATATGAACGCTCGCTGAAAGTGAAAAAAACGACCACCCCGGACCTGTCGTTTTGGCCGAGATCCCGACCCCGAGCGAGTGAGTCCAAACACATGATTTGGGGTCCGGGGTGGCCCACGCCCACTGGACAATGCAGTCCCGTTGCTGGATTTCATCCTGGAGCTGAGATATTAAAGCTCGCCGAAAGTGAAAAAAACGACCACCCCGGACCTGTCGTTTTGGCCGAGATCCCGACCCCGAGCGAGCGAGACCAAACCCACCATTTGGGGTGTGAGCCGCCTCCGGGGTGGCCCACGCTCACTGGACAAAGCAATCCCGTTGCTGGATTTCATCCTGGAGCTGAGATATGAACGCTCGCCGAAAGTGAAAAAAACGACCACCCCGGACCTGTCGTTTTGGCCGAGATCCCGACCCCGAGCGAGCGAGTCCAAACACATGATTTGGGGTACGGGGTGGCCCACGCTCACTGGAAATAGCAATCCCATTGCTGGATTTCATCCTGGAGCTGAGATATGAACGCTCGCCGAAAGTGAAAAAAACGACCACCCCGGACCTGTCGTTTTGGCCGAGATCCCGACCCCGAGCGAGCGAGTCCAAACACATGATTTGGGGTCCGGGGTGGCCCACGCTCACTGGACAAAGCAATCCCGTTGCTGGATTTCATCCTGGAGCTGAGATATTAAAGCTCGCCGAAAGTGAAAAAAACGACCACCCCGGACCTGTCGTTTTGGCCGAGGTCCCGACCCCGAGCGAGCGACACCAAACCCACCATTTGGGGTGTGAGCCGCCTCCGGGGTGGCCCACGCTCACTGGAAAAAGCAATCCTGTTGCTGGATTTCATCCAGCAGCTGAGATATTAAAGCTCGCCGAAAGTGAAAAAAACGACCACCCCGGACCTGTCGTTTCGGCCGAGATCCCGACCCCGAGCGAACGAGTCCAAACACATGATTTGGGGTCCGGGGTGGCCCACGCTCACTGGACAAAGCAGTCCCGTTGCTGGATTTCATCCTGGAGCTGAGATATTAAAGCTCGCCGAAAGTGAAAAAAACGACCACCCCGGACCTGTCGTTTTGGCCAAGGTCCCGACCCCGAGCGAGCGAGTCCAAACACATGATTTGGGGTACGGGGTGGCCCATGCTCACGGGAAAAAACAATCCCAGCGCTGGGTGTGGTCCCCGAGCCGAGATATTAACGCTCGCCGAAAGTGAAAAAAACGACCACCCCGGACCTGTCGTTTTGGCCGAGGTCCCGACCCCGAGCGAGCGACACCAAACCCACCATTTGGGGTGTGAGCCGCCTCCGGGGTGGCCCACGCTCACTGGACAAAGCAATCCCGTTGCTGGATTTCATCCTGGAGCTGAGATATTAAAGCTCGCCGAAAGTGAAAAAAACGACCACCCCGGACCTGTCGTTTCGGCCGAGATCCCGACCCCGAGCGAGCGAGTCCAAACACATGATTTGGGGTCCGGGGTGGCCAACGCTCACTGGACAAAGCAGTCCCGTTGCTGGATTTCATCCTGGAGCTGAGATATGAACGCTCGCCGAAAGTGAAAAAAACGACCACCCCGGACCTGTCGTTTTGGCCGAGATCCCGACCCCGAGCGAGTGAGTCCAAACACATGATTTGGGGTCCGGGGTGGCCCACGCCCACTGGACAATGCAGTCCCGTTGCTGGATTTCATCCTGGAGCTGAGATATTAAAGCTCGCCGAAAGTGAAAAAAACGACCACCCCGGACCTGTCGTTTTGGCCGAGATCCCGACCCCGAGCGAGCGAGACCAAACCCACCATTTGGGGTGTGAGCCGCCTCCGGGGTGGCCCACGCTCACTGGACAAAGCAATCCCGTTGCTGGATTTCATCCTGGAGCTGAGATATGAACGCTCGCCGAAAGTGAAAAAAACGACCACCCCGGACCTGTCGTTTTGGCCGAGATCCCGACCCCGAGCGAGCGAGTCCAAACACATGATTTGGGGTACGGGGTGGCCCATGCTCACGGGAAAAAACAATCCCAGCGCTGGGTGTGGTCCCCGAGCCGAGATATTAACGCTCGCCGAAAGTGAAAAAAACGACCACCCCGGACCTGTCGTTTTGGCCGAGATCCCGACCCCGAGCGAGCGAGTCCAAACACATGATTTGGGGTCCGGGGTGGCCCACGCCCACTGGACAAAGCAGTCCCGTTGCTGGATTTCATCCTGGAGCTGAGATATTAACGCTCGCAGAAAGTGAAAAAAACAACCACCCCGGACCTGTCGTTTTGGCCGAGATCCCGACCCCGAGCGAGCGAGTCCAAACACATGATTTGGGGTACGGGGTGGCCCACGCTCACTGGAAATAGCAATCCCATTGCTGGATTTCATCCTGGAGCTGAGATATGAACGCTCGCCGAAAGTGAAAAAAACGACCACCCCGGACCTGTCGTTTCGGCCGAGATCCCGACCCCGAGCGAGCGAGTCCAAACACATGATTTGGGGTCCGGGGTGGCCCACGCTCACTGGTCAAAGCAGTCCCGTTGCTGGATTTCATCCTGGAGCTGAGATATTAAAGCTCGCCGAAAGTGAAAAAAAATGACCACCCCGGACCTGTCGTTTTGGCCGAGGTCCCGACCCCGAGCGAGCGACACCAAACCCACCATTTGGGGTGTGAGCCGCCTCCGGGGTGGCCCACGCTCACTGGACAAAGCAATCCCGTTGCTGGATTTCATCCTGGAGCTGAGATATTAAAGCTCGCCGAAAGTGAAAAAAACGACCACCCCGGACCTGTCGTTTCGGCCGAGATCCCGACCCCGAGCGAGCGAGTCCAAACACATGATTTGGGGTCCGTGGTGGCCCACGCTCACTGGACAAAGCAGTCCCGTTGCTGGATTTCATCCTGGAGCTGAGATATTAAAGCTCGCCGAAAGTGAAAAAAACGACCACCCCGGACCTGTCGTTTTGGCCGAGGTCCCGACCCCGAGCGAGCGACACCAAACCCACCATTTGGGGTGTGAGCCGCCTCCGGGGTGGCCCACGCTCACTGGACAAAGCAATCCCGTTGCTGGATTTCATCCTGCAGCTGAGATATTAAAGCTCGCCGAAAGTGAAAAAAACGACCACCCCGGACCTGTCGTTTCGGCCGGGATCCCGACCCCGAGCGAGCGAGTCCAAACACATGATTTGGGGTCCGGGGTGGCCCACGCTCACTGGACAAAGCAGTCCCGTTGCTGGATTTCATCCTGGAGCTGAGATATGAACGCTCGCCGAAAGTGAAAAAAACGACCATCCCGGACCTGTCGTTTTGGCTTAGATCCCGACCCCGAGCGAGCGAGTCCAAACACATGATTTGGGGTCCGGGGTGGCCCACGCCCACTGGACAAAGCAGTCCCGTTGCTGGATTTCATCCTGGAGCTGAGATATTAAAGCTCGCCGAAAGTGAAAAAAACGACCACCCCGGACCTGTCGTTTTGGCCGAGATCCCGACCCCGAGCGAGCGACACCAAACCCACCATTTGGGGTGTGAGCCGCCTCCGGGGTGGCCCACGCTCACTGGAAAAAGCAATCCTGTTGCTGGATTTCATCCAGCAGCTGAGATATTAAAGCTCGCCGAAAGTGAAAAAAACGACCACCCCGGACCTGTCGTTTTGGCCGAGATCCCGACCCCGAGCGAGCGAGTCCAAACACATGATTTGGGGTCCGGGGTGGCCCACGCTCACTGGACAAAGCAGTCCCGTTGCTGGATTTCATCCTGGAGCTGAGATATGAACGCTCGCCGAAAGTGAAAAAAACGACCACCCCGGACCTGTCGTTTTGGCCGAGATCCCGACCCCGAGCGAGCGAGTCCAAACACATGATTTGGGGTACGGGGTGGCCCACGCTCACTGGAAAAAGCAATCCCGTTGCTGGATTTCATCCTGGAGCTGAGATATTAAAGCTCGCCGAAAGTGAAAAAAACGACCACCCCGGACCTGTCGTTTTGGCCGAGATCCCGACCCCGAGCGAGCGAGTCCAAACACATGATTTGGGGTCCGGGGTGGCCCACGCCCACTGGACAAAGCAGTCCCGTTGCTGGATTTCATCCTGGAGCTGAGATATTAACGCTCGCCGAAAGTGAAAAAAACGACCACCCCGGACCTGTCGTTTTGGCCGAGATCCCGACCCCGAGCGAGCGAGTCCAAACACATGATTTGGGGTACGGGGTGGCCCACGCTCACTGGAAATAGCAATCCCATTGCTGGATTTCATCCTGGAGCTGAGATATGAACGCTCGCCGAAAGTGAAAAAAACGACCACCCCGGACCTGTCGTTTCGGCCGAGATCCCGACCCCGAGCGAACGAGTCCAAACACATGATTTGGGGTCCGGGGTGGCCCACGCTCACTGGACAAAGCAGTCCCGTTGCTGGATTTCATCCTGGAGCTGAGATATTAAAGCTCGCCGAAAGTGAAAAAAAACGACCACCCCGGACCTGTCGTTTTGGCCGAGGTCCCGACCCCGAGCGAGCGACACCAAACCCACCATTTGGGGTGTGAGCCGCCTCCGGGGTGGCCCACGCTCACTGGACAAAGCAATCCCGTTGCTGGATTTCATCCTGGAGCTGAGATATTAAAGCTCGCCGAAAGTGAAAAAAACGACCACCCCGGACCTGTCGTTTCGGCCGAGATCCCGACCCCGAGCGAGCGAGTCCAAACACATGATTTGGGGTCCGGGGTGGCCCACGCTCACTGGACAAAGCAGTCCCGTTGCTGGATTTCATCCTGGAGCTGAGATATGAACGCTCGCCGAAAGTGAAAAAAACGACCATCCCGGACCTGTCGTTTTGGCCGAGATCCCGACCCCGAGCGAGCGAGTCCAAACACATGATTTGGGGTCCGGGGTGGCCCACGCCCACTGGACAAAGCAGTCCCGTTGCTGGATTTCATCCTGGAGCTGAGATATTAAAGCTCGCCGAAAGTGAAAAAAACGACCACCCCGGACCTGTCGTTTTGGCCGAGATCCCGACCCCGAGCGAGCGACACCAAACCCACCATTTGGGGTGTGAGCCGCCTCCGGGGTGGCCCACGCTCACTGGAAAAAGCAATCCTGTTGCTGGATTTCATCCAGCAGCTGAGATATTAAAGCTCGCCGAAAGTGAAAAAAACGACCACCCCGGACCTGTCGTTTTGGCCGAGATCCCGACCCCGAGCGAGCGAGTCCAAACACATGATTTGGGGTCCGGGGTGGCCCACGCTCACTGGACAAAGCAGTCCCGTTGCTGGATTTCATCCTGGAGCTGAGATATGAACGCTCGCCGAAAGTGAAAAAAACGACCACCCCGGACCTGTCGTTTTGGCCGAGGTCCCGACCCCGAGCGAGCGACACCAAACCCACCATTTGGGGTGTGAGCCGCCTCCGGGGTGGCCCACGCTCACTGGACAAAGCAATCCCGTTGCTGGATTTCATCCTGGAGCTGAGATATTAAAGCTCGCCGAAAGTGAAAAAAACGACCACCCCGGACCTGTCGTTTCGGCCGAGATCCCGACCCCGAGCGAGCAAGTCCAAACACATGATTTGGGGTTCGGGGTGGCCCACGCTCACTGGACAAAGCAGTCCCGTTGCTGGATTTCATCCTGGAGCTGAGATATTAAAGCTCGCCGAAAGTGAAAAAAACGACCACCCCGGACCTGTCGTTTTGGCCGAGGTCCCGACCCCGAGCGAGCGACACCAAACCCACCATTTGGGGTGTGAGCCGCCTCCGGGGTGGCCCACGCTCACTGGACAAAGCAATCCCGTTGCTGGATTTCATCCTGCAGCTGAGATATTAAAGCTCGCCGAAAGTGAAAAAAACGACCACCCCGGACCTGTCGTTTCGGCCGGGATCCCGACCCCGAGCGAGCGAGTCCAAACACATGATTTGGGGTTCGGGGTGGCCCACGCTCACTGGTCAAAGCAGTCCCGTTGCTGGATTTCATCCTGGAGCTGAGATATTAAAGCTCGCCGAAAGTGAAAAAAAATGACCACCCCGGACCTGTCGTTTTGGCCGAGGTCCCGACCCCGAGCGAGCGACACCAAACCCACCATTTGGGGTGTGAGCCGCCTCCGGGGTGGCCCACGCTCACTGGACAAAGCAATCCCGTTGCTGGATTTCATCCTGGAGCTGAGATATTAAAGCTCGCCGAAAGTGAAAAAAACGACCACCCCGGACCTGTCGTTTCGGCCGAGATCCCGACCCCGAGCGAGCGAGTCCAAACACATGATTTGGGGTCCGTGATGGCCCACGCTCACTGGACAAAGCAGTCCCGTTGCTGGATTTCATCCTGGAGCTTAGATATTAAAGCTCGCCGAAAGTGAAAAAAACGACCACCCCGGACCTGTCGTTTTGGCCGAGGTCCCGACCCCGAGCGAGCGACACCAAACCCACCATTTGGGGTGTGAGCCGCCTCCGGGGTGGCCCACGCTCACTGGACAAAGCAATCCCGTTGCTGGATTTCATCCTGCAGCTGAGATATTAAAGCTCGCCGAAAGTGAAAAAAACGACCACCCCGGACCTGTCGTTTCGGCCGGGATCCCGACCCCGAGCGAGCGAGTCCAAACACATGATTTGGGGTCCGGGGTGGCCCACGCTCACTGGACAAAGCAGTCCCGTTGCTGGATTTCATCCTGGAGCTGAGATATGAACGCTCGCCGAAAGTGAAAAAAACGACCATCCCGGACCTGTCGTTTTGGCTTAGATCCCGACCCCGAGCGAGCGAGTCCAAACACATGATTTGGGGTCCGGGGTGGCCCACGCCCACTGGACAAAGCAGTCCCGTTGCTGGATTTCATCCTGGAGCTGAGATATTAAAGCTCGCCGAAAGTGAAAAAAACGACCACCCCGGACCTGTCGTTTTGGCCGAGATCCCGACCCCGAGCGAACGACACCAAACCCACCATTTGGGGTGTGAGCCGCCTCCGGGTTGGCCCACGCTCACTGGAAAAAGCAATCCTGTTGCTGGATTTCATCCAGCAGCTGAGATATTAAAGCTCGCCGAAAGTGAAAAAAACGACCACCCCGGACCTGTCGTTTTGGCCGAGATCCCGACCCCGAGCGAGCGAGTCCAAACACATGATTTGGGGTCCGGGGTGGCCCACGCTCACTGGACAAAGCAGTCCCGTTGCTGGATTTCATCCTGGAGCTGAGATATGAACGCTCGCCGAAAGTGAAAAAAACGACCACCCCGGACCTGTCGTTTTGGCCGAGATCCCGACCCCGAGCGAGCGAGTCCAAACACATGATTTGGGGTACGGGGTGGCCCACGCTCACTGGAAAAAGCAATCCCGTTGCTGGATTTCATCCTGGAGCTGAGATATTAAAGCTCGCCGAAAGTGAAAAAAACGACCACCCCGGACCTGTCGTTTTGGCCGAGATCCCGACCCCGAGCGAGCGAGTCCAAACACATGATTTGGGGTCCGGGGTGGCCCACGCCCACTGGACAAAGCAGTCCCGTTGCTGGATTTCATCCTGGAGCTGAGATATTAACGCTCGCCGAAAGTGAAAAAAACGACCACCCCGGACCTGTCGTTTTGGCCGAGATCCCGACCCCGAGCGAGCGAGTCCAAACACATGATTTGGGGTACGGGGTGGCCCACGCTCACTGGAAATAGCAATCCCATTGCTGGATTTCATCCTGGAGCTGAGATATGAACGCTCGCCGAAAGTGAAAAAAACGACCACCCCGGACCTGTCGTTTCGGCCGAGATCCCGTCCCCGAGCGAACGAGTCCAAACACATGATTTGGGGTCCGGGGTGGCCCACGCTCACTGGACAAAGCAGTCCCGTTGCTGGATTTCATCCTGGAGCTGAGATATTAAAGCTCGCCGAAAGTGAAAAAAAATGACCACCCCGGACCTGTCGTTTTGGCCGAGGTCCCGACCCCGAGCGAGCGACACCAAACCCACCATTTGGGGTGTGAGCCGCCTCCGGGGTGGCCCACGCTCACTGGACAAAGCAATCCCGTTGCTGGATTTCATCCTGGAGCTGAGATATTAAAGCTCGCCGAAAGTGAAAAAAACGACCACCCCGGACCTGTCGTTTCGGCCGAGATCCCGACCCCGAGCGAGCGAGTCCAAACACATGATTTGGGGTCCGGGGTGGCCCACGCTCACTGGACAAAGCAGTCCCGTTGCTGGATTTCATCCTGGAGCTGAGATATTAAAGCTCGCCGAAAGTGAAAAAAACGACCACCCCGGACCTGTCGTTTTGGCCGAGGTCCCGACCCCGAGCGAGCGACACCAAACCCACCATTTGGGGTGTGAGCCGCCTCCGGGGTGGCCCACGCTCACTGGACAAAGCAATCCCGTTGCTGGATTTCATCCTGCAGCTGAGATATTAAAGCTCGCCGAAAGTGAAAAAAACGACCACCCCGGACCTGTCGTTTCGGCCGGGATCCCGACCCCGAGCGAGCGAGTCCAAACACATGATTTGGGGTCCGGGGTGGCCCACGCTCACTGGACAAAGCAGTCCCGTTGCTGGATTTCATCCTGGAGCTGAGATATGAACGCTCGCCGAAAGTGAAAAAAACGACCATCCCGGACCTGTCGTTTTGGCCGAGATCCCGACCCCGAGCGAGCGAGTCCAAACACATGATTTGGGGTCCGGGGTGGCCCACGCCCACTGGACAAAGCAGTCCCGTTGCTGGATTTCATCCTGGAGCTGAGATATTAAAGCTCGCCGAAAGTGAAAAAAACGACCACCCCGGACCTGTCGTTTTGGCCGAGATCCCGACCCCGAGCGAGCGAGTCCAAACACATGATTTGGGGTCCGGGGTGGCCCACGCCCACTGGACAAAGCAGTCCCGTTGCTGGATTTCATCCTGGAGCTGAGATATTAAAGCTCGCCGAAAGTGAAAAAAACGACCACCCCGGACCTGTCGTTTTGGCCGAGATCCCGACCCCGAGCGAACGACACCAAACCCACCATTTGGGGTGTGAGCCGCCTCCGGGGTGGCCCACGCTCACTGGAAAAAGCAATCCTGTTGCTGGATTTCATCCAGCAGCTGAGATATTAAAGCTCGCCGAAAGTGAAAAAAACGACCACCCCGGACCTGTCGTTTTGGCCGAGATCCCGACCCCGAGCGAGCGAGTCCAAACACATGATTTGGGGTCCGGGGTGGCCCACGCTCACTGGACAAAGCAGTCCCGTTGCTGGATTTCATCCTGGAGCTGAGATATGAACGCTCGCCGAAAGTGAAAAAAACGACCACCCCGGACCTGTCGTTTTGGCCGAGATCCCGACCCCGAGCGAGCGAGTCCAAACACATGATTTGGGGTACGGGGTGGCCCACGCTCACTGGAAAAAGCAATCCCGTTGCTGGATTTCATCCTGGAGCTGAGATATTAAAGCTCGCCGAAAGTGAAAAAAACGACCACCCCGGACCTGTCGTTTTGGCCGAGATCCCGACCCCGAGCGAGCGAGTCCAAACACATGATTTGGGGTCCGGGGTGGCCCACGCCCACTGGACAAAGCAGTCCCGTTGCTGGATTTCATCCTGGAGCTGAGATATTAACGCTCGCCGAAAGTGAAAAAAACGACCACCCCGGACCTGTCGTTTTGGCCGAGATCCCGACCCCGAGCGAGCGAGTCCAAACACATGATTTGGGGTACGGGGTGGCCCACGCTCACTGGAAATAGCAATCCCATTGCTGGATTTCATCCTGGAGCTGAGATATGAACGCTCGCCGAAAGTGAAAAAAACGACCACCCCGGACCTGTCGTTTCGGCCGAGATCCCGACCCCGAGCGAACGAGTCCAAACACATGATTTGGGGTCCGGGGTGGCCCACGCTCACTGGACAAAGCAGTCCCGTTGCTGGATTTCATCCTGGAGCTGAGATATTAAAGCTCGCCGAAAGTGAAAAAAACGACCACCCCGGACCTGTCGTTTTGGCCGAGGTCCCGACCCCGAGCGAGCGACACCAAACCCACCATTTGGGGTGTGAGCCGCCTCCGGGGTGGCCCACGCTCACTGGACAAAGCAATCCCGTTGCTGGATTTCATCCTGCAGCTGAGATATTAAAGCTCGCCGAAAGTGAAAAAAACGACCACCCCGGACCTGTCGTTTCGGCCGGGATCCCGACCCCGAGCGAGCGAGTCCAAACACATGATTTGGGGTCCGGGGTGGCCCACGCTCACTGGACAAAGCAGTCCCGTTGCTGGATTTCATCCTGGAGCTGAGATATGAACGCTCGCCGAAAGTGAAAAAAACGACCATCCCGGACCTGTCGTTTTGGCCGAGATCCCGACCCCGAGCGAGCGAGTCCAAACACATGATTTGGGGTCCGGGGTGGCCCACGCCCACTGGACAAAGCAGTCCCGTTGCTGGATTTCATCCTGGAGCTGAGATATTAAAGCTCGCCGAAAGTGAAAAAAACGACCACCCCGGACCTGTCGTTTTGGCCGAGATCCCGACCCCGAGCGAGCGACACCAAACCCACCATTTGGGGTGTGAGCCGCCTCCGGGGTGGCCCAGGCTCACTGGAAAAAGCAATCCTGTTGCTGGATTTCATCCAGCAGCTGAGATATTAAAGCTCGCCGAAAGTGAAAAAAACGACCACCCCGGACCTGTCGTTTTGGCCGAGATCCCGACCCCGAGCGAGCGAGTCCAAACACATGATTTGGGGTCCGGGGTGGCCCACGCTCACTGGACAAAGCAGTCCCGTTGCTGGATTTCATCCTGGAGCTGAGATATGAACGCTCGCCGAAAGTGAAAAAAACGACCACCCCGGACCTGTCGTTTTGGCCGAGGTCCCGACCCCGAGCGAGCGACACCAAACCCACCATTTGGGGTGTGAGCCGCCTCCGGGGTGGCCCACGCTCACTGGACAAAGCAATCCCGTTGCTGGATTTCATCCTGGAGCTGAGATATTAAAGCTCGCCGAAAGTGAAAAAAACGACCACCCCGGACCTGTCGTTTCGGCCGAGATCCCGACCCCGAGCGAGCAAGTCCAAACACATGATTTGGGGTTCGGGGTGGCCCACGCTCACTGGACAAAGCAGTCCCGTTGCTGGATTTCATCCTGGAGCTGAGATATTAAAGCTCGCCGAAAGTGAAAAAAACGACCACCCCGGACCTGTCGTTTTGGCCGAGGTCCCGACCCCGAGCGAGCGACACCAAACCCACCATTTGGGGTGTGAGCCGCCTCCGGGGTGGCCCACGCTCACTGGACAAAGCAATCCCGTTGCTGGATTTCATCCTGCAGCTGAGATATTAAAGCTCGCCGAAAGTGAAAAAAACGACCACCCCGGACCTGTCGTTTCGGCCGGGATCCCGACCCCGAGCGAGCGAGTCCAAACACATGATTTGGGGTCCGGGGTGGCCCACGCTCACTGGACAAAGCAGTCCCGTTGCTGGATTTCATCCTGGAGCTGAGATATGAACGCTCGCCGAAAGTGAAAAAAACGACCATCCCGGACCTGTCGTTTTGGCCGAGATCCCGACCCCGAGCGAGCAAGTCCAAACACATGATTTGGGGTCCGGGGTGGCCCACGCCCACTGGACAAAGCAGTCCCGTTGCTGGATTTCATCCTGGAGCTGAGATATTAAAGCTCGCCGAAAGTGAAAAAAACGACCACCCCGGACCTGTCGTTTTGGCCGAGATCCCGACCCCGAGCGAGCGACACCAAACCCACCATTTGGGGTGTGAGCCGCCTCCGGGGTGGCCCACGCTCACTGGAAAAAGCAATCCTGTTGCTGGATTTCATCCAGCAGCTGAGATATTAAAGCTCGCCGAAAGTGAAAAAAACGACCACCCCGGACCTGTCGTTTTGGCCGAGATCCCGACCCCGAGCGAGCGAGTCCAAACACATGATTTGGGGTCCGGGGTGGCCCACGCTCACTGGACAAAGCAGTCCCGTTGCTGGATTTCATCCTGGAGCTGAGATATGAACGCTCGCCGAAAGTGAAAAAAACGACCACCCCGGACCTGTCGTTTTGGCCGAGATCCCGACCCCGAGCGAGCGAGTCCAAACACATGATTTGGGGTCCGGGGTGGCCCACGCCCACTGGACAAAGCAGTCCCGTTGCTGGATTTCATCCTGGAGCTGAGATATTAACGCTCGCCGAAAGTGAAAAAAACGACCACCCCGGACCTGTCGTTTTGGCCGAGATCCCGACCCCGAGCGAGCGAGTCCAAACACATGATTTGGGGTACGGGGTGGCCCACGCTCACGGGAAAAAACAATCCCAGCGCTGGGTGTGGTCCCCGAGCCGAGATATTAACGCTCGCCGAAAGTGAAAAAAACGACCACCCCGGACCTGTCGTTTTGGCCGAGGTCCCGACCCCGAGCGAGCGACACCAAACCCACCATTTGGGGTGTGAGCCGCCTCCGGGGTGGCCCACGCTCACTGGACAAAGCAATCCCGTTGCTGGATTTCATCCTGGAGCTGAGATATGAACGCTCGCCGAAAGTGAAAAAAACGACCACCCCGGACCTGTCGTTTTTGCCGAGATCCCGACCCCGAGCGAGCGAGTCCAAACACATGATTTGGGGTACGGGGTGGCCCATGCTCACGGGAAAAAACAATCCCAGCGCTGGGTGTGGTCCCCGAGCCGAGATATTAACGCTCGCCGAAAGTGAAAAAAACGACCACCCCGGACCTGTCGTTTTGGCCGAGGTCCCGACCCCGAGCGAGCGACACCAAACCCACCATTTGGGGTGTGAGCCGCCTCCGGGGTGGCCCACGCTCACTGGACAAAGCAATCCCGTTGCTGGATTTCATCCTGGAGCTGAGATATGAACGCTCGCCGAAAGTGAAAAAAACGACCACCCCGGACCTGTCGTTTTGGCCGAGATCCCGACCCCGAGCGAGCGAGTCCAAACACATGATTTGGGGTCCGGGGTGGCCCACGCCCACTGGACAAAGCAGTCCCGTTGCTGGATTTCATCCTGGAGCTGAGATATTAACGCTCGCCGAAAGTGAAAAAAACAACCACCCCGGACCTGTCGTTTTGGCCGAGGTCCCGACCCCGAGCGAGCGACACCAAACCCACCATTTGGGGTGTGAGCCGCCTCCGGGGTGGCCCACGCTCACTGGACAAAGCAATCCCGTTGCTGGATTTCATCCTGGAGCTGAGATATTAAAGCTCGCCGAAAGTGAAAAAAACGACCACCCCGGACCTGTCGTTTCGGCCGAGATCCCGACCCCGAGCGAGCGAGTCCAAACACATGATTTGGGGTCCGGGGTGGCCCACGCTCACTGGACAAAGCAGTCCCGTTGCTGGATTTCATCCTGGAGCTGAGATATTAAAGCTCGCCGAAAGTGAAAAAAACGACCACCCCGGACCTGTCGTTTTGGCCGAGGTCCCGACCCCGAGCGAGCGACACCAAACCCACCATTTGGGGTGTGAGCCGCCTCCGGGGTGGCCCACGCTCACTGGACAAAGCAATCCCGTTGCTGGATTTCATCCTGCAGCTGAGATATTAAAGCTCGCCGAAAGTGAAAAAAACGACCACCCCGGACCTGTCGTTTCGGCCGGGATCCCGACCCCGAGCGAGCGAGTCCAAACACATGATTTGGGGTCCGGGGTGGCCCACGCTCACTGGACAAAGCAGTCCCGTTGCTGGATTTCATCCTGGAGCTGAGATATGAACGCTCGCCGAAAGTGAAAAAAACGACCATCCCGGACCTGTCGTTTTGGCCGAGATCCCGACCCCGAGCGAGCGAGTCCAAACACATGATTTGGGGTCCGGGGTGGCCCACGCCCACTGGACAAAGCAGTCCCGTTGCTGGATTTCATCCTGGAGCTGAGATATTAAAGCTCGCCGAAAGTGAAAAAAACGACGACCCCGGACCTGTCGTTTTGGCCGAGATCCCGACCCCGAGCGAGCGAGTCCAAACACATGATTTGGGGTCCGGGGTGGCCCACGCCCACTGGACAAAGCAGTCCCGTTGCTGGATTTCATCCTGGAGCTGAGATATTAAAGCTCGCCGAAAGTGAAAAAAACGACCACCCCGGACCTGTCGTTTTGGCCGAGATCCCGACCCCGAGCGAGCGACACCAAACCCACCATTTGGGGTGTGAGCCGCCTCCGGGGTGGCCCACGCTCACTGGAAAAAGCAATCCTGTTGCTGGATTTCATCCAGCAGCTGAGATATTAAAGCTCGCCGAAAGTGAAAAAAACGACCACCCCGGACCTGTCGTTTTGGCCGAGATCCCGACCCCGAGCGAGCGAGTCCAAACACATGATTTGGGGTCCGGGGTGGCCCACGCTCACTGGACAAAGCAGTCCCGTTGCTGGATTTCATCCTGGAGCTGAGATATGAACGCTCGCCGAAAGTGAACAAAACGACCACCCCGGACCTGTCGTTTTGGCCGAGATCCCGACCCCGAGCGAGCGAGTCCAAACACATGATTTGGGGTACGGGGTGGCCCACGCTCACTGGAAAAAGCAATCCCGTTGCTGGATTTCATCCTGGAGCTGAGATATTAAAGCTCGCCGAAAGTGAAAAAAACGACCACCCCGGACCTGTCGTTTTGGCCGAGGTCCCGACCCCGAGCGAGCGACCCCAAACCCACCATTTGGGGTGTGAGCCGCCTCCGGGGTGGCCCACGCTCACTGGACAAAGCAATCCCGTTGCTGGATTTCATCCTGCAGCTGAGATATTAAAGCTCGCCGAAAGTGAAAAAAACGACCACCCCGGACCTGTCGTTTCGGCCGGGATCCCGACCCCGAGCGAGCGAGTCCAAACACATGATTTGGGGTCCGGGGTGGCCCACGCTCACTGGACAAAGCAGTCCCGTTGCTGGATTTCATCCTGGAGCTGAGATATGAACGCTCGCCGAAAGTGAAAAAAACGACCATCCCGGACCTGTCGTTTTGGCCGAGATCCCGACCCCGAGCGAGCGAGTCCAAACACATGATTTGGGGTCCGGGGTGGCCCACGCCCACTGGACAAAGCAGTCCCGTTGCTGGATTTCATCCTGGAGCTGAGATATTAAAGCTCGCCGAAAGTGAAAAAAACGACCACCCCGGACCTGTCGTTTTGGCCGAGATCCCGACCCCGAGCGAGCGAGTCCAAACACATGATTTGGGGTCCGGGGTGGCCCACGCCCACTGGACAAAGCAGTCCCGTTGCTGGATTTCATCCTGGAGCTGAGATATTAAAGCTCGCCGAAAGTGAAAAAAACGACCACCCCGGACCTGTCGTTTTGGCCGAGATCCCGACCCCGAGCGAGCGACACCAAACCCACCATTTGGGGTGTGAGCCGCCTCCGGGGTGGCCCACGCTCACTGGAAAAATCAATCCTGTTGCTGGATTTCATCCAGCAGCTGAGATATTAAAGCTCGCCGAAAGTGAAAAAAACGACCACCCCGGACCTGTCGTTTTGGCCGAGATCCCGACCCCGAGCGAGCGAGTCCAAACACATGATTTGGGGTCCGGGGTGGCCCACGCTCACTGGAAAAAGCAATCCCGTTGCTGGATTTCATCCTGGAGCTGAGATATTAAAGCTCGCCGAAAGTGAAAAAAACGACCACCCCGGACCTGTCGTTTTGGCCGAGATCCCGACCCCGAGCGAGCGAGTCCAAACACATGATTTGGGGTACGGGGTGGCCCACGCTCACGGGAAAAAACAATCCCAGCGCTGGGTGTGGTCCCCGAGCCGAGATATTAACGCTCGCCGAAAGTGAAAAAAACGACCACCCCGGACCTGTCGTTTTGGCCGAGGTCCCGACCCCGAGCGAGCGACACCAAACCCACCATTTGGGTTGTGAGCCGCCTCCGGGGTGGCCCACGCTCACTGGACAAAGCAATCCCGTTGCTGGATTTCATCCTGGAGCTGAGATATGAACGCTCGCCGAAAGTGAAAAAAACGACCACCCCGGACCTGTCGTTTTGGCCGAGATCCCGACCCCGAGCGAGCGAGTCCAAACACATGATTTGGGGTCCGGGGTGGCCCACGCCCACTGGACAAAGCAGTCCCGTTGCTGGATTTCATCCTGGAGCTGAGATATTAACGCTCGCCGAAAGTGAAAAAAACAACCATCCCGGACCTGTCGTTTTGGCCGAGATCCCGACCCCGAGCGAGCGAGTCCAAACACATGATTTGGGGTACGGGGTGGCCCACGCTCACTGGAAATAGCAATCCCATTGCTGGATTTCATCCTGGAGCTGAGATATGAACGCTCGCCGAAAGTGAAAAAAACGACCATCCCGGACCTGTCGTTTCGGCCGAGATCCCGACCCCGAGCGAGCGAGTCCAAACACATGATTTGGGGTCCGGGGTGGCCCACGCTCACTGGACAAAGCAGTCCCGTTGCTGGATTTCATCCTGGAGCTGAGATATTAAAGCTCGCCGAAAGTGAAAAAAAATGACCACCCCGGACCTGTCGTTTTGGCCGAGGTCCCGACCCCGAGCGAGCGACACCAAACCCACCATTTGGGGTGTGAGCCGCCTCCGGGGTGGCCCACGCTCACTGGACAAAGCAATCCCGTTGCTGGATTTCATCCTGGAGCTGAGATATTAAAGCTCGCCGAAAGTGAAAAAAACGACCACCCCGGACCTGTCGTTTCGGCCGAGATCCCGACCCCGAGCGAGCGAGTCCAAACACATGATTTGGGGTCCTGGGTGGCCCACGCTCACTGGACAAAGCAGTCCCGTTGCTGGATTTCATCCTGGAGCTGAGATATTAAAGCTCGCCGAAAGTGAAAAAAACGACCACCCCGGACCTGTCGTTTTGGCCGAGGTCCCGACCCCGAGCGAGCGACACCAAACCCACCATTTGGGGTGTGAGCCGCCTCCGGGGTGGCCCACGCTCACTGGACAAAGCAATCCCGTTGCTGGATTTCATCCTGGAGCTGAGATATTAAAGCTCGCCGAAAGTGAAAAAAACGACCACCCCGGACCTGTCGTTTCGGCCGGGATCCCGACCCCGAGCGAGCGAGTCCAAACACATGATTTGGGGTCCGGGGTGGCCCACGCTCACTGGACAAAGCAGTCCCGTTGCTGGATTTCATCCTGGAGCTGAGATATGAACGCTCGCCGAAAGTGAAAAAAACGACCATCCCGGACCTGTCGTTTTGGCCGAGATCCCGACCCCGAGCGAGCGAGTCCAAACACATGATTTGGGGTCCGGGGTGGCCCACGCTCACTGGACAAAGCAATCCCGTTGCTGGATTTCATCCTGCAGCTGAGATATTAAAGCTCGCCGAAAGTGAAAAAAACGACCACCCCGGACCTGTCGTTTTGGCCGAGATCCCGACCCCGAGCGAGCGACACCAAACCCACCATTTGGGGTGTGAGCCGCCTCCGGGGTGGCCCACGCTCACTGGAAAAAGCAATCCTGTTGCTGGATTTCATCCAGCAGCTGAGATATTAAAGCTCGCCGAAAGTGAAAAAAACGACCACCCCGGACCTGTCGTTTTGGCCGAGATCCCGACCCCGAGCGAGCGAGTCCAAACACATGATTTGGGGTCCGGGGTGGCCCACGCTCACTGGACAAAGCAGTCCCGTTGCTGGATTTCATCCTGGAGCTGAGATATTAACGCTCGCCGAAAGTGAAAAAAACGACCACCCCGGACCTGTCGTTTTGGCCGAGATCCCGACCCCGAGCGAGCGAGTCCAAACACATGATTTGGGGTACGGGGTGGCCCACGCTCACTGGACAAAGCAATCCCGTTGCTGGATTTCATCCTGGAGCTGAGATATTAAAGCTCGCCGAAAGTGAAAAAAACGACCACCCCGGACCTGTCGTTTCGGCCGAGATCCCGACCCCGAGCGAGCGAGTCCAAACACATGATTTGGGGTCCGGGGTGGCCCACGCTCACTGGACAAAGCAGTCCCGTTGCTGGATTTCATCCTGGAGCTGAGATATTAAAGCTCGCCGAAAGTGAAAAAAACGACCACCCCGGACCTGTCGTTTTGGCCGAGGTCCCGACCCCGAGCGAGCGACACCAAACCCACCATTTGGGGTGTGAGCCGCCTCCGGGGTGGCCCACGCTCACTGGACAAAGCAATCCCGTTGCTGGATTTCATCCTGCAGCTGAGATATTAAAGCTCGCCGAAAGTGAAAAAAACGACCACCCCGGACCTGTCGTTTTGGCCGAGATCCCGACCCCGAGCGAGCGACACCAAACCCACCATTTGGGGTGTGAGCCGCCTCCGGGGTGGCCCACGCTCACTGGAAAAAGCAATCCTGTTGCTGGATTTCATCCAGCAGCTGAGATATTAAAGCTCGCCGAAAGTGAAAAAAACGACCACCCCGGACCTGTCGTTTTGGCCGAGATCCCGACCCCGAGCGAGCGAGTCCAAACACATGATTTGGGGTACGGGGTGGCCCACGCTCACGGGAAAAAACAATCCCAGCGCTGGGTGTGGTCCCCGAGCCGAGATATTAACGCTCGCCGAAAGTGAAAAAAACGACCACCCCGGACCTGTCGTTTTGGCCGAGGTCCCGACCCCGAGCGAGCGACACCAAACCCACCATTTGGGGTGTGAGCCGCCTCCGGGGTGGCCCACGCTCACTGGACAAAGCAATCCCGTTGCTGGATTTCATCCTGGAGCTGAGATATGAACGCTCGCCGAAAGTGAAAAAAACGACCACCCCGGACCTGTCGTTTTGGCCGAGATCCCGACCCCGAGCGAGCGAGTCCAAACACATGATTTGGGGTACGGGGTGGCCCATGCTCACTGGAAATAGCAATCCCATTGCTGGATTTCATCCTGGAGCTGAGATATGAACGCTCGCCGAAAGTGAAAAAAACGACCACCCCGGACCGGTCGTTTTGGCCGAGATCCCGACCCCGAGCGAGCGAGTCCAACCACATGATTTGGGGTACGGGGTGGCCCACGCTCACTGGACATAGCAATCCCATTGCTGGATTTCATCCTGGAGCTGAGATATGAACGCTCGCCGAAAGTGAAAAAAACGACCACCCCGGACCTGTCGTTTTGGCCGAGATCCCGACCCCGAGCGAGCGAGACCAAACCCACCATTTAGGGTGTGAGCCGCCTCCGGGGTGGCCCACGCTCACTGGACAAAGCAATCCCGTTGCTGGATTTCATCCTGGAGCTGAGATATTAAAGCTCGCCGAAAGTGAAAAAAACGACCACCCCGGACCTGTCGTTTTGGCCGAGATCCCGACCCCGAGCGAGCGAGACCAAACCCACCATTTGGGGTGTGAGCCGCCTCCGGGGTGGCCCACGCTCACTGGACAAAGCAATCCCATTGCTGGATTTCATCCTGGAGCTGAGATATTAAAGCTCTCCGAAAGTGAAAAAACACGACCACCCCGGACCTGTCGTTTTGGCCGAGATCCCGACCCCGAGCGAGCGAGTCCAAACACATGATTTGGGGTACGGGGTGGCCCACGCTCACTGGAAATAGCAATCCCATTGCTGGATTTCATCCTGGAGCTGAGATATGAACGCTCGCCGAAAGTGAAAAAAACGACCACCCCGGACCGGTCGTTTTGGCCGAGATCCCGACCCCGAGCGAGCGAGTCCAACCACATGATTTGGGGTACGGGGTGGCCGACGCTCACTGGACATAGCAATCCCATTGCTGGATTTCATCCTGGAGCTGAGATATGAACGCTCGCCGAAAGTGAAAAAAACGACCACCCCGGACCTGTTGTTTTGGCCGAGATCCTGACCCCGAGCGAGCGAGACCAAACCCACCATTTAGGGTGTGAGCCGCCTCCGGGGTGGCCCACGCTCACTGGACGAAGCAATCCCGTTGCTGGATTTCATCCTGCAGCTGAGATATTAACCTTTGCCGAAAGTGAAAAAAACGACCACCCCGGACCTGTCATTTTGGCCGAGATCCCGACCCCGAGCGAGCGAGTCCAAACACATGATTTGGGGTACGGGGTGGCCCACGCTCACTGGAAATAGCAATCCCATTGCTGGATTTCATCCTGGAGCTGAGATATGAACGCTCGCCGAAAGTGAAAAAAACGACCACCCCGGACCGGTCGTTTTGGCCGAGATCCCGACCCCGAGCGAGCGAGTTAACCACATGATTTGGGGTACGGGGTGGCCGACGCTCACTGGACATAGCAATCCCATTGCTGGATTTCATCCTGGAGCTGAGATATGAACGCTCGCCGAAAGTGAAAAAAACGACCACCCCGGACCTGTCGTTTTGGCCGAGATCCCGACCCCGAGCGAGCGAGACCAAACCCACCATTTAGGGTGTGAGCCGCCTCCGGGGTGGCCCACGCCCACTGGACAAAGCAGTCCCGTTGCTGGATTTCATCCTGGAGCTGAGATATTAACGCTCGCCGAAAGTGAAAAAAACGACCACCCCGGACCTGTCGTTTTGGCCGAGATCCCGACCCCGAGCGAGCGAGACCAAACCCACCATTTGGGGTGTGAGCCGCCTCCGGGGTGGCCCACGCTCACTGGACAAAGCAATCCCGTTGCTGGATTTCATCCTGGAGCTGAGATATGAACGCTCGCCGAAAGTGAAAAAAACGACCACCCCGGACCTGTCGTTTTGGCCGAGATCCCGACCCCGAGCGAGCGAGACCAAGCCCACCATTTGGGGTGTGAGCCGCCTCCGGGGTGGCCCACGCTCACTGGACAAAGCAATCCCGTTGCTGGATTTCATCCTGGAGCTGAGATATTTAAGCTCGCCGAAAGTGGAAAAAACGACCACCCCGGACCTGTCGTTTTGGCCGAGATCCCGACCCCGAGCGAGCGAGACCAAACCCACCATTTGGGGTGTGAGCCGCCTCCGGGGTGGCCCACGCTCACTGGAAAAAGCAATCCCGATGCCGGATTTCATCCTGGAGCTGAGATATTAACCTTTGCCGAAAGTGAAAAAAACGACCACTCGGACCTGTCGTTTTGGCCGGAATCCCGACCCTGGGCGAGCAAGTCCAAACACACGATTTGGGGTCCGGGGTGGCCCACGCTCACTGGAAAAAGCAATCCCAGCACCGGGTGTGGTCCCGGAGCCGAGATATTAACCCTTTCCGAAAGTGAAAAAAACGACCACACCGTACCTGTCGTTTTGGCCGAGATCCCGACCCCGAGCGAGCGAGACCAAACCCACCATTTGGGGTGTGAGCCGCCTCCGGGGTGGCCCACGCTCACTGGACAAAGCAATCCCGTTGCTGGATTTCATCCTGGAGCTGAGATATTAACCTTTGCCGAAAGTGAAAAAAAACGACCACCCCGGACCTGTCGTTTTGGCCGAGATCCCGACCCCGAGCGAGCGAGTCCAAACCCACCATTTGGGGAGTGAGCCACCTCCGGGGTGGCCCATGCTTTCTGGAAAAAGCAATGTACATGCTGAAAACACAGAAGTAAAATTCAGAGATGCGGCAAATGGAAAGTAAATTAAGAAATTATTCCACAAATGCAACCTCTGACTTACACGGTAGGATACAAGAAATACAACTTATTCCTTCAACATCAAATATGAAGTGTGACTTATGCCGTAGGCGGCAAGAAATACAACTTCACAACTTAATTGGCATGAACACCTGAAAAAGAGGAGTAGGTGCAATGATGGATCAAAGACAGCTGCAATGTGCAGATAAATCAATTCATCATTAAGTCATATAGGTCAAATGAAGGAAAGCCAACTAATATTTCCACATCGTAATCTAGTAAAACATGAAGAGTACTGCGATTTACAGAGAACATGATGGTATATTGGAAACACTGATCGAAGAAATTCCATCAGATCGAGGACATACCATTTCAGCTCTCTGTCTAAGAGACTGGTGAATGAGATCTTCAGTCTCCACAGTGATGGAGCAAAACATTTTTTGGACATTTTCTTTAAAACTACCAAGAAAAAAAACAATGCTTGCAAATGTGTTGAGAAGTGAACATGCTTAAAATACGGTGAAGTAAAAATATGAAGTAAAGTCAGAGATTCAACAAATAAAAGGAATAATTTGAGATTACAAACATGTTGAGAAATGGACATGTGGAAAATACAGAGGTACAAACCAGAGATCCTACAAATGGAAAATGAAGTAGTAAATGCAACCTCTGGCTTAGACCTTGGGATGTAAGAAATATAACCACACAATTTAGATCACAATTTAGGAAGCAGAAATACCTCAAAAAGACAGAGGAATATCTGGAGCGAAGGAGAAAGAAAGACACTTGGAATGTACAAATAAATCAAGTCATTAATTAGACGCATGGGTTGAATTAAGACAAGCTGACACATAATTCACTTGATAATCCGGTAAAATATGAAGAAAACAAGGACTCACCGAGAACAAGATGAGTATGATCGAAACATCGATTGAAGAAAGTCTTCTTGTTGGAGGAGAGGAGAACTTACCTTTGCAGCTGTCTGTCCAAGTGAGTGGTGTTGCTTGGGGATACATGATGCACAGAATCTTTAGAATATGATGAGTCAGGTTCTAGAATGTGACATCGCAGTGTAGCAGCGAAGCATTTTTTTGACCATATTTGGACATTTTATGCAGTTGTTGACATTCAAACAGTGGTTCTATGGATAGATAGATAGATACTTTATTGATCCCAGTCGCAGTAGCAGACATATTTAACACTTTGCACATTGCACATATGATATGCAATAAGATATTAAGTCATAAAATAAGT